>CAJQZJ010033828.1:5444831-5458357 GCA_907164525.1 Lophiomys imhausi | reverse complement strand
AGAAGAAGAAGAAGAAGAAGAAGAAGAAGAAGAAGAAGAAGAAGAAGAAGAAGAAGAAGAAACTCTGAAGGGATTGTACTGAATAGGCTAGGTTCAGACTGACAAAATGAATGTCACCAGAAATTTGTCATTGCTAATCATAACTCTTCATTGTTTGCTCTAACTTCATAATTTTAGAAAGGTCTTCATCCTGCAGATGAATGATTCTCAAAGAAGTAGTAGTTTCATTGGGCAAGGTCGTGGGAATAGCTGGAGTTATTTCCCACCCAGATTTGGCTGCACCTGCTGAGAACCTACAATGGGCCAGTCAATGTCTTGGGGCCTGTCATTGTATTAACTAATTTAAAAGTCACAGAAGTAAGCACTCTTCCAAGAGGAGAGGTAGGCACTATTACTGTCTTTATTTCATAAGCTTTAAACTCCACCACATGCTTCCCTACCAGCATGCTTCACATTATGTAACATTTGTAGATGGGTATATGTGGGTGCATGCATGATATTGCCTTATCACTGTATAAAGCTGAAATGCAAAACTTAACACATGTGTCTTCCACCATTTGGGAAAACTGAGCTCAACTATATCTCTCAAATGGGTTTTTTTTTTTTCCGCTGTCACACTGACCCTTACCCACTCCCCCTGGTGACAGAGTGACAGATAGATCAAGACATAATTATTCCTAATTTTCTGAACTCCATTTAGCACTTGTAAACAGGTTAAAATGACAAGCTCATTTGTCAGATGGCATCAAATTTGTTTTAAAACATTTTCTAATTTTCTACCCCTTTGTATTTGTTCCTGAAGAAAAATATAACCTTTTTTTTTTTTTTTACTGCAAAATCGACCAAGAAGTAACAGATTTAACAAGAAATTAGTGGCAGGTGAATTATTTCAGTCAATCCTGTACCAGATTGAATGCTAAGTTTTTAACTGTTCAATCAAACACCACTGTGCTAAAGTGGGACTTCATTTCTTCTTGGCCTCATGCAACTTCCTGTTTCTAAGAAAAAAGGATTAATGTGTCCCATAAAAAAGGAGGGAGGGGGGAATCTCTCAAAGTTACTTGGACATCAAAGAGACCTTACACAACAACATTTTGATGAGTTAAGTGTAAAGGAATCAAAAACACATGGATGAAATTTCCCATAAAACCCACATGTGTTTAAAAATCAAGGGAAAACGTGCATGGCCAAATGCACTTGGGGTTTTGTCAAACCCCAAACATTTAAGGAATAGTGTGAGATGTTTAAGGAACACAAAACACAGCTGGATCAGCCTATATCATTCTGCAAGCATACGCCAGTGGAAGATGATAAAGGAGATAAGCCCGGAAAAAAAATTGACACAATTTTTTTTTTTTTTTTGCTGAAAAAAACAAAAAAAGCAAAACAACATCAACAAAAAAAAAAAAAATGGTGCTGATTGCTGATAGAAAAACTGCAGTTTTCAAACATACATGTATTTTTAAATTTCCCCTAAACTTAGAAAATTGCAACTTATGCAACATGTTAGGGGTAATTTATTTAAAAGTTCTAATTTTTAACACCACCACAAACAAAAAGAATCATCATTTTCAGCTTCTAGATTCTCCAGCTTAACCAGGTGGATTTTTTTTCCAGAGCTTCCAAACCTTGATCAAATAATAGCACGCCACCCCTTGTTGTTGGTTTGCTTTGGGTTTTTATTTTATTTTTTATTCTACATGATTTAGCTTTGCTAGGCTAAGCACATTATTAATTGGTTTTACTTTTATTTACAATACTACTGCCTGAAATATATAATAGAGTGTATAATTGAATTTGAGGTTTACTGTAATTTAAAGAGTCAAAAGAGCAATAAACATAAGCGTTCGTAAAGAATTGCCTCTGAAATCAGCAAGATTAAATGATTTTATATCATATTTAAGTTCCTTAATTTTAATTTATGATTGTGAACTTGTTTTCCTTCATAATCAACTAGAATTTCTTGTCTGTGTTTGATCTTTAGAGGTGATCATGAGGAATTTACCACACTGGATTTGTGGAATCTACAGCTTCAAACTGAATGGATCTCTCCTCTCTCTCTCTCTCTCTCTCTCTCTCTCTCTCTCTCTCACTCACTCATGCACACTGTTTTTAAAATTAGCTAAGTAATAAAGAGAGCAACCTGACAATAGATTGCAGTGCTTCTGTGAGCCTGCCCTCCAACTGACTACAACTCTGAATGCTAGGAGACAACGATCACAGTTGTCTAAGTCCATGAGCACTTGCCTAAATAACTGCATAACTTTTTGGATGTTTTTTGCCTTAGTTTTCAGGGATTACAGGGGCCACTGACACCATCACTATGTCTTCTTAGCCTCCATTTCTCCTCCTTTCAGATATAAACAGTGTAGGCTATTCTAGAGAAATATAAAGCATGGAGACCATAAACAAGAACACATTTTTTTCATACTGAATATAGGCCAGTATGAGACCATCACTTCCCACTCTTCACACATTCTCCTCCTCATATACAGCAAAATGAAGTCTCAATTTCAGCATACTTAAATTCAGGATCTGTTCTCTAAATGGTAATTCCTGATGCATTGGAAGCTCGTGGCTTAAGGGTTAGCCATGTGCTTCAATAACACAGCCATAGGAACGTGGATCCCATTTTTTGGAGGCCAGCCTGTGCTGAGATCTGAACCAGATGTTTAAACACTACATTTCTTACTCACAACCTGTACAGGTAGATGGCTGCTGTGTCTATTTTATAGTTGATGATCTTGAAGAGACTAAGTCACACATTTGCTCTAAAAGACACAGCAAGGACCATTTGCCTGTCACAAAGCCCACTGCCTGTCTTCAACTCCATTGCCTTCTGTTCATTTGCTATCAATAAACAAAATTGGGAGCTGTTTCTTAAAAGGACCAAAGAAGTGGCTGGCTCACCTGTCAATGTAGTGCACAGCCCTTGGAGCCTCGGCTGTGCTGTGTCTCCTCTGCCCCCCAATGGCGATTGTAAAGCTCACTGTAATACTTCTGTCTCTCCAGACATGACTTGCATCCACTTGGTACATTTATGCTCCTTCAAATTTCCCTTGCACATGCTCAGGGCATGGTGTTGAAGAGCTCTCAGTTGCTCTGGGAACGGACTCCATGATGTTTTCAAGGCCGTCACCTGTTTCCTATTATTTCTCTCCCCAGCTTAACTAACAGGCAGGAGTGTTGTACCTGGGGAATGAAAAGTCTGTGGTGAGGCAAATAAAATACCATCCACCATCATTGTGCTCGACCTATTATATTGTCATCTCTCCTGTCAGTGTGATGTGCTAAGACATGAAGGGAAAAGCTGCCGTGCGACAAGATTGTTTTAGTCACTGGAGCATTACAGGCCTTTCCATTAATGCCTGAGGTTAGTAACCAAGAGGACAGGTCCTTCTAGATTGGCAGTGATCACTAAAATAATTAAGTGGAAATTTAGACTTGAGCAGGCCCAGTCCTGGATATGGGAATTACAGAGAGCCTGTTGTGGGCCAAGTTTCAGGAGAACAATGCCAAAAGCCAAAATCACTACATAAGAACAAATCAGTAAAGCAAAAGTACGAACAATGTTAAGCTTCCCAAAAACGCAACAGGAAAAAGGTACTATCTTCACAATGAGGATGAGTAATTTGAATTAAGCCAAGCTGAGAGCTGGGAAAATATTGGAGGAAAAAATTTAGAGAACAAACAAACAAAACTGTATCAAGATATTAAGACTAAATGCATGTGATACAGATGGCTTAGAAATTGGAAGCAAGTAATTTTAAATCTCAGCATTTATAATTAACACATCAATGAGAATTTACAGAGAAAAGAAAAAATATAAATAGTAAGAAACTCAGTGGTAAAAGACACATTTAGCATGTGCAAGGCATTGGCCACCATACCTAGCCTGAGTTTTCAGAAAGGATCTAACAGCTATCCATTATCACCTACAACCCCAGCATTTGGGAAGTGGAGGCAAAAGCACCAAGAGGTCCAGGTCATCCTTAGATACATGTCAAGTTTGAGGTAACCCTTAGTCACATGAGACCCTGTCTCAAAAAGAAAACTTAAGAGGGAGGAAAAAGAGAAAAATCCCCCCCCCTTTTAACAAATAAAAGTAACTCTCGAGTTTTTAAACCATATATTGATTCATTGTCCAGCATGTCAGATTCATGTTTTCAAAAGATGCTATTGATGAGAACTAGAAGTAAAGGATGCTTTCAAACATTGCTGGTTTTACTTTAGATTGGCACAAATCTTTTCCAAATAAATTTTGAGGTCCATCTCAAAATTCGTAAGAGTTATATATCTAACATCTTTGAATATTACAAACTTTACTGCAAGCAACAAGGTCTGAGATGAAGAGGTCCTTAGCCCCCCTGGTTGTGAGCATCCATTGTGAAATACATACCAAACTGGAATACATTTTCTATCAGTACTGGGGCTTGAATTCAGAGCCTCCTTCATTTTAGACTAACATGATAACACTGGGCCCTAGCTCTTCTTTGTTTTTAATATTTACACAAATATGAATGAACAGGTTGTTGCCTTTATGCTCCTGGTGGTATTTGGTAAGTTACACTAATAACACTTCCTAGGCAGTAAAAAAAGAAAAAAAAGTCCACTTGACAGAAATGAGTCCAGAGATGGTTTTCATGATTCCAACCATCTATGGACTGAATCACAGCATGACAGTTGCCCTGCCTCTCAGTACAATGAAGTTGTAAGATACTTCTCAAATTTAAAAGATAACTCATTAAATGTTCATCTCCAAGGTTGAATGGATTCTAAGTAATTTTATATGGGTGTTTGGGAGAGATGCTGTACAATTAAAAAGAAGTCTGGCTCATGTTATGTCTTTCTGTGCTTGCCTCCTGGTCTGCAGACACATTCGCAAGTTTCAACATTCTTCAGTGACTTGAGTGTGATCAAGGATGTCATCAAAGGATATTGAGATACAAGTGGAGAAAGCAGGTCTGAAATGAACTGCTCTGCGAGTATGTTTTGTACAAATATGGACAACTCTCCTCTCTTAAAACAATGAGGTGCTTTAAAAAATGTTTTAAAAGTGTTTGGGCGTTTTGTCCACATGTTTGTATATCCACTACATTTGTGCCTAGTTCTGAGAAGCCTGAATGCCTTGGAGCTGGAGATCTAGGCAGAAGTGAGCTGCCATGAGGGTGCTAGGAATTGAACCAGGTCATCTAGAAGAGCAGAAGGCACTTTTAACTGCAAGCCATCTCTGCAGCCCGGGGTGCTTTTAAAAGATGTTATTGTACTACCTCTTCAAGTAGCTCTGATGTTCTCATGCTTGGTATATAGGAGACAAGACCCACTTCCATAGCAAGAATGAAGTCTTAGAGTCATGAGACTTTGCAATTGACAACATAAGGCAGTCCTTTAGAAATATGTCTGTGGTCCCTGGAAGTAGGAGGAGACATATCTTCTTCATCCAGACGAACACAGCAACAGTTGTCCTTTAATGAGTCCACCGGCCTGAAAGTTACAAGTTTTGAAGCTGGTGGTATGACAAGCTGAAGTATTGTGTGACGGTGAAGCAATATTTTCTTTTTTTTTAACATTTATTTATTTCTTCAAGTTACATCTCAATCATAGTCCCCTCTTTCCTCTCCCTCCCAGCCCCACCCTCCTACCCTCTTCCCCCTCACCCTCCTATCTGCTTTTATAAAAATGTATGTTTTGTCCTTTTCCCCACAACAACTCCCCCTTTTAATAAAATACAAGGCTCCCTTTCTTATAACAATAAATACAATACAAAACAATAAGAAAAATTATGCCACAATTATGAAAATTATAAGGTATAAAATGCATTCCCAAAGTCCAGTCCATGCATATTTGGCAACTAATATTAATATTCTATTATCTATCTACCTATCTCAAGGAGTTTACAGTTCTATACCTAACTCATTTTCCATCCTAACTTGCGTTACCGACATAAAAACATCTTGTTAGTCCTAGAACAGCCTTTTAATTCCTAAACAACTTAAAATTTAACTGTGAGACTATAACTATCTAGTCTTCAACCACATCAGAAACCTGAGAAGGATAAATATATCTGAATATACAGGAAGTACAGAGCCAGCAGCTTCCAAAACTGACAGAAATGACAGACAACTGGCTGCCTGCACAGCCCCCAATTTCTCTCAATACCTTGGAGCATCTATCTTCAGCTTTTGGCCAGTATCTCTGACAGACATTAATTGTAAAGCAGGAATTATGAAGGACTCACCTACCCTGTTTTGACAGAGATAGACTGCTGACTTACCTGCGAAGTAATATTTTAAACCAGGCAATAATATGCATCAGTCTGTACAAAAGTTGTCCATAGACAGGAGATTGTCCTATAAAATGTACTTCAACAATTTAATATAAAACAGTTTCTTCATTGTAAAATAAATATGATACAGATTTAAGTATATGTATGTATATATTTAAGTACACTAAGGATACATATATCTGCATATATGAATATAGATAATAACCTGTATAATATAACATAATAAACAAATATTTTGAAAAAGAGTTAAATTTAAATATGTACTCAAACTACATATCTATGTCTAAACTGGTCACTTTTCTTTCCACCATCACTGTTGTTGTCTAAAAGCACCTCATAAGAAGAGGTGAAACTTTAGCCAACAGATACTTTTCCTAGTCTTTGTTATCCGTTGTTTCCTGAACTCAAAGTGACAGGAAGTAGCCTTTATGAAACGGTAACCCATTCTATGCAGCAACTATGCTGAAGAATTTAGGTCTATCATTTTGGTACATCATCATGATTATTTTATGTCATTATCCTTATTATACAAATGAGGAAACTGGGGAAGAGAAATCATAAGAACCATCCCAAGATGGTTCATTTCTGTTCAGAATCCCTACATTTATATGACATTTCTTATATGACTGTTATGCAATTATCATACTACTTATTCTATAACAGTTATACAATGATTGTGCAACTCCTGATAGTTTAGGAAATTTAGCAATTCACATTTCCTTTAAAATATTTGGATCTTTAGACACACTGGGATTTCTTAGGAGTTTTGTACCTGCCATAGGAGGATGAAAAAAAAAAATTAAATCACTGCAAATTGGTTGAGCCTATGAGTGGATAGACTTAGACTAAGGGAGACATGTGTGTTTCAGACCCCCTCCCAAAAAAAAAGATACTAAAGAGATGAATTGAGGACATAGGAGAGAAGGAGCTAAGCTACATGGCAAACTCCTAAAGGAGAAGACTTTACACAGCAGAACTGGAAGTTGGCCACTCTGGTGGGTAGCTTATCCTACCTTTGAGATGTGAGCATGAAGATGGCTGAAGTTGAGAACATTCTAGGGTGTGGAAGGGATATAGATGGGACCTTCATAGTCCAGGGCTGCCTAGGAAAGAAATAGTTGGGTCAAATATCCAGAGAGATTAATAGAATTTGGAGTGGATAGGAGAAACTCATTTATCTCAGTAAATTCTTGCATTGAGTTGTAGAAGGAAAAAAGAGAAGTGTGACAAATAGGAGTGAAGATCAGAGACATTGTAGCAGTCAGACCTGCTACTTGCCACAGACGGAGACTAGCTCTAATCATACTCAACCCACTGTTCCCATCACTACCATGACAGGCTATGGACATTTGGCCTCACATGTCTCACCTAACACTCTTTGCTCTGAGACACTAGATGGTACCCCATTCAATGCTGTCAGTTCCCAGTAAGTAGTAGACACTCAGTGAATGTCTAGCTAATGAATCTTCTGTGGCATTGTGGAAGATCGTTAGGGAGAAAGGTCTCATCTACAATGTCACCAACACAGTGATGAGCCTGGAGAAACTTCACCTTAAAAGATCACATTCCCTAGTCTGAGTACATCAGGGAGAAACACAGAACATATGATGGCTCCCAGGCTTTCATGGGTGGGAGCAAAGTTTGAGATTTACTGAAGCAGGTTTTTCATAAGCCAGTGAGGAGTCTGGCAAAAGTAAATGTACTTCCCAGTGGGTGGAGGCAAGGGCACCATGTAGGAAAAGAAAAGGGAAAGTAGACTTTCTGAAAAAAACAAAAGGCACGGTTAGTAAGCACCGGTGAATGGCATAGTGTGCTGTAGACTGTAAAACACTGTAAAGCATTGCACTTTATGAAACATTCAAGGAATAACCAGACTAGGTTAAGATCTTGAGGAAGGAAGTGTTCATATGAGACAACTTGTAACAGAATAGCATTTTCATTTCGTTTAAAAAAATACATAGAAATTTTTTTATCACTACAGACATTCACCATCATTGAGTGTTCAGTAACTGTCAGTATAAACTAATTACTTTGACAGACAGGACACTCATAGATGATTCTGACACATCTCGTTACAGAATCCTCCACATATGGGGAAGAATTGCATTGACTTTGGGACCTGGTGTCAGATAAAAAAGGATCTGGAAAACTTGGGATTGGGTTCTTAGTGGTCTCTGGCCTACTTCTACATGGTGTTTCTGACTGAAGACCTTGTCCATGATGTCAAGCCCAGCCTCTTTTTCTTGTACCTTATTGGCCCCTCTTGCTTTGAATCTTGACATTGGTTTAAACAAAATTTCATTCCAAGGTTAACCCAGGTCCTAACTCATTCCAGTTTACTCCTATCCCAGTATATTCATCTCTCCCTGAGTGTCCGCATATTAACGACATACAATTCAGAGCCACTGTCTAGTGTTTCTTGGCCTGGGATGATACAGCAAGGTAGAGATGAAGGATGGTTTGAAGTGTGAAGCATTCTTTTCATTCTCTCTCTCTTTGTCTCTCTCTCTCTCTCTCATGTGTGTGTGTGTGTGTGTGTGTGTGTGTGAGAGAGAGAGAGAGAGAGAGAGATTTACACGTTTGTGTAGATGTCTGTAGAGATATATATGTTTATGTGTGAGGGGTGTCAACTTTCCCTTCAGGTATCTTCTTCCATTTCTCTCCACCTTATTTTTTGAGACAAGGCCTCTCCATGCAGCCACAGCTTCTCTCAAAGATAACTGGCTTGTCAGCAAGCCCTGAGAATTCTCACCTCTTCAACCCCCACCTCCATACTGTGTTTACAGAAGCAGCTGCCACACAAGGACTTTAAAGGGGAACATGGGATCTGAACTTTAGATCTATATGCTTGCACAGTGAGAGCTTTGCTCACGGAGACATCTCCCTAACACCTTTTTCATTATCTTTTTGAAAAGCATCTCCTAAGATCTCTTTTCATTGTTGCTTTAGTTTGTTTGCCTTGCCATGATTGCTTGGAAATAAGAAAGCAGCCCAAACATCATAGCTTACAGCCTCACATGGAGACTGTCATCAACACATTCGACAACAGACTTTCTTTTTAATGACAACTTTGCCCCTTTTCTCTAAATCACAGATAATCACAGACAGAATTGGTGCTGTGGGTTTTTTTTTCCTCCCCAAATGGTTGCGAGTCTCCAACCCTAGTGATAAAAGATGCTGACGTTAATATTCTGGTGTGCAAGCTAATTCCTCCAGCCCAGCTGTGAGGCAGAGGCTCTGTGACCGAGGTGAAGCTCCGCAATGTGCAGCGTGTGCAGGGTTCTCTGAAAGCCTGATCTGTTACTTGCACTTTTTGCAAATTGAGACAGCTTGACTGTTTCCATGGGTGTGCAGAAGGGGCTCTGTTCAATTTGCTGGCTGCCTCAAATGGTTCAGGGAGGGCCCAAGCTCTGACTGTTAACTATTTATGACCTTTCTGTTTCTAGACTCCTCCACCATGCTTGAACCCTCCAGCATTAGTGTGTGATTACTTGCTTATACAGGAGAGATGACTGAATGTAAAAACTCTGCCCCCCATGTCTACAGTATGTTCATTAAATAGATCTCCATGTTGCTTCAGGCCCCATCCAGCAGCCCGGCATTAATGAATAACACTAGTTTATGTTGCAAAAAAAAAAAAAAAACTTTTCACAGATGAGAAAAGAACTTCTGCCCACCTCAGTACTTTCAGGATACTACCTCAATTAACTCTGTATCTTCACTCCTTGGTGTCTATTTGGGATTGGTTCCAGAACACTGGAGAATACCAAAAATACATGGATCCTAAAGTTCTGTACATGAATTGTCAGGTAACTGTGTATTTTCTATGTAAAAGCCTCCTATGCACTTAAAAAAATTCATCTTATTTAATTATATGTGTGGGAGTGTGCATGGATACATTCATGAGTGATTGTCAGATACCCATAGAGTCCAGGGTGACAGATCCTTAGGAACTGGAGTTACAGGTGATTGTGAGTCACCTGATATGGCAACTGAGAACTGACCTCAAGTCCTCTGTAAGAACTTTAATCACTGCTAATAGCTGAACTACTTCCCCATCCCCATCCTGTATTCTTTAAAGGTCCCTACAACACTGATAATGCATCATGCCATGTACTCTATGTAAAGGGATAATTGAACAAACTTGTTTAAGTAATTAGTGGTGGTGAGGAAAACAAGGAATGTATGTAGTACCAACGGCCTTTTAAAAAATTCTTTTATCTCTAGGGGGTCGTCTCCATGGGTGTGGATTCTACAGATATGGAGAAGCAACCACATTTCACACATCACTCTTTAGCCCTGCCTTGGATATGATCTAATCTAGCCACAGTGCTTTCTAAGACATGCCACTTTCTTTGAATCTTCCTTGGCTTTTAGGCACATTCCTTCCTTTGTGGGAACTGCTGTGCACAGTGTCCAATGTACAGTAATCTCTCATATATGTCTGTTGAAATTAAGAGAAAAAAGAAATCCATACATTTTTTATGCAAGAAAAAGTAATGTGTATCATTTGGGTGGAATATTCCTTTTCTGCTTATTCTTCTTGCTTTGTAGATCAGTGTTTAAATTTCCGGAACTCTGCCTTGATGCTAGCTACAGCTTTTGCAAATAGCTCTGCCCCTAAAGACCTCTAACCTATCTTTTGGGATCTCCATATTCATACAGCACATTATGCTACAGGGAACCTGAGTCTGCACATCTCTCTCTTGTGTATCTGTCTGACGTCCCTTTTCATAGCCAAGCAACTGCCTCTTATGACTCACTGATGGTTTTTTCTGACTTACCCCAAACTCTCAGCCACTCCTTTGTTATACACAGGGTAAACTTGCCATTATATTGGTGTTTTGTGTTCAAATATCTCCCTGCCAGAAGTAAGCCCTTAGCAAATAGGGTTCAACTTATCTTTATAACACAATGTTTAACACACATAATTTGAAAAAATAACTTTTAAGTAAAAGTATCTAACTCTATATGTCTATTTCTAGGGTAACATTTATCCCTCCCCTAATCATCCACCCTATCTCTCTGTGCCATGCAGTCACTCATACATCTGTCCAGCCACATGGGTCTCCCTGAGCCCTTGGTCATGGTCTGCCTTTCCTGACACTTTGATTCAACCTTTGGATTTGCTTCATTAACTTGATTAATCTTACTTGCTTATGTCACTAGATTTCTTTCTTCATTTGAAAGGGAGATGTGCTCCTGAGAGTCACTGTGGGGTAAAATAAGAGACAATAACTATCTTGAGGTACTTTAGTTCCATTCAACCCACCCAATGCTAAATGATTTTACAGATTACTCAAGATGAAGCTCCTGCATAAAGAAGCTTAGAGTCTGGGGAATTAGAAAGAATCCACAGAAGTCATGCCTGTTACTGTTAACTAGGCCAAAAATTCCATGACTGGCTTAGGTCATGGGACCTAAGGGAGAACATAATATTATATTATTCTCCTAAATGAACATAGTAGTCCCTGTGCTCTTATCTTCAACCCTCATCAGAGAAACTGCTTCTTATAGTAGATAGTAACTAATATAGAGACACACAACTGTTCAATGTGCAGATGATAAGAGGCTCTGGAGTATCTAGGACTAAATGGGACATACCCTGCCCCCCAAGACTCGGGGATCATCTCAGAAAATGGGAAAGAAGGATCATAAGAGCCAGAATTAGTTACTGTATTTAAAAAAAAATAAATAAACAAACCTGAGTCTTAGTATTGTGACTTATGAGTAAAGGGCAGGAAACAACAGAACTAAGCTGTATTTTATTTGTTTTTGTTTCGTGTGTGTGTGTGTGTGTGTGTGTGTGTGTGTGTGTGTGTGTGTGTTTTATTGGACCTAGGAGACAGAATCTCTAAGAGAGAAACTCTGAATCACATATCATAGAGCTAAGTTCCAATTGAATCCTCTTTTAGCTGCATGAACTTAAACATATTAAAAAATTGCAGTTTCCACGTGTGAGCCATGAAGATGACAGTGACTTCTACCCTAGGTGTTTGATAAGCAGTCTAAGATGATAAGGCTGATGATGCTCTTAATGGCAGCTGGCATGCAGATCATCAAGTGTCATCTATTAATAAGACAGCATTATTTCCACAATCTAATGACTCAAATTTATTGATCTCCCCCTGAAATATTCAATATCAATGTGGTTAAAACAGTGGTTGCTATCATTTGAGTAAGTGTCCTGAGTGGTGTGATATTAAAGGCATGATCATCATGTTGGCACTTCTGGGAAATGGTGAAACATTTTAAAAGTATGACCAAGTGGGAATTCACCAGGTCATTGGGTCTGTGCCTTTGAATGGGAGAGCATGACACTGTGTTATTCTTTCTTTCTCTTTTTACAGCCTCACAATATAAGAATTTATTCTTACCATGAGGTGTCTCCCTCATTATCTCTCCAAGCCAATGGGTCTGCCTGATTTTCATACCTGATCCTTCAAAAATATGAGCCAAATTAAATCTCTATCAGTAGTCTGTGTCTGATACTTTGTTATAATAATTTAAACCAGGCTAATGCAGTAGTACAAAGAGAGTATTTTGTCTGTAAATCTATGTGCAGCCCACTTTCTACACAGACATCCTCATACTGTGCAGTGCCCCCCTGGAGATTTAAATATAGGCACTAGATGGGTAAACAGGCAGGTGACAGATATCTGAGAGCAGAGATGCAGAAAGCCAAACTAAAGGGAAAGTGTCAGAAATTGGAAAGGAAACAAAGACAAGGTTCAATGAGTCAAGAACCAAGTAGGACACAATATCTGCCCTCATCACTGCCATGTTCATGAAGCAGCAGTCTGCTGAGCTGAGGGGGATCTTCCAGGGGACGTTATTGGGTCCATCTTCTTCTACAAGATAATCCCTGTTCATCTAACAAGGCTCTTCAAATGAGGTCACATCTGAGCAATGTTCTCATGTCACTTAGACTTCTCAGTGTCCTGAATATAATAAGTATATAACTCATGTATGCCTTATAGACTAAAGGGTGAGTAGATGGAAAGAATGAAGACATTGAGGATAACTTAACATAAGACAACGCATCAAGACCAGTGTATCGAGCAGGAAAAGTATCCTCATGGAGACTTCTTGAGTGTTCTGGAAACAAAACTTATTTTTAACTGTTGAGATAATTCTCAGACAATAAATATGCACATAAACAAAAATGAAGACACATATGGATGGATGGATAAATAGATAGATAGATAGATAGATAGATAGATAGATAGATAGATAGATA
>CAJQZJ010033828.1:5416676-5444821 GCA_907164525.1 Lophiomys imhausi | reverse complement strand
ATAGATAGATAGATAGATAGATAGATAGATAGATAGATAGATAGATAGATAGATAGAGACAGAGAGATAGATGGGAGCTTCCAGTATTTTACTATCAGAGCAAGTAACCAAAGATGAGTGATACTTTTCAAGCTAGATAGTCTCCATTTTTCCTTCCTTTTAAGACCCCCAAACTAAGCATATGGGACACATTTTAGTGTAAAGTAGTTCATAAAAGTTTCCTTTTACTTTAAGGAGCAAGGACTCAGTTGCTAACAGGAAGGATAAAAAAGTTGAAATGTGTTTGGGTGGTTTGATAATCTCTTGAGTCAAAAGAACTATTTCTTCAGTAGTCAAAATTACAAAAATTTACAGCACTTTATTTTCAGTGGCATAGGAAAGAAGTGTGTACTTCAGAATACTTATATTTTAGATGGTACTAAGCTTTGTGTTATGTTGGGTGCCAAATCTTTTGTTAAGGTACAATAGATTACCACAATCAGGACTAAAATCACTCCTTAGCATGAAATGGATGGATTTGATTCTGCTTTGCTTTGCTTCCAGGAATGGGAGTTAAAACCATAACTGAAAACATCTGAAAATAAATGGTTCTTGTCATAATGAATGACTGACGGTTGAAGGAAGGCCTTAACTGTAGAGCCTAGTTGAACTCATGCTGCATGAGAGTGACATCCCCCAAAGAACAGATTTGTTCATTTCCCTTATTTTTAAAAGGTCTTTAAGGCTCCTCAATGCCCATAAGATAATGGCGACCACCATGGCCTGCCTTCTGACTGTGTAGCCTATATTAGGACAGACCTCTCTACTGTTCTACAGGACCCTTCTTCACTTCTGGACCTGTTTGCTAGAATTGACAATTTTTTTTTACAATTAATTAACATATGGCTCCAGAAAAAGGAAAAATGACTAAGATCCAACTCTCAAACTTTCTGCTCAGGTAGAAGGCTTGCCCACACAGTAGATGTGGAGCATCTCATATATTGCCTGTGACATTGTTTTCATATTTTTTTAATTTTAATTGCATCCAAATAATAACATTTGTCTAATAGTGGATAGAATCACACTAGAATATAAGCTTTAAGCAACTCTTTCAGTTATCTGAATAACAAAATACCATTGATAAATCAATGGTTTAAGGGAAGAAGAACAAATTACTTTCTATTAATTTTCTTTTGCTAGGTGAGGCTAAGCTAAATGATTATTTTGCTCAACATAGTGTTTTCTGTGGGGAGATCCAAGATGGCTCCTTCATTCCCCCATCTGTTACCTCAGCTGTGATGGCTGAAGTAACTGTGGGCTGGCTGAATATCTCTTTCTACAAATTATCTTCAAGTACTCTGCTTGGGTTTCCTTGCAAAGTGATGGTCTCAAGAGACCTGGGCTTTGTATATAGAGATGGCTTCAAATAGAGAAATTGGAAACTTCTAGGCTTCTTAGGGCTCCAGGCATCCAGGCTCAGGGATCATAGCATATTATTTCTTTCACATTGTATTAGTTGAAATCAGAAGGCCAGCCCATATTCTGGGGCAGGAATCTAGGCCTCATTCCAATAAGGCCAGAATAGCACAAGAAAGGAGAAAAATCTTTAGTGGGCATCTTAGACTATAACCGGAGCTCCAGCAGAGCAGACAGTCCATCGAAAGAACTGGAAAATGAGAAGTAACTCAAAACACAACGCTGGCTTTGTAAAAATAAAAACCAAAGGAACAAAGACAGGAAAGGAGGAATTGAATCAAAACTAGGACCTAAGGGGGAAAAAAACCATAATCAAACACATAAGAAATCACAAGTGACCACCAACCAAACCAGAGTCTCTTACCCATAGAAGTCTCATGGATGGATACCAATAATTCAACATAAAACAGAGAACAAGTTGTACCCCTGGTCTAGCTGCTCATATTTTGTAGCCATGCTTCTCAGCAGTGAGCATCATGAGCCTTAGGGTACTACTTTCCCATGCCTTTAGACTTAAAAGTCCCTGAAACAGATTCAAGTGACTTATGAGCTTCATCACTATGAACTACAAATCTAGTCAAGAGGCAGAACTAGATGTCCACCAACTGGTCCTCTCCAGTCTCCCAAAATCTTCAGAAATAGCATCACACAGGAAAGAAAGGCTGGTGAGGTTCCTATTGTAGCTAATAGAATTTTGCAAAATGCGGACCCAGCTACCAGAAAAGCTGATGCTGTCTTATGACAGCAATGGTGGAAGTCGACAGAAAAGAAAATAGAAAGAAGAAACATCAAGGCTTAGGCTATCTCTGGTGACCTTGGACAATTATTATAACATCTCCAAATCCCTGCCTTCTAATGCGTACAGTAAAGGTAGTTGTATCTACACCTCAGGGCTGTCACAGAAAGACAAACATCAAAGAATCAGGCTCCGTTCCTTTGAGTGTTCTCTCTCTCTCTCTCTCTCTCTCTCTCTCTCTCTCTCTCTCGACAATGAATAGAGATAGTCCAACTGCTGAAGAGTTTATTAAAATGATGAATTTCTGAAAATAGGAAAATCACAAACTGGGACCACACTGCAATGTCCCCATGAGAGAGACAATCTGAGAATACTAATGGAATATCCGTAACAAATAAAGTTTATTAAATTTAAGAATTTTTTTAAAATTGCAATCCATATCTTTAGAGGCTTGACAGTAGCTGTGTTTTCATCTATAAAATAAAATAAAATAAATCTGTTATGAGTCAGTCACTGAAATGATCTTACCTAAGGTTGATGCCTTGAGAACGTTGGATGTCAGCTCCCCCATTTTCCTAGATCTCTGTTCAATACATCACTGCTAAGTCAAATATTCTTGACAGCCTACTATGCTCTCAGGCAAAAGGGACTAAAAAAAAGGCATTAAAACTTGTGAGAACCCATGTCCTTATTGAAGAGAAAAACACACAGCTTACAGGCTAGTTGAGGATGCTGGGCAGGCAGTGTGTGTGGTGTATTCCACGTTTGTGATAAAAGTGTGTGCTGCAGGAAGCCAGGGAGGACACAGACTCACTTGCAGGCAAAGATGCCTCAAGAAGACCTTTGCACAGAGGTGAGAGAGTGTGAAAAGAATGCAAACGACCGAATTGCATTACTGCAAAAGCTACAGCCCGGGAAGGGTGTCTTGCATAAAGATTGTAAGACATCATACAGAGTCAGAGGAACTGCAGCTCTAACTGGGGCACGTTTTACCCCCTGGCACCATGAAGGGGACAGGGATCAGGACAAGGCCCTCCCACGGGCCCCAACTAGAAAGTGTTAGTGAAAACCGATTTGGACGCTAAGAGAATGACATGTACCAAATGCTGTGGGAGAGTCAGAATTTATTAACTCCCCGTCGTCCTCATTCATTTATACCTAAATTTTACTTTACAATGACAGCTTCTGCTCCATGCAGATCACAGAACACCCATTGTAAAACCTTGCGCATTGGTGATCTGTAATTTCCTGTCGAGCTGAATTGAAAAATAATATGACTCAACCCTCATTCTATAATGTGCCTTGCTGAGTCCTATCAAAGGGGTTTCCAAAGGCTGTTATCACCTTAGTCCCTTTTCAGGAAATGTGATTTTTCATCCTTTTTGCAAATATGGAATCCTGTAAGTGACGGGAAGTTCTGGGGGGGAGGGGAGGATAAACAGGAAACTCTAAAGTTAGTAAATGAAGTATTAATACAGATATTTGCCTCACTATGAAGTGTAACACAGCATTGCAGATCACTTGGAATTCATTCTGGACTGATGTCCCAGATGTGATTTTGTAGGTGATCAGAAAGTCCCTCTTTCTACCTCTCCTCCCTTCACCCCGGGCTGACTACTGCCAATCTAGAGCCCTCCTTTACAATTATGGGCCCCTGAGCACTCTGCCCATTTCACTCTGAGCAGATGAATTGGCTAAATGTTCACACTTTAACTTCTTCGAGCACTAACTTCTGCTTTTCAGTTTGTCGCTTTATCTGAGCGCTGAAATGGAAAACTGAATAGTTATTTCAAAAGTACAGATGGAGCCCCTTGTTTATAGTGTAAGTCTTTACACCAAATGGAACTGCAGGAGGCTCAAAATTTGTAAAGGTCTTCCAAAAATCCAAACACATTATTCATTTCAACAAATCTGACAAATTTTGAACTACATAAATTTTTGAACATTTTTGTTTTTAGTTCATTCATGTTACCTGAGGTTAACTTTGCAGATCTAGTTACTTCCCAAACAAAGTAGTTGAGTCCATGGACTCCTCTTTCTTGAGTGAACAAAGAAATTACCTGTGAGTAAGGACTCTAAAGTTAAAAATGAAAAGAAAAACGCTTATTGTATGTTAGTTCATTTTATACTTCTCAGATAAATGCCTCTAATAAAATAGCAATATATTTCAATTCAATTAGATGGAACAGAAAATAAAGACATTATCTTTTTACATATCCATTCTTATATTTTTTTATTTTTTATTTCTTCAAGTTACATCTCAATGGCAATCCCCTCCCTACTCACCTCTCCAGTCCCATCCTCCCACCCTCAACCCCCCATCCTCTTCCCTTTTTTTTTAAAAAAAAGTTTAAGGTATATCTTATTTCCCCCAACAGCTCCCCCTTTCAGTTCAACAAGTGGCTCTTTCTCTTATAATAATAGATACAATACAAAACAACAGAGGTAATTAGGCCACAGTTTTGAGGGTTATATGGCTTAGTGTACATTCCCAATGTCCAGTCCATATGTATTTGGTACCTGACTTTAACATTCTACTATCTAACCATCTCCATGAGTTTAAAGTTCTATATCTAACTCAACATTCTTACTAATTTGCAACACAATTTTAAAATTATCTTCTTAGATCTATAACACTCTCTTGACTCCTAAACAACTCAAAATTTAATTATGAGACTCTAGCTATCTATTCTTCAACCACCTCAGAGACCTGAGAGGGATAAATATATCTGATTTTATAGGAAGTACAGGGTCTGCAGCTTCCAAAACTAAGAAATGACATACCAGTGGCTGCCTGGACAGTTCCCATTTTCTCTCCATACATTACAGCATCGATCTTCAGTCATTTGGCCCCATTTCTCTGACAGATATTGATTGTAGATCAGGGGTTATGAAGGACTTGCCTACCCTGTCTTGGCAGAGCCAGGCTGTCGACTTACCTGCTTCTAAGTTTTGTCCTTTTTGGACAGCATTCTGTCTACAGTTGGAACAAGGGGCTTTTCCTACCAAGAGATAGGCTTGCGACTAATTCAATCATCTCCCACTGGAGATTCTTCGATGCTCATCTTCTACTTGGAGGAGAATAGGGGGTGCTGTCAGGAGTTGATATGTCTCGATATAAAAAAAATCTAAAGTTAAGAAAACATCTTTGAATGCCATATTCTGCAGCTCTCTTGAGGTTTTTGAAGAGGCCCTATCTATCTCTTATATTAGGATAAGCAGATGTTGCTTGTCTCTTAGCAGTTTTATTTCTGATTAGCTTAGAAAATAACTATAATAGACTGTCATAGTACCTAACACAATGACCGGCTTGCATGACTATTAGTTTGCATTTCTTAATTATCCTAAACAGTTTATGACAATTAGTAGCAAAAGGCCGAAACTTCACATTTCATTTTTTTTCTTTACCCCCTAACGTTCCATTCAATTTCTCTTGGGTGGGGTGTCCCTATATAACAGTCCCTCATCTCAGTTCAGAGGTCATATGAGGGCCAAGAGTCTCCTCATTCATTGGGGGTCTACGAGGCAGTACCAGTAGAAAGTATCTCATTGCCCAGGAGAGAGAACTAAAAAACAAACAAACAAATAAGCAGACAAACAGATAAAAAAGATTAAAAAGTAGAAAAAAAATAAAAATAAAAAGTCTATGTCCATGTTCTCTTTGGTGTTAGTTGTAGTATCAATACCCTCTACTATATAGATAAAATCCTACTAGAAGTGAATAGATGCCATATGCATCCTTCTGAGTCTGTGTTAGCTCACTCAGGATGAGCTTTTCTAGTTCCATCCATTTGGTTGCAAATTGCATAAATTCATTGTTCCTGATAGCTGAATAATATTCCATTGTGTATATGTACCACAGTTTTTTAACCCATTCTTCAGTTGAGGGATATCTGGGTTGTTTCCAGTTTCTAGCTATTACAAATAAGGCTGCTATGAACATAGATGAGGAAACTTCCTTATGATTCTGTGAGGAGACATTTGGGTGTATACCCAGAGTGGTATGACTGGGTCCTGAGGCAAAGCTATTCCAAGTTTTCTAAGATATTGCCAGACTGACCTCCATAGTGGTTGCACAAGCCTGCACTCCCACTAGCAATGGAGTAGGGTACCCCTTTCTCCACACCCTCACCAGCATGTGCTGTCATTTGAGCTTTTGATCTTAGCCATTCTGACAGGTGTGAGATGGAATCTCAGAGTCACCTTGAGTTGCATTTCTCTGAGGATTAAGGATGTTGAGCATTTCTTCAAGTGTCTCTCGGCCATTAGGGATTCCTCCTTTGTGAATTCTCTACTTAGCTCCATCCTCCATTTTTTGATTGGATTATTTGGTTTCTTGGCATTTAATTTCTTGAGTTCTTTGTACATTTTGGATATTAGCCCTCTGTCAGATGTGGGGTTGGTGAGATTTTCTCCCAGTCTGTAGGCTGCCGCTTTGTTCGAATGACAGTGTCTTTTGCCTTACAGAAGCTTTTCAGTTTCATGAGGTCCCATTTATTGATTGTTGGTCTCAGGTCCTGAGCTGTTGGTGTTCTGTTCAGGAAGTTGTCACCTGTGCCAATAAGTTCTAGGGTTTCTCCTACTTTTTCTTCTAGTAGATTTAGTGTTACCGGCCTTATGTTAAGGTCTTTGATCCACTTGGAATTAAGTTTTGTACAAGGTGATAAGTATGGATCTAATTTCATTCTTTTACAAGTGGACATCCAGTTGGACCAGCACCATTTGTTGAAGATGCTGTCCTTCTTCCATTGTGCCGTTTTGGCTTCTTTGTCAAAAATTAGGTGGCCATAAGTGTGTGGGTCTATTTCTGGATCTTCAATTCAATTCCATTGATCTATTGGTCTGTTTCTATACCAATACCATGCTGTTTTTACAACTATTGCTCTGTAGTACAGCTTGAAATCTGGGATGGTGATACCTCCAGATTTTTTTTATTGTACAGGGTTGATTTAGCTATTCTGGGCTTTTTGTTGTTCCATATGAAATTGAGAATAGCTCTTTCCAAGTCTATGAAAAATTGTGTTGGTATTTTGATGGGAATTGCATTGAATCTATATATTGCTTTTGGTAGGATAGCCATTTTTATTATGTTGATCCTACCTATCCATGAGCGTGGGAGATCTTTCCATCTTCTAAAGGCCTCTTCCATTTCTTTCTTCAAGGGCTTGAAGTTCTTGTTGTACAGGTCCTTTACTTGCTTGGTTAGAGTTACCCCCAGGTATTTTAGGTTGTTTGTGGCTATTGTTAAGGGGGTTGTTTCCCTTATTTCTTTCTCAGCCCATTTGTTTGTTGTATAAAGAAGGGCTTCTGATTTTTTTGAATTAATTTTGTATCCAGTCACTTTGCTGAAGGTGTTTATCAGCTGTAAGAGTTCTCTGGTGGAATTTTTGGGGTCGCTTATGTATACTATCATATCATCTGCAAATAGGGATAATTTGACTTCTTTGCTTCCAATATTTATCCCCTTGATGTCCTTTAGTTGTCTTATTGCTCTAGCAAGAACTTCAAGTACTATATTGAAGAGATATGGTGAAAGTGGACATCCTTGTCTTGTCCCTGAGTTTAGAGGAAATGCTTCAAGTTTCTCTCCATTTATTTTGATGTTGGCCACTGGCCTGCTGTATATTGCCTTTATTATTTCTAGGTATGGTCCTTGCATGCCTGTTCTCTCCAGAACTTTTAGCATGAAGGTGTGTTGGATTTTGTCAAATGCTTTTTCTGCATCTAGCAAGATTATCATGTGGTTTTTTTCTTTCGTCTTGTTTATATGGTGAATTACATTGATAGACTTTCATATGTTGAACCATCCCTGCATTCCTGGGATGAAGCCTACTTGATCATGGTGTGTGATACTTTTGATATGTTCTTGAATTCGGTTTGCTAGTATTTTTTTTTTTTTTTTGGTTTTTCGAGACAGGGTTTCTCTGTTTAACAGCTCTGGCTGTCCTGGACTCGCTTTGTAGACCAGGCTGGCCTCGAACTCGCAAAGATCCGCCTGCCTCTGCCTCCCAAGTGCTGGGATTAAAGGCGTGCGCCACCACCGCCCGGCTTAGGTTTGCTAGTATTTTATTAAGTAGTTTTGCAATTATGTTCATGAGGGAGACTGGTCTGAAGTTCTCTTTCTTTGTTGGGTCTTTGTGTGGTTTAGGGATCAGGGTGACTGTGGCCTCATAGAATGAGTTTGGCAATGTTCTTTCTGATTCTATTTGGTGAAAGAGTTTGAAGAGTATTGGTGTTAGCTCCTCTTGGAAGGTCTGGTAGAATTCCTTGCTAAAGCCATCTGGCCCTGGGCTTTTTTTGGTTGGGAGATTTTTAATGACTGTTTCTATTTCCTTAGGGGTTATAGGGCTCATTAATCTGTTTATCTGATATTGATTTAGCTTCGGTAGGTGGAATCTATCAAGAAAATTGTCCCTTCACCAGATAGCCGAGTCGTCTGTGCAAGACCTGGAGTTGCCAAGTAGGCTGGAGAGTATCTCTGTGTGGGGTCTGAATCTGCCCACTGGGTATTAGATTGGAACTTACCCAGAGTGTCTCTCCTGGTGGGGGAGGGGGGATCCTGATTCCCAGATTCAGGCTTCTGTGTGTGTCCAAGAGTGGGAGGGAGCATCCTGCCCAGGGAACCCCAGTATTCCCTGGGTAGTTGGTTGAGACCCGTGGGGTCATGCCCCAGATCCGTTTGTACAGTATCCTGCAACACCCATCGCCCTGTGGCTGTTTCCCCCAGATCAAAATACTTCCGAGTGGGCCGCCGCCATCTTGGATTCCCTCCATTCTTATATTTTTGTAATCACATCTTTAAAGCACTTAGTCTTGTGCTAAAAAACATTTTATTTTATTTATTCATATTTATTTTTATTTTTTTGGAGAGGAAAGGTATATTAATTCAGAAAACTGTGTTGGCTAAGGAGATTCTGACCTCAGGAAGTTTGTGGAGACAGTTATCTCATGACTTGTTAAAGATAATTTTCAAAGTGTGACTTAGGTGGACCCTTGGAAGTATGTCTTTCTAAGCCCTGAATGCTGAAATCGCTACTTAAAAGGGAAGAGGAACAGCGGACAGTGAATGCCGGAAGTCTGACCATTCGCCTAGCTGTAAAGACTTCCGGTTTCTTTCTTTTTTTCAAAAGATAAATACAAGTTGCTACTTGACGTAAAATTAGTTTCTATCTTTGGACACGCTCAGGGAGATGTTAGTGGTCAATTTGATATAGATGGGGAACGAAATTCAAACCTGAATTTTCCAGATCACCTTTGCATTTTACTGCTGATTGGTGCAATAAAATAGGATAGCTACGCCTCAGAGAGCACATTCCCAACGAAAACCAGAAATGGCTTGCATAGAGGCTGGCATAATTAAGTGACCTGGCTACCCTCTGTGCACCTCTCTGATACCATCAAAGAGAAAATCTTAGCCTCTTTCCTTTTAAAAGTGAATCTCCTTCAAAAAACAACGAAAGAAAAACTTGGAATTTCATGAGGATTACTCAGAGTTCTCCAAAATGGTCTCAGCTTTGTCAAGTCTGGATTTAAATGTCAGTAATTTGCAGCCGGCTTTATGAATACAATGCCTATCTCCTGCAGCTGGGTCATATTATTTCAGGGACTTTTTTTTATGCTGAAGTTGGCTATAAGTTTGTATGCTTGATTTGTGAAGCAAAACAGTCTATTTACTGTACAATGCCCTAGTGCTGACATGCGAGGTCACTCAGAAATGCCTTTGGAGAGGAGTATGGGAGCAGGGTTAAATGAGCAACACGCAATGGCTTATGAACGCAAAATGTGTCTCCTACAAAAGAAAGCAAGATTTAAGGGTCCCGGCAAAAAACGGTGACACTGTAACAAGGTGTTGGAACGTATTTGAAAGTACAAAGACTGCGTTTGACTAGGCAATTTTGGATTGCACTGAAGAACTCAGAGTGTGAAAACTGAAGTAGAAAGTACAGACTTCCTATTCCCCCTCAGGTTGGTAGATTTTCAAACGCTCAGGAACTTTTCGTGTATGGTCTCTGTATTATAACAATTGCTTCTGTCTCAGGAACTTGACTGTTTGGAAAGAAGCAAGGAAATGCCCAGTACTGATGTTTCTGGGATCGATCTCAATTGGCAAATTAAAAAATGTGTCTATTAATATAACACGTATAGCACATGACTTCACTAATGCTGTGTAACATCTTACAGAATCAATAAAGGAGGAATCTGACAATGTTTGAACAGTGCAGAGAACAACTGATTTTTCTCTTCTGATATTTGGAGACTTTTTTTCGAAGGTTATCAAGAATATCCAACTTTTTAAAATTTTTTTAGATTTACTTATTTTTATGTGTGTGAGTGTTTTGCCTGCATGTGTGTCTGTGCCCCACATGCATGCCTGGTATCTGAAGAGGCCAGAAGAGTGCATTGGATCCCCTGGAACTATCATTACGGGCAGTTGTTAGCTGCCATATAGGTGCTTGAAACCAAACCTGGGTCCCCTGGAAGAGCCAACAGTGCTTTTAACCTGGGAGCCAGAACTCCAGGGGTATTCACATTTTATTAAATAGCATCAAAAACCATGGCAAATTAGACGGAAAGTGGCGAATATGAACCTATAAAGAGGAAGTCAAGGGATTCATTGTTTCTTGAATCTATTGGTGGTGGTTTTTATGTTTTGGCCCATTCAAATTCCAACATTACATCTCTGACCAAAAAGAGACAGCTGAGCTTTAGGAAGAAACCTGATCATTTTAAACCAGGAAGAAATTATAGCATAGTTTCCTTATCATGTTGAAACTGACTTGCAGGAATTCACCACGAAACACTGTGAGTCCTGGAGTCTCAACAGCAGACAGAGAAAAACAGTCCTGAGCTATGCCCATGCTGGGTAACAGCTGGCAAGGAGTCCCGGGGAGCAAACCAAGGGGCTTTGTGAGACTACCTTTGTAGAGAAAGATCAATCTGATTTGTTCTTCCACTCAGCCTTAGACTGCAGCCTGTCATAGTCGCAGAGCTTCTCAGAACAACACAAAAACAAAATGAAACAAAACAAAAAACTGTTCATTATTGCAAAAAAAAAATTCATACAATTTTTGGTCAGGTTCTCCACCAATATGAGGCGAAATGTCACCACATGACTCACAGGGGTACTGATGCTGAGATTGGAACAGCTGTGTAAAATATTAAAGTCACCTTAAACATATCTATTCCCTGAGAAAAGTAATCAGAACTCAAAGAACCAGAATCTCCCAACAAGGTTCTTCTGAGATACTCAGGGCCTGACCCAAGTGCTTCAGTGAAACTTAATTTCCTGCTAGCTGGGAAAAAGATAGCAAACATCTTCTAATTTGATTAAATCGGGTAGGGAGCTTATGGATCTCCAGCCAATGTGGTAACTTATACGATTTCAACCCAATAACAGCAGTCAGAGAATGGTTGGTCCCTGCTTGTGCTGTGTGATGTTTTTGTGTTTGTATTCTAAGATTCTTGAAATCCTTCATGTTAGATCTGAGCCAGAAGGATGTTTGTTTGTTTGTTTGTTTGTTTGTTCCCAGTACCAAGCCCTGTAGCCATAAGCCTGATGTTCATCCACCCGAAGCACCTTCTCAGACCCATTCTCTCTATTCACATAAAAATAAGGATGAGAATTTAACACAGAGAACATAATAGCCACTTTCATCGAATTAGATTCTGTGACTACTATCCTGACAGGTATTCTGCATGGTTATTTGACATTTTCCTCAATGTTAAATAAAAACTGAGTAGCTCTATTAATACCTTCGAGTACAAGCAAGTATTGTGTGACTCTTAACTCCACTTGCCTTGTATTCCTGAGTGTTGCTGCAACATTGGAGAAGTAATCATAGGTAAACCCTACGTTCAAGTGGCTGAGAAACTGCTAGGAGTTTTATTTTCATAAACTTTCTTTAGTATATATTATACAAAGCAATGGTTTTCTTATGACAATTTTACATAAGTTTCTAAAGTACTTTGATCATACTTTCCCAAAATCATCAACCATACTTTTTTTCCAGGTGTTTTTTTCTTTAATTTTAATTAGATAGAAAAATACAAAGGAAAATAGTATCAAATAATGCAACAGAAATACATTTTTGAGAGGTTCCAATTGTATTTTCCCCCACAACCTCTTCGGCTCTCTACCACTTACTTTCTTCCCCTCATCAAGCTTCAGTCACAGAATCAACTCTGACCTCCCTTCCTTCATACCCTCCATGCTGTGAAGATACAGCCACCCATCTCATAGTGTATCTTCTCCCTTTTGTGTGAATATACACATACATACACTGTGCAGGATTGCTCATTTGGGGGGACTTGTGGGTACAGGAGGATGTGCATGGATGTGTGGTTAGGTGGCCACCAGAGGTTGTAGGTATAATTCTTGAGTAGCTAGCCACCTTATGTTCAGAGAGAGGTCTCTTCCTAGGACCTGTGACTTAATCTGCTTGGCTGGCCAGCTATGCTCAGAAATCCTCTTGTCTCCACTCCACCCCAAACATTAGAATTACAATCATGAACTACAGGGCTCAGCTTTTTAAAAAATATTTATTTATTACTTCAGGTTACATCTCCATCACAATGTCCTCTTTCCACCCCTCCCAGTCCCACCCTCCGACTCTTTACCCGCTATCCCTTCCATCCCACTCCTATGGAATGGAGTGTCCCTACATAGCAGTCCCCCACCCCAGTTCAGCAGTCATATGAGGACTAAGAGCTTCCTCATACACTGGAGGCCTAAAGGCAGCACTACTAGGGCAAAGTGTCTCATTGACAGGAAACAAAGTCTATGTTCCTGTTCCCTTTGGTGCATTGGTTGTAGTATAGTATTCTGTACTATATGACTAAAATCCGATTATAAGTGAATAGATGCCATGTGCGTCCTTCTGAGTCTCGGTTAACTCATTCATGATGAGCTTCTCTAGTTACATCCATTTGGCTGCAAATTGCATGATTTCATTGTTTCTAATGGCTGAGTAGTATTCCATTGTGTAGAGGTACTACAGTTCTTTTTATCCATTCCACGGTTGAGGGACATCTGGGTTGTTTCCAGTTTCTACCTATTACAAATAAGGCTGCTCTACAGACTGGGAGAAAATCTTCACCAACCCCACACCTGACAGAGGGCTAATATCCAAAATTAACAAAGAACTCAAGAAATTAAATGCCAAGAAACCAAATAATCCAATTAAAAAATGAGGGACGGAGCTAAATAGAGAATTCACAAAGGAGGAATCTCTAATGGCCGAGAGACACTTGAAGAAATGCTCAACATCCTTAATCATCAGAGAAATGCAACTCAAGGCAATGCTGAGATTCCATCTCATACCTGTCAGAATGGCTAAGATCAAAAGTTCAAATGACAGCACATGCTGGCAAGGGTGTGGAGAAAGGGTAACCCTCCTCCATTGCTGGTGGGAATGCAGGCTTGTGCAACCACTATGGAGGTCAGTATGGTGATATCTTAGAAAACTTGGAATAGCTTTGCCTCAGGACCCAGCCATACCATTTCTGGGTATACATCCAAATGACTCCTCATGGAATCATAAGGAAGTTTCCTCATCTATGTTCATAGCAGCCTTATTTGTAATAGCTAGAAACTGGAAACAACCCAGATGTCCCTCAACTGAAGAATGGATTAAAAAACTGTGGTACATCTACACAATGGAATATTACTCAGCTGTCAGAAACAATGAAATTATGCAATTTGCAGCCAAATGGATGGAACTAGAGAAGCTCATCCTGAGTGAGCTAACACAGACTCAGAAGGATGCATATGGCATCTATTCACTTATAGTAGGATTTTAGCTATATGTTACAAGATATCTATACTACAACCAATGCACCAAAGGGAACATGGACATAGACTTTTTATTTTTTTGTTGTTTGTTTTTTAGTTTTCCCTCCCTAGAAATGAGACATTTTTCACTGGTGGTGCTGCCTTGTAGGCCCCCAGTGTATGAAGAGGCTCTTGGCCCTCATATGACTTCTAAACTGGGGTGAGGGAACTGATATGTAGAGACACTCCACTCCAGAGGAGCAGGATGGAAGTTTAGGGGGTAGAGGATGGGAGGGCGGGGCTGGGAATGGGGAAAAGAGGATAATATGATGGAGATATAACCTGAAACAACAAATAAATAAATTTATTTATTAAAAAAAACAAATAAGGCTGCTATGAACATAGATGAGGAAACTTCCTTGTGATTTGGTGAGGAATCATTTGGATGTATACCCAGAAATGGTATGGCTGGGTCTTGAGGTAGAGCTATTCCAAGTTTTGTAAGATATCCCAGACTGATTTTCATAGTGGTTGTACAAGCTTGAACTCCCACCAGCAATGGAAAAGTGTTCCCCTTTCTCGACAACCTCCCCAGCATGTTCTGTGCTGTCATTTGAGCTTTTGATCTTAGCCATTCTGACAGGTGTGAGATGGAATCTCAGAGTCACCTTGAGTTGCATTTCTGGGATGATTAAGGATGCTGAGCATTTCTTCAAGTGTCTCTCAGCCATTAGGAATTCCTACTTTGTGAATTCTCTGTTTAGCTCTGTTCCCCATTTTTTGATTGGATTATTTGGTTTCTTGGCATTTAATTTCTTGAGTTCTTTGTAGATTTTGGATATTAGCCCTCTGTCAGATGTGGGGTTGGTGAAGATTTTCTCCCAATCTGTAGGTTGCTGTTTTGTTCGAATGACCGAGTCATTTGCCTTACAGAAGCTTTTCAGTTTCATGAGGTCCCATTTATTGATTGTTGGTCTTAGATCTTGAGATGTTGGTGTTCAGTTCAGGAAGTTGTCACCTGTGCCAATGAGTTCGAGGGTTTCTCCCACTTTTTCTTCTAGTAGATTTAGTGGGACTGGCCTTATGTTAAGGTCTTTGATCCACTTGGATTTAAGTTTTGTACAAGGTGATAAGTATGGGTCTAATTTCATTCTTTTACAAGTGGACATCCAGTTGGACCAGCACCATTTGTTGAAGATGCTCAGCTTTTTATAGGGAGTCCAGGTTGCCAGGCTTCTGTTATACTTTTCTGAGATAGCTGAGCCTGAGATGTCTCTCTACCTTAAGTTCTGAGCACTTCTGCTGAGCTTCTCACCACTTACCTCTTTCTTCTTTACCTTTGCTTCATCTCTTTTCTATTCTTCCCTCAATTTAAACTGAAAGCTAGTAGAAAGATAGTATTACAATGCAGGTGTGGACATAAGGGGGTTTCTGCTCTGAAACCTGCAGCTACTTTCTATCAACTAGTTCTTCATTACTGGTTTTCTGCATTTGCCCAAAATCACCCTCCACTTGTATTGGAGCCTCACTGTGATCTAATAGGTGCAGACCAACAATAGTTACTACACAGTCCTCTAAAGATTACATTCAGTGCTTATGAACATATATACTCCTTATTGAGGCTCACTCCAAATACTATTTTCAACTTCCAAATTGTTGCTGTTCATTGGATATTTTTGTATTATTGCCTCTGTATTGAACTGTCTTGTGGCACTTTTGTAACGTTGTCTGTTTCTACAGCTGTCTGATACTTATTACACTTAAATTTAAGCTTCTTGAGGTCACAGACTTGCCTACTTATTTAGGGTGTTTCCTTCAATGCTCTGAATAGTGACTTAGATGTAATAGCTACTTTACAAATATATGCTGCTTTGAATAAGACGTTACGAAGGGAAAATACAATGTTGTGTCATTTCAATAAAAGCGAGGATGGTTTGCAAGTCATTATGCTTCACAATAGCAGGAACATTCACAAACAGAATTCAAAAGGAAATAGAATCACTCATTTTAAGTGGAAAATCTTAATGAATGTATGTAATTTACTTGATGTAGAAATGAGCTTCTCACCCTTCAGAAATAAAAAGCATCACCATTATCTCCAAACATAAAAATTATAGAAATTAAAGAGGGGAAGCAACTATTGAGCCATCTTGAGCCATCTTGCTTGGGTTCTGTCAATGTAACTCAAGAACCTTTAGTTCATTCCACTCTGCACTGTGCCCAGAGACAGAAGGCAAATGGAGACCATTTATGTGCCTTTTGACAAATGAGTTTTAAATGGTTCGAATAATTTTTCTCTACTAAGCTGATTTCATCAAGCAACAGTTCATTTTTCTTGTGACTACAATCTTCCCCACACCTCACAGATCACTGCTTTCAAAATGGAGGTGGCCACATCAATTCTAGTTCCCTTGAATAACTTGCTCTATTATTCAGCACCTGCTCTTCTCCTTGTATGCCTTAGAGGATACAAAATTCCCAGGTCTTGTATTTGTCTTCAGAATGGTAAGTTTTATTTGCTTCAGATATCAAATGGAGAAACATGTTTAAATGTACTGCTCACTAAAATTAATTTTAGTGCTCACTGAAATTCATTTCAGTGGTAACTGCTAAGGGTACAGGACTTGGCCTCACTGCGAACATGGGGTGGGGTGACCATTCTGCTTTGACCTTCTAAAGAGCTTCCCAATTGTGTCAGTAAATGTTCAAGCCCCATCAGTCCTTAAAACATAGTTTGGTGACCCTTTTAACAGTGGAACATAGGGACACTATCTTCCCACCATATATCTTTTAATACTCAGAATAATGTATCGTACATGTGGTATAAATTTTAAAATGTGCAGTTAATTAAAAAAACAGAAATTGATGGGAGAAAAACGAGAGACAACCCTAGATATAGACTATCACCAGATCCCTTCTTAATGTCTGGGGAGAAGGCTTCTCTACTCTGGCAGTACTATTTGGAGGTTCCAGACCTTTAGTGACCATGGATAGACTTACAAAAAAACCTTTACATTTACATGGACAACAGTGCCTGTAGGCAAGATAATGTGGGTTGCACATGTGAGCATCTTTACTCTCCAATTATTTATAGCAACTACTATCATAAATAAGTGAGACATTCAATTGCAATTTTAAAAAGCCAGTGCGGGGGTGATACAGCCATAGACATTCAGAGGTGGATAGGACCTTGGAGATCCACTCATCCAGCCCCATTTGCTAACAAATATGGAAGCTGTACTGCACAGCTAGTTAATGGAATATGTGCTCCGTGAACGAATCTACCTCATGGTGCTAAGCTAATTACAGTGGGATTCATACAGCTTTTATAGAATTGCGATTAAATCCTGTGGGGATATGTGATCATCAAGCATTATCTATCTTCAATGGCAGTAAGCTGTGACTCTCTCCTGCCCCTTGATTTGTCAGACAGTGATAGCCTGGAGTAGAGTTGCTAGGACACAATGACCTGTTTCCCAGGTCTGATTCTGCCACCAACTAGGCAAGCTATCATGGTCTTTCTATCTCTAGCCCTCAGTGTCTTCATCTAGAAAATAAAAAGACCTCTGAGGCCCTCCATCTTAATAACATTTTGTGATCTTATAAGCTGCTAAGAGACTGTCCCTCATCAGAACTTATAAAAAATGGAGTCCCTGGAGATTTAAGGGAAGCCAGAATTACACAGTTAGTCAATGGCAGTGTTAGAATTAGAATCAAATTCTCTGGGCTCCCTGCCTTTTTATCTACTTGCTCCTTTTTCAGTATACATAATTAAGTGTACATTGACTGCCATTTGCCCCAAGAAAGCATGGAACCACAGACCAACACGACTACAGAAAGGAGAGAAGTACAAGGCTATTCTAAAGTTCAAGCTTGGTGTTGGGAATTCCTACCTTGCCAACTGTGTGTGAACACTGATAACAACAGTGATTCCATTGTATTTATTAATGTTATTTTATTAATGAAATATTTGAGATAGACCTTTGGGTTTACAAATCATATTATATACAGAATCTTCCTTAGGTCCACAGCTATATGCTGAAGCATCTACCACACTTTATCCATGCCACTTGATATTGCAATCAGTTAGCAGTTAACTACCTGTGACTGCTTATGTTTCAATTAGTTCAAATTAATAGAATTTTAAATTCTGTTTCTTAGACACCCTGGCTACATTTCAAGTCTAGTCCTATAGGAGGCATGCCAACTGTAGCAGGAAGTTCTATCAAGAGATCATGAATTATCCAAATGCACATGGCCAAAGGATGCTAAACTTGGTCTTTGGATCCCATATACAGTGGTATGTTCCCAGTGCATCTTCTTCTTTGTAAATTTATTTTACCATCTATTTAATTGATGCACATCTATTTAAATGAAAGGTGAGCTACTTAGCAAAAAGGTGATGTGCAGTGGAATACCATCATCCTAACATAAATAATGTGAGGGCTATTTGTTGATAGACCAGACAAGTGATATCTGAGTATAGAGCTTACTCTCAACAATAGTCACTAACAGCTGAAAATGAAGCATTTAATCTGTATATTTAAAACACATTTTCAAATATTACCAGTGTTGTGATTCTCCTTTTTTAAGATGATCATTTAGAACCCTTGGTCAGTCAGAAAACTAAAGGGGAATTGTAGTTCACAACACTTGAAGCTGTAGCTAGAGACACATAACTCATATTTAACAATACACTGCTGAGAAAATGATTCAGTGGGTAGATATGATTGTTGCAAAGCCTGACAACCCACATTCAATCCCTGAGACCCACATAGGAGAGAGAGGGAGAGAGAGGGCGAGAGAGAACTTATTTACCAAGTCGACCTCTAATACACACACACACACACACACACACACACACTCACAAACACATACACACACATGTAATCACACATACATATACTCATACACATATGCACTCACACATACATCCAAACACAAATTAAATACAATTTAGAAAAGAACTAGCAATGTGTATGACAGCTGAAGATCATCTTTGGGAAGCTCAGAACTGATTTTTGCTTAGTTGTTAGAGGAAAATTTTTAATCATACAAGGCAGTGCAAGAGAAACAAATCAAAACAAAGATGATGCACATATGTATGAAGATATAATAACAAAATCTATTATCTTACAAGCTAAGCTAAAAAATTAATGAGAAAAAGGAAATGCTTGTCATTATCTAAGTAGATAATGACTACATGTATGATAATACCTAAATTTACACTTAACTCAACACTGGAAGATGACATTACCTGAGTGCCACCAAACAAGCATCAAATTCTAGGGTGTGCCTTTCTTTGCTGAGCCCAATTTTGGATAGATCAAAGACACCCTAAAAACAACAGCACAGCCGGAAAGCCTGAGCTTTAAGGCTCTGTTGAATCTTAGAATCTTCAGAGATTCATAAATTGTGGCCTCAGGGAATCCACTGAAGTCTTCAGATTCAGCTTTCTCATCACCTGGAAAGTAAAAGGTTCATTCCTGGGAGTTCTCAAGGACTGAAGACAGCATGAACGGTGCCCGCGCTCTCCAGAGCCAGCGAGTCATTAGGTGCTCCATGAGAAGTTTATCGTGAGCACACAAGTAGTTAAGGTCAGATGAACTGGGACTGCAGGCAGTAAAGTGGCAATCTAGAGTTTTCTTAGATGAAAATTTAGGCATATTAACAGTTGATTTTTTTTTAACTGATGACATGATGGAAGTGATACAACAGAAGCTTGTGATGCAGAATTTTCTAAGTGAAAAGTATTACTGATTCACCTTCAGGGGAAGCACTAGACTGTCTTGTAGTTTAGTCACTGCAGCCATTCGGTTGAAAGCATTCAGCCATTCATATATGGAACTTTTCTTCTGGGAAAATTCAAGATTACCCACCCAAACTCGCACTAATTACCTTTATCTGCCTGGACTCATTTAACCACATTTATTTACAATAAGCTTTTCATGAAGTAGGCAACAATACTTTGGATCTCAGAAATCTTGTGTTTCGATATCAACTACATATGTAGCTGTTTGCAGATTTCACCTCAGGGAAAAACTACAAATACTTCTCTTGTACCTATGATGTAGAAGAACAGGTTCTATGGTTACTTCTAAATTCATTATTAGCAAAGGTTGTATTTAAGATTCCTGTGTCTACTGACTAATAACACCCCAATTAGTCTCGATGGAATTAGCTGTAATTAAGGACATTGTGAAATATGGTGGAGCAAACAGAATTATGCTGTATTACTTTATTAATAATATTCTTTAACTACACTGTAAATTGCTATTAGGCCTTCATATTGCTGCCTGGATATGGAAATAGTCTTTTGCTATGCTAATCTAACACAATTTTCTTTTAAATGTAAACAAATTATACTCTATTAATATGCTGTTCTACTTGCATAGTTAATTATTGTAACAGTAAGGAATAAAATTGTTCTGCTTTCTCTGTTTCTGATGGAAAAGGGGCTACATAAATAGTTTAATAGGGAACTAATTATGCAAAAAATTTAGATGCCTAAAATGTGTTTGTAATTACATTAAAATGGTCTTCTGTTCAAATATTGGAAAGCCTGCTAATTGGAGGCTAGCTGAAAATTTAAATATTGTGAATCAGTGATTTTAATGCAGTACATGTTTAGTTGTGTTTCTGTTCATATTTATCTTGAAAATGAAGAGAATATTTAGCACTGTTTAATAAAGGGTCTGAGTTTCATAGCAATGAAGGTAGTCTGTAGACAACTGGAATCTTAAACACTCATTTTACTGAATTCTTTTTCATTTACTCAAGAGGTATGGATGACTTTGGGCTCAGTAAAAAGAAAAACAAAAGTACCCTGCATGAAGAATAAGTTGAAGGAAAAAAAAATTAGATGTAGACTGAATCAAAGAGTTCTGGAAAATGCCCCACGACAGGCAAACCAGACTTGATATGGCTGTAAATTGCTAAATTGTTTTAGATAAATAAACACATGTAGCAGATAACCTGCCTGCTCTCCAGGGATGCAAGTGCATCGTCTTCTCCAGTTGTAATTAAGAGTGTTAAAGATGCAAAGCCTTGTTCTAAATGATTCTTAGTGGCACACGAGCTTTTATTTTGATGCGGAACCAAGGTTCTTAATCTGAGGAAACTGCAATGCTAAAATAAGCCACTCTTTTCGGAGAGCTTTCAACAACCTGTCCTGGATTTTAAACTGTTTTGGGGGAAAAAAAAAAAAAAAAGGTCAAACTGTTCATTATAACTTTTACAACACTACAAATGAGAGTACTGCATATGTAACTGGGATTAACTTCACAGATAATTGGGAACCCAGAAATAACTTTATAACTTAAAATTCTTGCCTACTTAACAGAGTTGTTGTGAGGACAAGAAACATAAAGTACTTGAAACTACACTGAAGCCTCTATAGCTCATGAGAAAGGAAGACCATTGTTTGGAAGACCAAAACAATGAGTGTAATGTGTCCTGTGAGGTAATTGCTGTCTCTAGTTCTTCCCAGCCCCACTTCTATGGGTGTCATTAATCCTCTGACTGTGCAAGAGGTAACAGACGAGTGTATGGATTTTGACATTACCTCTCACAGGTGCCATATGATGCTCTGTGAGTCTGTTTTCAGATTAAATATAGAGAATTGTCACCACCAGTAGTAGGTTTACTGATGTCTCCTAAACTAATTCCACATTCTTAAACCTAATGAATACACATCATTTGCTGATTTGCAAAGAGAGTGGGAAAAGCATTCAAGTTGAGATGTAAGCACTTTCAAAGTCATGCAGTACATTTAACAGAGCCCAGGATCTCAAGCTGATACTAAAATTCTTTATGTTCCTCCTTTATGTTCCCCCTTGCTCTGCAGAGTAGAGGATCCCTTTTTTTTTTTTTTCCTAAATGCCACCTACTGTCCCACATTTGGGCCATTGCATCTGTCCCTCTCCTCATTCAATGCTTCCTTCTCTTTTCTTTAATATCCCTTGAAAAACCTAACAGAAATTCCTCCTTCTTTGAAGGCCATCGGTGGAACATTGCTGTTCCCTTCCTTGTCTCTTTCTTTGGAATACCCCAACACATCTCTGTGATCTTCTCTTGAGAGCTGGCACACTATTGTGGTTGTCATTCTGTGACAGGGTGTTCTGTGTACTGTTCTGTAACTCAGTAGCAGGCTTTCCCAGGTAGCTTCCCTTACACATCCAGTGTTTCTCATATACCCTTAGCCAGAGGCAGGCTTTCTACAGAGAGGGCAGAAGCACACCATGATCAAAGATTCTCCATTTTAAAAACGTATTACATCTGTTTATTTGGGGTGGCTGCACTTGTCACAGCATTTGTATAAAGGCCAGAGGAAAACTGTTCTCTGTTCTCTGTTTCCACCATTCAAGTCCCTGGAACTGAACTCAAGTCATCAAGTTTAGAATCAGATGCCATGACTCACAGAGCCATTTATCATCCCTGTGGGACTATCTCGAGACACATCAACCAGCTCACCATTAACCATCCATTTAAGAAGACAGATGCATATAAACCCACTTAACCAACTCTGGTCTGTTACCAAAGGATGGGCAGTGTTGTTATTTGAGAAAGCATCCTGGAGTGGATGTGTTAGCCAGATATGGGGGGAGTGGAGTGGGTGCTAGATATGATTATATTCCATTATATACATGTATGAAATTCCAAGGAATAAAGAAGAAGATTTGAATAAAGCATCTTGGACTATGGTAGAACTGCTCAGATCATCCCAAGTGTTTAATGAAATGGCTTTATAATTTATTTTGTCATTGCACTGAAAGAATCCACCCCTCTGAATGCACAAAGAACACAGTGCATTGATGCCCAACATAAGACCCATTATTGAAAACTTATAATCTTGTTATTCATCAGCCAAAATTATTTCTCATATGTCTTTCCAAATTAGAAATTCAGAGTTTCTTGATTGCTATCCTCTGTAAGTCTTCTCTGAGGTGTTTAATGTATCTCCTAGAAGCCCACTGATTGCCACCTTCTCTGATGATGAAGACTGTGATCAACTCACTCTTCCCTCCCTTTGGTACATTAACCATCATTCTCCATCATGGTCTACTTGTCTAGAAAGACCAAACAGTCTTTAATGACAGTGAAAAGTTATATATTGATAAGTGCCATCGTTAATTAATGCATTCGGTTTTTCTTCCCACAATTATTAATGAACAGTGAAATGCCAACAAGGTAGAAAGAGAAAGAAGAAGAAAGATTATCAAAGACACTGATCATTAAAACTAAAAGAAGTGGCTCGTGAATAACGGAGAGCTGCGTGTGCGCGCGCACACTGCCAGGGAGGAGCTTCCTGTTTTACTAAGCTAATAGCCTTGGTCCTCTCCTTCCTGTTCAGGAGGATTTTCTCTCCTAGGCGAGAGGAGACAAAACATGAACATGAGCGGGCACGAAGGATGATTAAATTCTCTTTACAGTGTGGGATAATCAGTCTAGTAGGATTTTTTCCCTAAATTGAAGTTCCTGTTATCAAAAGGAGACACAGTCTTGTCCACCCACAGCCTTAATTTTTGAGCATCTGCTTTGTTCTTTGTCACAGAAACTGGAAAGAACGTTGTTCAATGTGTTATTAAAGAAAGAACCCATATCAAAGAGTGATGTGGGTCACAAGGAGATGCTGAGCTCAGTCACTTCATTTTCCTTTTTCAGTTGAGGTATATACGGTTCTTCCTTGATCTTTCACTCTATTTTACACACATGTACACACACACACACACACACACACACATGCTCACCACACTCTCATATATAAAGTCACTGTGAAAAAAAATGTCATTGATTCTGTGACAGACAAGTCTACTTTCACTGTCTGCTGGTCTCTTAGCATGTGACTTACAGATAGAATATAAAATCCAGTCAGGATTAGCTCACCTTGGCCCTGGTAAGCCATGATAACACGGTAACCTACATACTCACGAATGCAGTGTGCTCCATGCATGGACACATATCCAGACACAGGGACTGTTTTTAGAATTCTCCTGCCTTCCAATTTTTAAAAACAAGTATTTCCTGGGGTGTATCAGCAGAGCCTCTGACCATTGATTCAGCTACTCTCTAGCTTCCAGAGTTTTAGTTCTGGTTTTACAGGAATTGTAAGGAAACTGAGTTATAGAGAGCTCTCAGGGAAAGGAGAGTTTCTTTGAGAGACTAAGACTAGACAGGATCAGAGAGAAGATAAAAACATGCATTTATTTGATCCACACTGCTGAGGTGGGACTGCTGAGCATGTGGAATGAATTTGGCTTTGCATGCATTCTAAAAGATTCCTAAGAGTGGTTTTATATTGGTCTGTGCTTTCTTGTGTTGTTGTTGATGGGGTATAGATTGTCTCGAAAGCCTGAACAGAAAGAAAATGGTTTTACAGATTACAACACCAACACCTAACAAAAATCACCACCCCATTCCATCTTTTTTCTTTTTCTTTTTTAGGTTTTTCGAGACAGGGTTTCTCTGTGTATCCTTGACTGTCCTGGACTCACTTTTTAGACCAGGCTGGCCTTGGACTTATAGAGATCCACCTGCCTCTGCTTCCCTGAGTGCTGGGATTAAAGGCGTGCACAACCATGCCCAGCAATTACAGACAGCTGTGAACTGCCCTGTGGGTGCTGGGATTTGAACCCAGGTCCTTTGGAAGAACAGTCAGTGCTCTTAACTGCTGAGCCATCTCTCCACCCACCCCCCATCCCCATTCCATCTTTTATCACAGAGAAAATGACTTCTTTCCCTTCTGGAGATGCTTCCATCATTCCTGAAGTGTCGAGATCATCATACTGAGTCTGCAGCCCCATCTTAGCTTCCTTGTCTATCTCCATACATTCTTCTCCAAGCACCCCAGCTTTTCTGTTCCCTTCTTCTGGGTCACATACTTTTAGGTTATAGTATCCTCAAAAAAAATCATAGCTACCTATTCTCAAGTACCGTTTACACCTGCCATCCTAACATTACATAATAAAAGGAAAGAGGAAGTTTTGTGCCAGGCTAAGAATGACCATAAAATCAGATTTTATTAGCTGCAGTAATTCATAAAGCAATTTGCCTGCTAATACTTTAGTTCTCTTTAATACCTACTTCTTCTTTTAACTTGATCAATCTAACCTCAAGTATGGTAAGACAATGTCTAGTAAATAAATTCACAATAAGAGAGAATATACAGGAAGAAAATAAGACAGATGGCAGGATTCTACATTCAGCTTGCCTCATTTCTACACAGTGATTTTTATGTCTGGGTTCTTAAATCCAACCTTTGTTTTAAAATAAATCTCTTGATTTTACAGTAAATATATGAAGAAAGAAAGGCATATTTTGAATATTAAAAATCTTTATTTGTATTATTGTATTTACAAAAATTTTAAAAACACTGAAATGTGTGTATAATTTCCTTCTGCATGAAGATTTCTCATTTGCTTTCATCTCTGCTGTATCAACACACACACTACACACATGCACACACACACAAGAGAAGTGTGGGGTGCTGCAAGAAATAAGGGCTATTTGTAATTTGAGAGATGAACTTAAACCTAGGAACAGGTTGTTGGTAACACATGTGGCAAGAAATATAAAGATACACCATAGTGTATAATGTAGACATATTTGAGATAAAGTTAGATTTATTGATTAAGGAAAGTATGTAGAAATTAGTTACGAATGAAATGTATTATGTGAGTCAAAGGAGCAAAACTACATCAAATCATCTATTATCCTAAGCTTCTCATAGGATTTATATAATGTCATTTATTCTAAAGTTAGAATTCCATCATAGTACATTGAGAGAAAAAAATGAAATTCATACAAATATCTCTTTCCACTATTTTTTTTCAAAAGTCATGAACAATCTAAGGGATCTATCTTGAGATATCTTTATTCTGAAAAGAATGCTGGAAGTCTGATAATTTGAAATAGGAAAAATCTAGTAAAAAAATAAACAACAGTGTTTGTAGTGGCACCCACCTGGGGGTACCCAATGTCCTTGAGGAATTTTGGTAATAAAGCATCAGTTTAAGTATGGGAGGGGCATTGCAACTTTGGATGAAACTTCTTAGCTTTGTCAAGGTTGCTGGTTATGGAAGAGATGTTTCTCCATGGCTTAGAACTGATTTACATTTTAATGAGAATACATTGAAGTTGGAGTACATTGAGACTTTCTATGCCAATGTCACACTTTCCAACTTTATCCATTCTTTCTTCTCACTGTTCTCTGTCTTCCCTCCCTCCACATCACCTACCCCACACTGCCTGCTCCTTAACTATGGCATATTTGGTGACACTATCCTAGGTTGGCTTTGCCTGTAGTGTGCTCTGTGATAGGCAGTCACACTGTGTGCTTTCCTTCCCAGCATTCCATGGAACTTGTGTCACTTGTTTTGATGGATTTCCCAGAAAGCCCTGTTCTAAGAATGAAAATTGTCTGTATTGTCATATTCTTATCTTCAGAATACATAATACAACAACATTGTCTAGCGGTCGAATGTCTATTATGCTAAGCAACAAAAATCACTAGACCACATAAGCCCAAAGCATTTGGGACTGATGGCTAGAAGTGTAATGAAGATAGGGTTTTGAAACTGGCAATGAATAAACAAATAACAAAAACAAAACACACAAACATACAAAGTTGGAATCTTAATTCATTTACCATCAGAACAAGCATTAACTGTCATTGCCACCTATTGTCAGTCTCCATATTCAATACTCAACCAGCTATAGGTGAAAAAATATTTGGAGGACAAGTGTGAAAGTGTTACACATGTATAGACTTATCTGCTGGTCACTATCCCCTCAGCAATATAGTACAATTATTTATAGACATGTATGTTATATTAGGCATGGGATGTAATCTGAGATGATTTAAGGCCTATGAGAAAATATGCATAGATTCTATGCAAATATTACACCACTTCAGACAAGGGGCTTGAGCGTCTGCAAATTTTGGCATCCAGACAGGATCCTGGATCCATCCCAGCAGACACTGAGGGATGGTTATATTTGCATTTTCTCCTACTGTCTTCTTCTCTTCCTGCTCTTCCTTCTGGACCTCCATTTCCATAGCGGTCCTTGACCTCTTGATCCAAGGCAAATGTCATGATGGAGTTCTATGCCCACAGTGTTAGCAGCAGTAAACAATGATGCAACCACATTTCCTTGTGATGGGGTCCCAGCCCATGCACTCTTCTGCCTCTAGCTACAGAGTCAATCATCCCGAGTTTACTTACCTGAAATGAAACCATGCTATTTTGTGAACTATGAAGAAAATATCCACGGGAGTTATAGCCATGTTTCAGGAGCCCCAGAAGCGTCATCTAGTGACTGGAAGCTCAGGAATTACAGGTTTCCACCATTCATGTTCCCATGTTAAGGTTAACACACCCCCATCAAGTTATGCTCCAAATTCTCGAATGCTGTAAGAAAAGGTTGCTCTATTTCTGAACATCATTTTGCAAAGGAAATAATAATAAAAAGTTCCAAAAGCATATTTTTTAAATTTTATTTTATGTATATAGATGTTTTGCCTGCATATTTGTAAGTGCACTGTGTAGATGACGTGCCTGCAGAAACCAGAAGAGGGCGCTGGAAACCCTGAAACTGGGGTCACAAACTGTTGTAAGCCTCCAGGTGAATGCTGGAAACTGAACCCTGTTCCTCTACAAAAGCAGCAAGTCCTGAGCCATCTGTCCAGGCTCCCCAAAAGTATAAATTGTGAAATTACCAGAGCCAACGGAGACAAATACATTATTGTTATATGATTCAACAAAACCAGAAATTGAATCTTTCCTTTATATTTTTAGAGAGAGAGTGGGAGAGAGAGAGTGTGTGAGGGAGGGAGGCAGGGAGGAATGGAAGGAGGAGAGGGGGGAGGGTGTGTGTGTGTACCAGGACACGTGTGAGGTCAGAAGACAATTTTCAGGAGTCAGTTCCTTCACTTTGGACATCCTTCAGGCCAAGCTTAGGTCAAGATCAGGCTTAGAGACCCAGATTACTTTACCTCCTGAGTCTCATCAGCTGGCTGAAATTTAGCCAAGAGTAGGGGTGAGATCTACAAAATCTACATCTATCAGAAATAACCACTGTTATCCTAGTTGCTGTGCATATTACTAGATGTGTGTGTGTATGTGAGTGTATGTGTGTGTATGTGTGTGTATGTGAGTGTATGTATGTGTATGTGTGTGTGTATAT
>CAJQZJ010033828.1:5354637-5408146 GCA_907164525.1 Lophiomys imhausi | reverse complement strand
TTATTTATTTATTTATTTATTTATTTATTTATTTATTTATTTATTTATTTATTTAATGTGTGCGTGTGTTTGTCTGCATTTGTGTATGTGTACCAGGTATCCACAGGGGCCAGAAGAGGATATCAGACTCCCTGGAACAGAAGCTATAAACAGTTGTTAGTTGCCTTGTGGGAGCTAGGAACTAAATCCAGGTCATCTTGGAGAGTAGCCAGTGCTCGTAACCACTGAGCCATATTTCCAACCCTTTATTTATTTTTTAATTTTTCCATTAAATAAATATATCTTCTTGTTGATATCTTTTAGTAGTCTAAACATCTTCACTTTGGTCTTTTTTCCCCTTAACTGTACTACTAAGCTAACTCTTATTTTAATTATTGAGTTTAATCATTTTGTTCAACATTGGATTTCCTTTCATGCTTTCTTTTCGCTGTTTTCTGGCTTTCTCTCTATTTTTTAAACCCCCCCCCTTCCCTTTTAATGTAGCAGTCTGGGTCTTCTCTTCAGTCTTATGCTGCTGAGACTGACATCCAGACAACACTCAGGTCAACTTAGGATGTGTTCTTTCTCCTGCTCTATCACGATTTGAGAGACACACAAAGAAATCCAATCATCAGAAGGTTTGGCTCAGTTCCTTGTGAGGAAGTGTTTTTTTTTTTTTTTTTTTTTTATCAGCTCATCTGCCAGGGCCTGCAGAACCCCATAAAGCTAAGACTTCTAGCAGTGAGTCAGCAACTGACACTTTTCCTTATCCTTCTCTGGAGCTGATGGGCTCACCTCAGTTCCTAACATCCAGCTGGGAGCTTGGTGAGGTAAACCCCTATGTCTGTAACATGCATGCTGACAATTGCTTCCTGAGTTGGAGTCTGGCAGGTCTGTCCATTCAAGATGAAGGACACTTTATGTTCCCTTGTACCAGCTGTCTGCAGATAGGCTTGTGTGCACTTCTATCCTTTGTCTTGTCTCCTTTTCTAAGGATAACCATAGATGCCAAATGTTTGAAATAGATTTCCATGAAGGAAAAAATTCAAGTCTCAATTGTACTTAACTCCTGACAAAATTGTTTGTTAAACTTGTTTTGTTTTGTTTGTCTTTCCTAATCCCTGGCCACAACTGTTCATGCTCCCTCTTTCTGATGATTATACTAATGAATGGAAGAAGAAAAAAAAAAAAGGAAAGTGAAGTAAAAAAGAGATAGTTTGGACAAGTAAAAGAGCGGGAACTATCAAATGCTATTTCAAAGCATTTGGAATAATTAAAACAATTAATAATCTCTTTGCTCAAAGTGCACAGTAGTGTAGGCTTGTACAAGGACTTCCCAGGACTGCAACCTGCTATCTCTATGATTCTCTTAGCTTAACCTTTCTCTGACTATCATTGCAGGGAACCTAACCACAATGGAAATATTTGCGTTTTAATCTGCATTTAGTGAAAAAGAGTGACTTCTCATCCTTAGGAACCTCCAGTTGCCCTGTAAGAGACTCTTTGGACAAAAACCACATTATATGTTCAGTCCTTAAATTATAGTCCAGCAGGGATTACCCTTAGATCAATGTGGCCCATCCTGTAAGCTAAGATCACTCTCCTAAGACACATTGTTACCTCCTTCAGAGATGGAAACTATAGAATGGACACTGAAGAATCAACCCCAATGCTGCAGTAGATAACCGACTTATCCTTTAATACCAGTACATTAAGTAATTCAATTGATATGGAAGAGATTATAAATTCAAGTTCGATGGTATTATTCAGACTAGGTTTAAGAAATATGTGTTTAAAAGCTTGTTCCATAAGATGTGATAGGAAAAATTGCTTAAAACAAAACCATTCTCTCAATGTATTCAACCAATGTGGTTGGTTTGTAATGACCATTTCTTTTGTTTTAAGAACAATCCTAAAGTAATACTGATAGGCAGCATCATTAGTATTAGTCTCATTTTACAAATAAGCAATGATCTTATCAATGAAAAGATGCCAACTAGATAGGGCAGTAGAGTAGGAGACAGTGAGATAGTTGGCAAATCCGCCCTTTCCTCACACTCGATGGGAGGAATACAAGCCTTGACTTGGCTTGCTGAAGCACATATAGCCAGACAAGAAAGGGACAGAGATTTGAAATTTAGCTGTATAATTTGTCTTGTTCTTCTGTATTTCTTCTGTCAAAAACAGAAATAGCATGCCAAGTGGAGAGATGTACAGGTACCAGAAATAGCAGAAACATGATAATCACAAGGAACAGACATGGTATAAGTTAGATCTTGGTGTCAATTCCAGTTGAGCCTAGTCAGATATGAATAATGCATATCATTTGACCAAATTCAGGTTCATAAATGAGAAGGAATAAGTGCTGTTTTAGGCCAGTGGCTTTTCATATTGTTTTATTGTACAGCATTATTGGTGTACAGCTAACTGATACAGATAGAATGTAAAGAGATTATTTAAAAATCAAATTAAAAATAAACACTGAAATTGCTCAGTGGTTACAAGCATTAGCTGCTCTTCTAGAGGGCCCACTTTCATCTCCAGCACCCACCTGGTGGCTCACGACCATATATAACTACAGTACAAAGAAATCCAACAGACTCAGCTGACACTCCATGTTCATGGCACACATACATACAAGCAGGTAAAGCAACCACACACATAAAATAAGAATTAAAAAAAAATAAATGAAGTAAATTCAAAAGGATAATTTAATTGTTCAAGATCATTTAGAAAATAGTTGAGTCAAAAATCACATCTAATTCTTCTGCCTCAGACCACTGTTTTTTCTGAGACATGCATTAGCAGGCCACCATGATGGAATGCGGCAGGGAGTTTCCCTCTTCGTCTGTGGCAACACTATTTCAACAAGCAATTCTTCCATCCATAGTAGCACAGAGACTGTGATTCTTTGCTCTGTTACAATGTGTTGACCACCGAGGAAACAAAAGATATCTGTCAAATATGAGAAAATTGGGGAAGAAGTCACTGCACTATATTTACAAATCTTTTGTCCCATCACACGTGAAAACTGCACATTTACTATGATTCACTCAATGAGGCCTTGGTAATCACATAACTAATTAAGTTTAGATTTCTTAGCATTTAAGACTCACTTCCCCAGTGAGAGTAGCTGCCTTTTCTGCACTCAGCCACCATGCGCTGCCAGCGGATGCCACACCGGATTGCACCAAGGCAGAGTGTATCCCTCATTTCAGAAATTTCCTTTGGAAGGCGTTCTTATAGATAATATGCAAAATAATGCCATCTTTTCAATCAGGTCTAGTAGGCCCATTTGCAGAGCTTTAAGATACTCCCAACATGCTGTGCTCCATTTGGGTATCCCTTGTGAAATGGGTCTCTCTTGAATTTGTACACATGCAGCCTGCCATGCAAATCTGTCAGCAAGGCTGGCTGGGGATGCTAAAGAAATGTATACAGGTAGTGTTGAGCCTGGCCTCCTGGTCCATCCAGAGCTCCCAGGATGAAAGAGCAGCTGTCTAGGGCCACAGCATCTGGAAGCAGGCTCAGCAGTTGCACAGCTGTACTTTCCTCCAGCTCACTGCCAAGCTCAGAAGGGAACAAAAATTAACTAAAGAGCCAGATCACTGTGCTTACCATAGAGGAAATCCCCAAACGTATAGCACTGGGAAGAGAGGGCTGATGAGTCACAAACACGAACACTGAGGAAATTATGGTGCTTGCTCTAGATCGGCTTGGTTTAGAGAAGTTCTCTTTCATGCTCCTGATTTTGTGTGTCTGTTTGTAAGATAAAATGAGCACATTCCCACACTACCAAAGGCTGTAATGCAAAATTTCTAGAATGATCAGCCTATGATAGGTGGCCCTTGTCATCAATTTCATCTGGGATCTCCAATCCAAGGGCAGGCCAACAGACAACGTTCAATTGTGTTATGTAGAATTCCGACCTTAGACAGCTAGAACATGTGAAGAGGGGTTGTAAAAAGAAGTGTCTACATACCAAATATGTGGGCACTCGTGGACCCTTCAACCCAAAATTCAGATTCCTAGACTTAGGAAAATGCTATCCCTTTAAGGGTTAGTATTTAAGGGGTTATAGTTGCAACAGTAGCTCTTAAAATGCATGAGATATAAAAATGAACATATGTCTGGGGGAGCAATGTTTGAAAGTTTCTCTCCCAAATGAAAGAGACCCCTGTTTCTTTTCATTGGGTAGCTCAGTTTATACTTTAATTTTTACAGTCCAGACACCCTGCAAAGTTAAGTTCAAGCCTACTTTTGTTCTTTTACAAAGGGAGTTTGTTTTTTTAAAAATGTTAATAAAAATATATAAATGAATTTTTCTAACCTTTTCTGAATGATAGATTATTATAAGAGAGGCTAGGTAACTACATATTCAACAGGTATTTTGCTACACCTGAATTTCCAAACTTAAGTAAAACTAGCAACACTGAGGATATTATTATATGTAGTATAGAGACCATTCAATGGCAGACTGTCTTAAAATTAAACAAAGGTTAAAAATAGCTTTCAAAAAAAACTAGACATTTTCCCTCACTAATCAATGTATGAGTCATGAAAACAATGACAAAGAGCCTTCACTGGAATTTTCCTACCATTCAATGTTTCATCAACTCAAAGCACATTATTAGCTGATGATTGTTAATCAGTGTTTTCTGGAGTTACTTACTCATTTATTTATCCTTAAGAATGCTCTTCTCATTAAGGTATATTATACACCTGAAAGGTGTGCTTGAATTTATCACAAGGCAATCAACTATACTATAAAAAAAAATGTGGGATGCCGGCCAGATGCAAATAGACACACCAATGATGGGGACAGTTTCCTGTTCTGATAGAGCTGAAAGCACAGAGGGTTCATCATAGTTCAAAGTTCCCTGAGACATAGGCATGTACAAAGATATGAACGGAAGCAGTATCTCCCAATAAGTGGATTCAGAGACCTAAGCTTAGCATAGGTTGCTGCTTAGCAGAAAATGGGTCACTGGAGCTAAACGTGGAGCAGTAAGAGTTCTTGGAAGGCAGAAAGTGGGGCAGAGACTCCTGTCCACACAGAGGATTCAAAAATGGCATAGTCAGGGTAAGCTGAAGTTAGGCATGAGCCTAGCTAGGCACAGGGCTGTGGTGGAGGTGAGAGGAAAGGAAGCCGTGGGGCTTCCTGAAAAGCACAAAATGACTCCCAGGATTTGGCTTTTATCACCATGTTTCTTTTGTGAGTTACCAAAGATTTCCAAGTGGTGGGCTGACATACTCTTACCTGCACATTGGAGGATTTGTTGACACCCCATGAGGGATCCTGTAGATGATACCAGGCTGTTGTGTCCCAGTCATACAGAAGTCCAAGGGAAATGCTTTTGCTTTTTCCTGGTGCTTTCCCATCTCCCTGGCGAGTTCATCGACCCTGTTCATGAATTCATTTACTTTGATAAGACAGCTGCTGTCCTTACAAACAGCTTCTTTGGCCTTCCACCATGGGCCCTCTAGCCTTCCCAGCTGAGCCATCCAGTCTCATGGACTCAGCAGCCACCAGATTCTCAGGCTCTCCAGTGTGAGACAGAGATTGTTGTACTACCCAGACTGTATAGTATGGCTATTTAATAAGTCCTCTTCTAACATATATTCATCCTCTAGAGAATGTTGACTAACATAGTGGGATATGATTAGAATCACGTATCTCTTAGTAGAGTGGTTTGTTGTCAAGGAATGACTAATGTAGGGCAAGAAAGGCATTGGGAAGATATGTACTACCTGACCAACATATAACCCTTGAAATGGTTGTCAGCAGGGCCAGCCTGTTGTTTCTGGCCTTGATAAATGAGAGCAGGATGACCTACAAAAGCAATCCAATTTTTCTTCTGTTGTACTTTTGCTTGAAATGCTATTTACCCTTTGGTGTGCTAAGATCTCCCAGGGATTCGGGGTGTCTACCTTTAATATATTGTCTGTCATACAGGCACTTCTCCATTGGCAGACTCTAATAGAGTTTTCACTAATAGTTATTGTTTATTCATTCACTTACATCCTAAATGATCACTTTCTGTGCACTTTGTTCATATGTCTGTCATGGAGAAGATACACAAAGTGAAAACACTTGCAAGAAGAACCTTTTCAATACTCATGGGAAGCCATTTGTGTAAGGGGGATCAGGAAAACATCTTAGAAGTACTGATAGTTGGAATGGGAAGGCTGGGATAAGGTGGACTGAATAAAAAGGCAAGAATAGGTCAAGTGTGACTGAGAAAGAAAGTCTACATTAGTTTCCAAACAGGATGCTATATAAAGGGACACTGTAAAAGCTGACACAGGATGGGTTGCCAACATGTACAATATGCACCTTAATTTTAACCATGGGCTTGACACGCCTGAAATATTATCTACAAATAACACTGTCATCAAATGTTTTTACACATTCTAGAAATTTTGTCTTTTTTTTAATTGTGTTTTGAAGCTATTATAAAATAAAAGGAATTTTTTCTCTAATTTGAATAAAGAATTAGCATATGGGGATTAATATGTCTGGGGTGCCATGAATCTCTGTTTCCATCTCTGCCACAGAAGCATCCTCAAGCTATTACGGGTAGAAGGCAAATCACGTAACATCAAGAAATTAACTGAAGTCTGCATTGTACCCATAAAATGGCCACAATTTATTTAACAAAGAAAAGTTTCCTAATTCTCACTGTTAATTTGTTTCCAACCATCCAGAACACATAAAGTCTCTCTTTTAATTTAAAGAAAGTAAATAAATAAAATATCTGGTTTGAGAAGCCGAGCCTTAGAAATTCATAAATGATCCTATCTAAAATTTGTTACAACTAAACAATAAATCCCTAGAAAATGATGCTTAAAAATCATAATAGAAATGTCAGAAGAGCTTTAAATACAGCAGCTCAACCTGTTCCAACCACCACACAGCAAAGTCACATTTGCAATTGAATTTTTTTTCTTGCCCTTCCTACTCTGTGTGTGGAGTTGAGTACATCAGGATAGCCATTTTTAAATTTTAAAACCCTGTTTCCATCTATTCAGATTAATCTGTGAATCAGTCATCTTCATTACCACTACTGTATTTTTTACATAACTATCATTGCTTCAAAGAACAGACTTGTGTGTCTTAGACTAGGGAGTTAGTAAATAGTGGGTTTCAGTCATGGTGAGAATAGTTCTTGGAGACCTCACTTCAATGATAAAGATAAAGAAATTTCCAAGCCAGGACTAGGTCTCTGGTTGTAGGACACCAATGGGCATTTTACAGTGGCTATGAAAGCCTGTGTCAACATTATTTATCAAAGTGATGGGATGGTAGTCGTGCTCGCTATTATATTATGAAAAAGCCACAGAGAGTCACCAAGCCAGTGCAGACACTTAATGACCTTAGCATCCAACATGCTCAATCCAGTTCCCTGCGTCTTGTCGGAGACTTGTGGAAACAGCAGCATGTCTTGTCTACGTATGCCACAAAGATGACTGGATACAATACTATGGAATCAAAGTTTGAAAACCTAATTTCCAAGTGAGTTGTGGAGGTTTTACCAGATGGGAGTACAACAGAGGTATATTTAACCCTTGAGTTGGCAGTCTGTGGCAGGAACGCTGCCAGCTATAAAAAATAATAATCAGAGGCCCATGAACCCCTCTTTTTAAATGGGTACATTCAAACCCAGACACCCAGACACCTGTAGTTTTACTAGTTGCTAAAATGGCTTGTAATCACACATGCATGAGACAGATGTTAACCAGAGCTGTAGTAACTGGTTTCCATTATACAAACACAGGTGAATGGTGGACAGAGAAGGGATGGAAAACTGAGGTCTGTGCATATTAAAATCCATCATTGGAGATGTACATAAATCCTGGAAAGCATTTCTTGTTAAATATATATCTTAGTCTGCCTTTCTGCTGCTTTTAAATTGTGTAAATTCACATCTCCCAGCATGATCTGCTTACATTGGACAAGATATCATTCCACCCCCTAAGATGTGTATTCTTCAAAACCCTGGTATTCCAGAAATGAGTTCCAGTACATTGCAGAAGGATTTTGACAGACTTGAGCATATAAAGATTTTGGTAGAATTGCTGTTTGTTTGCTTGTTTGTTTTAAATACAACAACAAAATCTAAGGGTCTTATAAAAACAATCAATATTAATGTATATTTCCAGAACTTTGGTCTCTCACCAAAATGTGAGCCAGAGCCTTATTTCTAGCATCCTGCAGTTGAGTTGTTATAAAATTTACAGTACAGTGTGTCATTTCACTGGGGACTGAGTCACATAGCCCAGGATGCACTTCATTGAGGAAGTCACACAAACTATTGCACAAGTACATTTTTGTGAATGTTTGGTTTGCTCAGCTGAACTTCTGGGGACTCAAATGTTCCAAGATTCTGGTTTACAACATCTGGGATGTAGAGAGTAGATCGCTCATTCTAGAATTCCTTAGCAAGGAAAAATGAGATGCAGACTATTCTCACAGACAAGAGCTGTCTTTCCAGAGACCCACATCACACCTGGGATGGGGCCTTCGACCCAACGTTTCCTTTCAGAGGCTTTAGCAAAGGGAGTGCAAACAGAATGAATGAGCCAGAGCAAGCAGGCGTCTATGTGAAAATTGATCCGAATTGAGAAGGAAAACAGGATATGTGTCCACACTCCCATAACTCATGAGGAAAATGCATTCCAAGTCACTCCCAGGGATGATCTACACCCCCAGAGGACTTTATCATTCCACATTTTTTTCCATTTTGGAAGCAGACTTTAAAAAAATAATCTAAAATTGCTCTTGGAATGAACTGCGGGCCCCATGAAGATTGTGAATGAAAGACGTTGTGACCTGAAGGTTCACATAGTGTTTTATAAAGAGTTCTGGTGAAACTGTTCATTCTGTAGCCCCAACCATTCTCAGGTATCAGATGAGGCCTTGGGGACAGAACCGCCATTGACAATGAAGGAGGTATAGTACAGAAAACACCTGCCAAATCTACAAACCAAGGACAAGAAAACAGCAAATGGAACTAACGGGGCAAAGCTGTGTAGACATATTGCAAAGTCATTTCAGATATTCCCACAATATCTGTTAAATATTCATGTATATTCTGACAACTATGCCCCTGCTCCAAAGCTTGAAATTATTGGGTCTTTAAGTTGTTGTCAAAGTATAAGCCAAGCACTCCTAGAGGCATATTAATTCTTTCCAACTAATGGTATATCGTTTACTTTACAACTGTCCCAAGCTCGACTGGGAAACCAGGACAATAGACTTCACACTGCACATATTGTAAAAGCTGTGTGTGTGTGTCTGGTCCATGAGACAACATTGGGTGGTAGTTTTGAGTCCGAGTATGCACTGGAATGACTGACAGAGATTTATTGTAGACATGTGAGTGCTGCTCCCAGATGTCCATCCCCTTCATCTGAGGCCCCTATACTGGTATATTTTCTAAAAGACAAATTCACAACTTTAAATGTGTTGTGAAGATTGAAACTAAAGCCAATTTAAGATGTGTTCATTGAAAACCCTCTCACACCATGAACACTTGCCGAGTTAAACTTGAAGACCCAGGAAAATGCAGGGTGGTTAATCTTGATGTAGGTGGGTAGTCTTGGCTGTTACAGATATGCAGGGGAGAACATGGGAAGGTCATGTAGAGATGGCTTCTAAGATTCATCTATGCCAATGACTTTTCTCCTGGGAGAAATGTAAGACTGTGCCAACCAGTTACCATGACTGTGATGGAGGCCAAAGTTCAGGGAAAGTTTCCCTTTTGATGTTGCGGATTTTACTCTCAGTGTTCCACTCAAAGACTGATGGATGACCCTGAACAAAGACACAGAACTTGAACACCTCCAGAGTTGACAGAACTATTGCCAAGCTATGACCCTATCCAATCACATTTCCTCAATTATTAAATGAAGCTCATTCAAAGTTTAAAAAAAATCAGATTATATTGATGTCACGTCCATGTCAAGGGTCAACGGAGATCTCTAAGTACCTTACTTCATGAATAAAAGTTTAATATATCCTCATAATGTCTCAAGTAAGAGAGAGATTTTGAAATGTTACCCAACAAACTGGTGATTTGAGACAAGAGATTGTCATCTAGGAGATCCAGCCTCCAGCTTGTCTCAGTTGTGTTAAAAATAAAAATAAAAATAAATTTAAAAACTCATTTTTTAGGTAAGTTTAAGTTTTTTTTTCCCTAGGGAACATTTACAGCTGTCTTCAGCCACACCCATCCTTGGGCCATAGTTGGACAAGCCTACAAGTTAGCCCTTGTCTCGTGGGGCATTGTGTCTTCAGTTGGTACTAGAAATAAATAGTAAGAAATGAGGAAACATTTGTCTTATACTCTAGCCTTTTGAGGAAGAGACTGTTCCCAGCTCTCTAGTAACCAAAAAAGGAAATCCAGTTTACATCTTGTAGATCTAAACCAGGAATCTCAGTTTTCACACAGCTGAAAAGTCATCAGTCAGCCATTTGAGATCTGGAGAGACAAATGCCCTCATCATTTTCTGACATGTTTTGTATATTTTCCTCTTCAAATATTCTGACAGTAAAACCGGGGGGGGGGGCACTTTTATAACCTCAGTGAAATTGTTTAGTCATGAATTATTCACTCACATTTTTCCTTATCACAGAATCTTGAGAAATGAAGCTTCCAATACATTTTTTTTTTCATTAAAAGATGGAATAGAGCTGGGTGATGGTGGCACATACCACACGTTTAAACCCAGCAATTGGAAGGCAGAGGCAGGTAGATTTCTGTTTCTGTGAGTTCAAGCCCAGCCTAGTCTACAGAGTGAATTCCAACAAAACCAGGGCTTTTACACCAAAAAAAATTATATAAATAAATAAACAATCTTAACAAATATATTACTTAAAAAGATAGAATGGAAAATGTATGTTTTTAATTTATACCTTGATTTTTATTAACACAAAATTGTTACATCCAAGTTAAATTATCTTGAAAGTCTTTTGCTTGCTTCACGAAAACAAGGTGTAATCTAAGAGCATTGAGCTATTGATAAACGGAAGGTGAAGGTTGCTCTTGTGACCTCCCACCCAGCAGTCTGTAGAGCATGCACATTTATTGTCTTGGTGGTTTTTCATTCCTTCTGGGGAATACAATCGTGTTAAAGCCCCTGACTTTGTTCAGGACCTATGATGAAATCTATCTTCTACAAATTGTATAAACCTAAGGAAAAATAAGTGAAAGAAAAGTCTCTGTACTGACCATCAGCTTGCCATTGAGAGATGTGGTCTGGGCTCTGCACACGAGCCAGTCTATGCATGCACAGCTGGGTTTTTGTCGTTGTCTCAGCCTGAACTCATTTGTAAACACCAGTCTCCACAATAATTTAGGACTATTCGGACTTCCTCTATTTTTTAATCATAATTACTGATGAAGTGTGTAGCATAGACAAAGCCTGTAGTCCAAGATATCCTTCCTTATGTGACCAGCCCAGGTTCTGCAGTCCCAGCCAGCTTCCATCCCTTCAGAAGACTCATCTGCTGGCTGAAGTTCATTCCCAGGCTAATAGTCAAACACTTGAGAGCTGCGTAGACAGTTCCCCGTGATACACACAGCCGGAAAAAGAGCTGTTCCTAACTGTTCCCCAGAGAGGCAGCTTGGCCTTAATTCTGCTCTTCCATTTACTGTTGGCTGGTGTATGGCAGAACCATGATGTTATTATTTTGTAACTGTTATTCCCCTCAACGAGTTGAAATAACCACTCCATAAATGTTTATCTTTCCTCTAAATCTATGGAGGGAAACGTTTAAGGTTTTAAAAGAAAAAAAATAATAGTCATAGACAAAAGGAGATAAAAGCTTAGAGTTATAGTATCCACCTTATAAGCCATTTTTGTAAGAAAAAAAAAGTGTTTTTGGAAAAGATCATAGCATCACATTCCACCACCCATCCAGCATATCCCTATTCCTCTCATATCTCAAATAAATAAACATCTTTACAGTTCATAGCCGCTTCTGTGGTTTTCAGTTTTTCCTTCAGTAGATGCTCACTCAAGAGGGCTTAATTACTTTTAAAAGAAAAACTGGGTAGGGGGATATTTTTCCCTTGTTAATACCAAAAAGAAAGACAAAAAAAAAACAAAAGCAAAGTTCTTTGACTGAATAAAATATCTTAACAAGTCACTGTATGAAAAACCTTTTCATTTGAAGGTTTCTTCTTGACTTGAGCACATGATTTGATTGAATACATGAAAACCATAGCTAGGGATTTATCATGTGAGAAGTCTTTTCCAATGAGCCGAAAGTCCGCATACTCCACAGTGAATTCTGCAGCAGAATATATTAAAGAATTTTAGGCTCTGAAACAAGGGTGTTCTTGGAATTATCTTTTCCGGTGAAAGCCCATCCAAAAATTGTGTCATGTTTTAATCAAAAAGCATTTAGATAAACGACATAAGGTAAACGTCTCAGTAGCAGCCAAAACATTATCTTAGTTCTTGATTTACGAAATATTAATGTCATTTTTGTGGCAGGAAACTCTTTTTTTTTTTTTCCTTTAAGCATCTCTTTAGAGAAAGAATGTCAGAAAACAGAAAACGTTAACCATGCCTGTAAGTGTTTTTAAAGGAGACTACCAGCCACATTTGGGGATTTCTGTTTTTCCAATAAGTCAGACCACAGCCTGGCTTGATAACTCACAAATGGAATGCCAATACTTGGGAAGCTGAGGCAGGAGGATTGCTGGAGGTCAGTGGCAGCCTTAGCTATGCAGTGAGTTTCAGGCCAGCCTGGGCTACAGAGTATGGCCCTGTCTAAAAAAGAAATTAGTAAGAATGAAAACTAAGTCTAATCAAGATAATTAGGGAAACAGTTAAGGCTTGGGGATCTGGGAAGCAGGTGTACCCTTCTCTGCCATTCTTTTCTCCAAGGCATTAACTCCAGGTTCATCTTTTTTAATGTAGCTGTTTCAACAAGAGACAGAGGACAAGTATAACCACCAAAGAAGGGTCAGGTGACAATGAGTTGGTGGGGTTTCTGGAGTCACCTAACCTTTCTCTCTCTCATGGGCAGTGAGGAGGAGACCAGTGGATTGTCTGGGAGTGCTTTTTACCAAGAATAACTTCCTATGGACAGCTGATATTTACCAGCAAGTGAACTTGTTTTAAAAACCTTCCCAGGAGACGAGTGAAGACACAAATGAGATATTTTCCAAGTACCTTCAAATTTCTTAAAAAATAAATTGCTTGCTACTCCTTCATGCCCCATAGCATGGCAAGCCTGTATCATTTTGACTCGAAGGAGAAGTAACCAGATACAGTGTCCCTATTCCACTTCTAAATGCACTCAGAAGGGATAGCCAACTTTTATAGTTATACTGAATAGTGGCTCCCCATAGTCCCCATGACTTACTAGTGTCAAGTACCTGGTGTACCATGGTGAGAGTCTGGGACTGAACTATCAAGATTACACTTTTATTTTGATATTCCCCCACCCTGACTTTCATTCCTGATATCAGCTCACTGAAATTCAGTGATAATTTCTGAGTCTTAAACACACACACACACACACACACACACACACACACAGTTGAACAAAGAAGTGTGTGGTGTGTTTGTATATGTGTGTTATTTAGGTCATGTGCATAAATAGGTGTGTGTGTCTCTGTACACACAGCGTGTGTATGTGATGAGGTGCTGGGACATGGCCCCATTTCACTGAGACAATAGCGCCTCTGGCACAGGACGTTTCCCAAGGTTTGCAAACTGGCTAATAGCAAATGGGCATTGCATCATTAATTCCAGGATATTGTTCTTCTCTACAATATTCCCTTTCCTGAGCGTTTCATAACCAAGATAATCAAAAGTGTAAAAACACAAGCTCTTGAAGCCCAACGGGCTTGGATTCCTTTTGTGGGAGTTACGGTTTTCATTTTTGGTCTGTCCACCCTCTGGATAGCTTTCCCCAAAGAAACATGAATTCCCTCTCTAGAGAGGAATCAATTTGTACTTATTCATACTACATATTTTGTTTAAATATATATGAATCATCCTACTCCACAAGGCCTTACATGCAAAAACAAAAACAAAAAACATCTTCTTCATTCTCATCCTCAATTTCCCAAAGCAAAAACGTGTCTGTGTCTCATGAATGGAAAAATGGATATCCCATGCTATAGGCTTTTTTTTTTTTTAATTGCTATATAGGCAGAACAGGTGCTGAAATGTGAAACTCTTTGGAGGAATTTTCTAGGGTCGAACAAACCAGTGCTGACATTACCCTCAAGTGAAGCAGGCTTTATGCAGGTACTCTGCAAAGCAGAGGCTACAGACAGATGATTCATAGATGATGATTTCAAAAAAGAAAAAAAAAAGAGAGTGTACTGTCACTTTAAGAAAAAATAAACTAAAATATGAACTACAAAAAACCCTGCCATTTCCAGCCTGGGCTTGATTAATGATTTTTCTATCTAATAAAAGGTTCACAAACCATCTGTTTTTCTCCCTAATGCCTTGCCCAAAGGTTTTTCGTTCCTATTTCAGGCTCGGGGCCAACTGACATTCCACTCTTTTTTTTTCCCAGCCTTGTAAACAAACCCTTCTCTCTTTTTAATCTTCCAGCGCTGCTTCCTACCCATCGTTATGCATATTCATTGCGAGTAAACATTTTTAGTGTCTACACTTAATCTCTTCCACTGGCAATTACTGTTCTATGCTGTTTTGTAATGCAGGAGGGCCAGCGCTTTCCGTTCTAATAACAGCTGGGCCGCAGATGGAGCCTGCAGTCATTGTAGAAAATAAAAATTTACAAGATGCCAGTGGAATTTATTTCAGTTTTATAGAGTCACAGGAGGGACCTTTCTGTATCCGCCTTCAGTGAAATCTGGAGGCACAAGGCAATTTGACATTTAATCAAAGGGGGGTTCAGGTAGGGTCTGGAGCAACGCAGGGAAGAAAGCAGGTGGGTCGTATTAGGTAGTGCCATGGTTAATTTATTTAGAAGTGATTGGCTTAGATGTACGCAGCCAATATTTGAGATCATGTATATATCTTGTTTAGCACCCTGCCTCTAAATTGTCACCACTGGAGAGACAGTGAGCTGTCATTGTGGACCCAACCAGGTGTTTGGTAGGGCTGCTGCTTGGAGGTGCTGGTGACGATGGCTCTGTACTCGGCAAGACAAGTGTTTGTGCAGTTTCTAGAACTGTTTCCTTTTTGCCTTTCCGCTCTGCACCACCGTTTGCGCCGCTTCATCAGGACCCTGGAGCATGCGAATGAGCTTTTGAGTACGGGACGGCAGCCTTTCATTTAACAATGTGGTTTAACTCGAATTTTTCTGTTATATGACTCGAGTACATGAAAATGGATTCATCTGAAAGGCTTAAATCCCCGATGTGCGCTGTAACGCTGATCCAGGGTAGGATTAGAATGGTGCCGTGACATATTGCGCAGCCCACGTGCAGTGGTTAAGACCTAACTACCACTACCAAAGTGAAAAATAAATTGCCGCACGCACACACTGTAAAACTGCAACTCAATTCAAACGCAGGGCTGTAGCTGGAAGTTCGCCCCTTGGCTCTTAAACCTGGGATACTAGCCGCCACCCTCTGTGCCCCTTCCCCATTCCCACCACCTTTCCCACTAATGTAGGAAAGGAACCCACAAAGCCCCGAAGGATATCCCACATTTAATTCGATAAATCAGCATGGGTTTCAGGATCAGGTGAGATCCATGTCAAAGGTGCTTCTGTTTTTACATTGGGCCCTTCTAGCCACACACCTTCAGCTGGTTGCCTAGCAACCAGGAGAGAGACCCACTGAGCATGCTCACTGAGAAGTCTAATTGTTATCACAATTTTTTTTTTGTTTTTGTTTTTGCTGTTGTTTTGCTCCGCTTTGCTTTTGTTTTTTAACTCTATTAGCCAAAACAGAGTCTCTCTCTCTCTCTCTCTCTCTCTCTCTCTCTCTCTCTCTCTCTCTTCTTTGAAGGCACAAGTAAGGTCTACATAAATTTGAAAAGGCAAGAGAACATATTTTGATACCAAAAGAAGTCATTAAATGCCAAAGTCAGGCATCTATGGCGGGCATAAAAACATCAAAATTGAGTAGACTGATATTAAATAAAGTTTATTTTCCCATTTATTCAGATTTTTATAGACTCACTTCTTTTACATCTTATCTTTTACAATGGTGAGTTTGTTTGGTTTTTTTTTTTTTTTCTGAGACATCGAGTAGGGAAATCGAATTTTAGGCCAAATGATTAAGAATATTAGTAAGCATTGTTACAGGATTTAAATTATTTATAACAGAAAAAAACACCTTTTACATCTATGCTTTTCCTTCCTCTTCTCCCTTTTATTTTCTTTATGACTCCAAATGAAAAGCTAAGATCTTGCTGTCTTCCTCATCCCACAAATAGCAAGAAATAATTTTGGACATCTAAGAGAAAAAAACGCAGGTTTTTTTTTCCAAACTTGAAGACAACTGACACATTCTATGTCAGTTAATTAACCAATCCATCTACTGAATTGTTATAAGTGTATGCTTTCTCCCAGTGTCTAGAGTTGTGTATATAATAAAATATTCTTAAGGTATACCTATTAAACCAGTTTTGTGGCTAAAGAGAATTCCTTTTAGATTCAATTTTATGTAGAACTTCCAACTACATTTCCAAGACTCTTCTCATTTTTTTCAAAATTTCATTTGAAAAAATAACTTTTTCTTTTTAACCAAATTTCATTCTTATCTTTGCCCAAATATTCTAAATTTTTTTCTACTTGCATGAGCTCATTGCATGTCCGTTGAGTTTATGGAACCAAATGTGAAATAGTTGTTTATACTGACTGGTTTTGCTAAAAATACTCTTAGTGTACAGCCATCCTTTTCACCTTTGTGAGACCAGTGGACATCAGCAGGGAGCAGAGATGGAATAGGCTCATGAGGTAAGTGAAATGTGTCTAAACATTAGCTGTACCATTTTGCACCCCATCCTTCCAACCATGGTTTCTTTTTCTTTCAGTACCAAGGCCTCCTGGGTAGGAAGTATGCTGGCATCACACTTCCCTTATTGATGGCAGAGGCCGGGCTGGATCAAAATGCATCGGTACTGTTTGTCTGTGTGTGTGTGTGTGTGTGTGTGTGTGTGTGTCACCAAGATACAATATTAATAGTCCTTGTTTATACATGAGCCAGTAATTTTTCCATCCCCACAGAGACAACACCAGAGGGAGCAAACTTTAGCTGATGAGCCATATTACCTGATGTCGTAGCGTTGGTAAGAATTCTGGAGCCGTACTGGATAAGGAATTAATAAAATCAAATATCTCATTTCATTATGATTAACCTTATTATGCATAGAAGCAGGTCAACCAGCATGGGTAATGAAGAACTAAACAAGGGTAATTGGCATAGTCAGGAGAGTGGGGAGGGATTGTGAATCCGACGGAATAACTGGTAAAATGGCACTTGATTCCTTTTTCCTTCCATTCCAAAAAAACTACTAACAAAAAGAAAATCTAAGTACATACACATATATACACAATATGTGTGTGTTTTTAGTTCCATGGCTGGCAGTACTCAACTTCCATTTATATAGTTTCACATATGTTCTTTAATATGTGAAATATATGCTCCTTAGAGAAATCTTCCTTCGGTTTCATTCATGCTGACAAACCCTCCTTTTTTTTTTTCTCTCTTCTCTCTTCCTGTCTTCTGTCTCATTAATCCCTCTTTCACACACACACACACATATTCACACACGTAGACAGGTGGACTCTGCCATGATATTAGTCCTTGTTGTCATAACCTACTATGTTTTAAAAGTAAAATGCCTTTAAATTTCTGCTTTCTCCTAAACCTCACAGGCTACTTGGCCTAAATCTACTTTGTTCTCCAAGCCCACCAGAAATCTACCTGAAACTCAGCAGTACAGTCCAATAGGAACATTTGGTAGTAGAGACACATGAGGGCTTTTGTGAACAGAAAGAAATTAAGCAATTGTGTGGCAGTTTGCTCCTTCCATCAAGTAAGATCAGAATTCACCATCTCTCATTTGCTTATTTTGTTACTTTGGTACATCAATCGTGTCTGGGCCCATGTCGTTTTCAAGTTTTCTCAACCTTAATCTCTAGACATCCCATAGAGTGCGGCAAGTTAGAACTCCAATCCAGCAAATACATCTTTGCATTTCCACACAGTTAATTCTATTTAATCATTTGAATGCAAGGCCCTTGAGCATCCTCGTTTAAAGGTATAGATTTTTTTTCATTCTCTGTTTCCTTCTTTTCTCTCTTGCTTCTTCCTCCCTTTATTCTTCTGCTGTATTTCAAACACTTATTTATGTCCTGTGCTCTCTAAGGAAAATCTGTTGATTCCAGTTTGTTTGCTTGTTTTTTCTATAATGCACCCATGCATTCTTCTATAGAAAACCTACTATTTGAAATCTCGATGCATCACAAATAGTAAACTAAATTGGCATTTAGAAACTGAAAGCCTAAGGAAACGGTATTAGATTGTAATGTATAATATGATTGTCTCTTAATTACAAAAGACAGCTATTTTCTTTTCCAGTTCTACACAAAATGACATAAACCTGTAAATTACATTAAGTGATCAAAATTCTAAGTATTCATAATTTTCAGATTGTGTGAAAGCAAATTATAAATTAAATGTCTTTAACAATGACAAACAGAACTCCTCAGCAAAAGACATTTGAGCCTTTCCTAAGGCTGAAGAACCCTTATTCACAGAAACCAAAATAACTCCAAAATTTGGCAAATGTTCTTTTTATTAAGAAAGAGGGGTGTGTATGCATGCCTAGCCATTTATTAAAATTGAAATTCGTTTGAGATATGGTGTGTATGTAACAAATGTGATCCTACATTTATCAGTTACAGAGGAAAGACTCTTCTACCGGCTTAATTGATAGCACAGATTTTTCAAGGATTTGGGAGAAAATTGTGTATATTTTTCTCCTATAAAACAAGTATCCATAGGCAAATTGCATTAAGATAGACAAAGGAGTGTCTAAATTGGGAAAAATAGAGTCAGTTTTTCAAAAATTATTATCCTTTGAATGCTGTAGAAATGGTTCCTAGAAGGGGTTGTAGTTGTTTTAGTGGAAAATTACATAAAACATTTTAATAATGCACACCTAACGTTCATTTCCTTATTAGTAATTGTTAGGAAACTGGCATGCTTTGCCAGCCTATCTGACTGCACCTGTTACTACATATTTCCAGGAGATTCACACACCAATTTTGCGTGAGTGCGCTGGGTGTATTTCCCATTGTTTTGATTGTACAGTGAGGGTACAGGCAGTCTGCATTCAAATAAGAAGGCACATTTTATTCAAAGAGGGAAGTGATGTCCTTGGAACTTCAGCCTTAATGAAACACTTTTAAAGGGACACACTGATTGGTATGGGAAGAGATCCAAAGAGAGGAGCTTCCAAAGACAGGCGGGTGGCTGCGTGGTTGAGAAGAAAGGAGAATTGATTTGATCCGAGAACTAGAGCTCGAGCATTCCGAGCAACTTCTAAGCAATCTCTATGAAGTCATCAGAGACATACAGAGCAAACTGTATGTAACAGACTTCAAGAGAACAATGATTCTGAGAGCTGAGTTAGGATGAAGTCTAACTATTTTGTCCAGTTTTAAGTGTTTTCAGTCTCAAATTGCTTAAATGAGTCATTGAAGTTCTCTTGGCTAATTTTGGCAGAATTAACATTTCTAGCTGGTTGATTTGGGCCTCCAGTGTCTTCGGACATCTGTACTACAGAGAGGCCCTTATGCTGAAGCCCCGCTCCTGCGCTACCCTTACCAAAATAGCGCACTTCCGCTTATGCAGAACAGAGATTAGACTTTCCCAACACGACTCATACTTTTTAAAAGGCGCGTCAGAATTTTAAAGTGCATTAAATAAAGGGCATTGGCACATTAATACAGCTCCCTCTGTGGAAAGATGTCGCATAATTTCCGCTGAACCATTGCACAGACCTTCAGTAAAGAAAGTGCTCAGAGTGGGGAAAAACATATACACTGGTGTCCTTGGGCACTAAGTAACTTTATGTTTCTGGAAAACTTAGCCCGGGAGATACATTGTTGCACAGATTTAAAGACAAGTGGAAGGCCCCAAGGGACTGCTGTTTTGTTAACTTATTTTAAATATTGTGTTTTTCTGCAGCTGTCTACTATGTGGCAGGGACTACACAGAATAGTCTAATGTGTGGTAATTTATTTTTCTTTTTTAGATAGTTTTTCTTCTTCATCAAAACAGGATGTACAAGCAACTAATGACTTTCTGTTTTCAGAGGACAACGGTGTTTAAAACATCCTGGAAGAGTTACAGAAAGGGGGCAATAGGTGGATTAGCTGGCTCTTAGCTTGACTCTGGCCTCCTGCTCTCTGGAAGCAGTGCTACCACGGTTATACCACACAAGATAAGGGTTACCGGCAGATTATGGGCATTATGCTAAGCACCCTGTTTGCAGTTCTACATTATGATCATATGTTAAAAGTGCAAAATGTCCAAAGTGTAATGTGAAAATGTCCACTTTGTGTACAAAAAAGTACAAAATGGAATGGCATACAAAACCTAGCCTGAAATAGGACAGTGTCTCTAGAATGGAAGGGACTGGCCTGAAGGACTATAAAATCATCAATAGCAACTGAAAGGACCTGTAAGGGGATATTCCTCCAAAGCTCAGCATACTCCAAAGTTTAATTTTTTTTTTACAAAAGAAAACAGAGAAGATAGAAAAAAATGCTTTTTCTACAAAGAAGAATCATCATAGACAAAACCATTGTTTGAGTTAGAAATAGCTGTTTTGCCTGATATGTCTTGTCTATTTCCTAGGCCTGTGTCAGTCACATTTATTGTCAGATTGGAACAGGTAGAAAACAAAACAAGCAAGATGAGGGAATTTCACCTCAGGCAACATTAATAACAATATTGGTCTTCTGGAAGGTAACTGTGCTCAGAGGGCAGGGACCTGCCAGTTACCGTCTCCTGAGTAAGATTAAGCTGGGAGAGTCTCTGAAGTTCACAGCTGAGGTAATAGCTTTCACCCGTAAGCTCCCAGCCACAACCAGTTCACAAAGAGAAATGTACAAAAGTGGCCAGTGGGATGTAGGTAAGACCCCCTTTAAACCACAGGAGGAAACTACATGCCTAGCCACTGATAGTATTTATCATCATCATCATCATCATCATCATCATCATCGTCGTCGTCGTTGTTATTGTTATTATTATTTATTTTTATTTTAATGTGTCAGATACTTTCATTGGTTTCTTGCTCTCAAAGCCCTTAAAGACTACAACTTCTTGACTTTCCTTTTTTTTTCTAGCCCATTGTGTTTTGTCCACTATGACTGATCCAGATCTCCCCTACTTAAATCATAAACTGCCAGAACTGGACCAATCGGGATAGTGATAGAATAGGCATGGTCACTATAAATATTTACTTGGCACTAATTGTTTCCAGTCCTGGATGAAGGAAGTGGAGAGTAAGAAAAAAAAATAAGTCTGAGCAAAATTCAGGCATCAAAGATGCGAACTGTTACATACTAGGGGGTAGGCGTGTCACCTCTGCACCTGAGGCACACAGCTAGTGCAGCATGGAAAAGCTTTTCTTGTCATGGAAAAATGGCAATTTATAAATAAAAAGACGATATTAATTCCTCATGTGTTGAGGTGACGTACAGAGTTTGACCAACAAAATTACAAAGAGAGTGCTGTGGGCATTTTTTGTGTGTTCTGATGTCATGGGCATATTTTGGGAAATAAAACCTAAGACTCCAACACTTACCGTCAGCACTAGGTTCTCCTGAGCCCTGTAAGATGTCAAAGATGAAGGCTCTGTTTTCCTTCCCTGAGAAAATGAATTACACATTTATCTCAAGGGACAGGCTACAGATTTGATAATTTGAGTAGAACATCCTAGCATGTCTGCAGCCTCCCACATGGGTGTATGATACTGGGGCGGGGGGGTGAAATCCAGGCCCCATTAATAATAGCAGTTGCATGCTTAATTTCATGTGCAGTGCACTGAAAAATTACTTCTTACTATCTAACTAAAATAAGATTCGGGAAGAACTTAGAAAATCAGAAACACTTCCAACTCACCTCCTCAGTGAGCATGCTTCCTGTGACTTGAATCATTTAATAGACAAAACAAAAGGCAATGAGAGGGTGGCCCCTTAGGGCACATTTGATCTGAACAATCGTGAGATCAAGGATCTGTTCCCCACAATGAACTGTTGTCAAAACATCCCAGTTCTTCTTACACCCCAGCAAGAGGAACACTGTAATTTTATAGAAATTTCTAACTGTAAACTAAACATCAAATTAAAGGGAAGGCATGACCTGCATGCATTGAAAGACTTGGGTTCAGAGCTGATTACTGAATGGAGGCATAGACCTTTCATATGCGACCTCACAAACGCTTTCATTGTCCTGACAACCCTTTGCCTTTCATCCTCATCTTTACTGTGTTCGGTGCAGAATTTCAGAGCTAAATGATGCTTCTGAGAGGCTTGTCCAACCCTCAGGTTTTACAAGTGTAAATCGAATCTCAATTAGCCCCATAAAAATGAAAGCTAACAAAACAAAACAAAAAGCCCTGATTCTCTTCTAGGCATCTCAGAACTTTGAGGACTTTTCATGATTTTAACACGAAATGCTCTACTTTCTAGAAAAGTCATTGATTCCAGATTAATGAGTATAGTTGATCTTTTCTACTGGTCGCATTGCCCATTATTTCAAGACCTTAAATCTCAAAGCTATGTTGGCCTCCCCATTCCCATATCCAGTTCAAACACCCCATAGCTTTTGTCTGTCTTCTTTATCTTTTTCTTTCTACTATGGAAGCCGCTGCCTTCTCCTCTCTGGCCCTCTCATTCAGTTCCTGGCCTTCCCACAAGCATTTGAAAATGACTTTTTTTGACCATATTTAAGCCTTGTCATTCTGTAACTCAATATGATCATGCTTAGGCTGGATTGACTTGCTCAAATCACATCCACAGTCGACATCCAACAAACTGTAACTGAATGAGGAAAGGTAATTTATAATAAACATGGGGATTTTCCCAGACATTCCTGTTCAGCTTTCCTGCTCAACTTAATTCAGCCTGAAAAGAAGCTTTGCTTATTCTTTATCTCAAATTAAATGGTGAATACCCATGTAGGATCAGGACCAGGTCCAAGTGTACCTTCTACAGCTCCTGAGACATCTAATTTTATTTAAAGCCTCCGTACTTCCAGGACCCGAACTTTAAAATGGAGTCTTCAGTCAGAGTTCTACACAGGGCTAAGTCAAAACGCATCTCAGAAGCTTGACCTTCCTGGAGACCAGTAGCTACAATTGTGTGGTTTTTATTCATTTAAAACATTAGCTGTTCTTTGAGACTTTTGTACCTGTTTTGATCATATGCACTCCTCCTCCAATTCTTCCCCAACCTACCCCCCCTTCACTACCCACCCAATTTTGTGTCAGACCAATTTGTAGTGCCCAAATATTCTCAGGAGTGTAGTCTTCTACTGGAGCATGGTGGACTTACTGTAGACTATCCTGTTAGAGAAAATTGTCTTTCCCTCTACTCACAATTGCCAACAGCTCTGGGTTATGACTGAGATTTGTCTTCCTACTCCTATCCAGATACTAGGATATTGTCTGCCTCGGACTTTCACATGTTTTGTGCATTCTGTCACAACAACTATGTATTCATGCATACAGTGGCCCTGCTGTGTCTAGAAGACACAGTTTCCTTGTAGTCATCCACCAGCTCTAGCTCTTACACCCTTTCTGCTCCCTCTTCCGCAATGATCTGAGCCTTGGAAGGAGGGGGAGGGGTGTGGTATATATGCTCTCTTAGGACTGAGCATTCTGCAGTCTTTCAGCCTCTTCATTTCAGTCAATTGTGAGTCTCTGCTAATCGACATCTTCTGCAAACAGAAGCTTTTCAAATAACAGTTGAAGCTTTTCAAATGACAGTTGAAAGATACATTGATCTATGAGCATAATGGTAAGCCATTAGGAGTCAGTTTAATATAATACCATGTCCATTTAGCAAGGCAATACCAAAAGGTTCTCCCCGGAGTGTTTTTTAATGCTGCCACACATTGAAAATGAACAACAGGTAGTTCGACACATAGCAAAGAATCCAACTCTCCAACAGGAAGGAAATCTCAATTTCCTAATCTCCAAATGATACTTATCTATTGGAACCTAGTCCTATATCCACCTCAATCTAGAGTTACTTGAGACATTTTTTTATTGTAAATGACTGGGCTGGGGCATCCAGTGGGTAGAGGCCAGGGTGCAGTTCTTATCTTACAATGCACAGGGCAACTATTGCAACAACAAAATATCTGCCTTAAAATAGCAACTGCGCCAAAATTAAGAGCTGTTCCATGAAATGAGGTAGTTCAGCCAGGTGACAAGACCAGGTGAGCCTCCTAGTTATTTCAAGTGATGAGATCATATGAGCCTTCCCATTCCTTTCAGCTCAAAACAATCCCAAGTCTCTGATTTCCTTGATGCTTTATAAAAACCATACATTTAGGCTGTTCAATTAATTATTTGTATCATGGTATTTTTAAGCTCAGTCTTCCTTTCGAATGACAATGATGTGATTGTTTAAGATAATCTTAGGCCTTTCTCTGTTTCCTTTTTGTTGCTTCATCTTCTGCATTGTTTGATCCAAGGTCTTGGTCCACTGTTGGTTGCATTTAGGATCTGAGTCCAGAAGATGAAACAGCAGCTCCAAGTTCTCTGGCAGTGGCTTAGGAAGCACGCAAGACTGTTCAGCATCTGTATTCATTGCTGTCTCTTAACTCTGCTAAGAGACAGCTGTGTGCAGGAAGTCATCAGATGGGCAGCTGCTGCGGGGCTGCCAGGAGCAGGATCCCTGGTTTTTCCTCTGTTTGGTCATTCTCGAGGTTTTCACTTCATCTCCAACCCTCTAGCTGACACATCATTGTATCCATATGCCTGCTTATATAATAGGGAAAGGAGAAGTGGGGGAAAGGTCCTTCCTTGGGAAAAGAAGGTACCCACAGGAATTCCACTCCTACCACAGAGTCCATAATAGACTAGGCTGCACTGACAAGAAAGCTTGACTATATAGTCATTATTTGGCATGGTCATATGGCCAGGAGGGATGGAGGAGGAAGCGTCTCACCAGAAAAGCCTCAGAAAATGTAAATGTTGAGATCCTGTTCTATACTAGTCACACACTATCACTCTCATAGTTCATATTAAATTATATTAGGAAAGCCTGGGAGATGGCACAGTCAGTAAGTAGCATGTTTGCAAGGCAAGCATGAAGACCTGAGCTCAACCCCCTTCGGCCACATAAAAAGCCAAGAACAGTAGTGTATGCTTGTCATCCCAGCTCTGGGGATGCAAAGTGTATTGATAAGTAGGCTGGTAAGATGGCATAGTGACCAAAAGCACATGGCATGCAAACCTGACATCCTGAGTGGGAAGCTGAGAACCCAAGTAAAGATGGAATCAGGTGACAGACTCCACAAAGTTGTAGTCTGTTATCTGCACATATATCAAGGCATCGGCATGTCCCCCTCACACATCACACAAATACACACACACACACACACACACACACACACACACACAGAGAGAGAGAGAGAGAGAGAGAGAGAGAGAAACAGAGAGGGAGAGAGAGAGAGAGGCTTGCTAATAATAGATACATTTGAAAAAAAAAGTGTTGGTGGACATATTTGTTACCTGGCTTCACTGTGATGAAATCATCTACAGATACAACTGAAAGGAGAAATCTATCATGACTTATAGTCATGGTAGTGAAGCATGCTACAATGGCTCCTTCACTGGCAGGAGGTGCATGGGGCTGCAGTTGTTCACATACAGCAGACCAGAAAGAATGAGTGTTACTTAAACCACAGCAATAGTGGGATCCACATGGGTTGGGCGGTCTTGAGTCTTACACACACCCTTTTCCTTCCTGCCTGTCCCCCTGGCCACCATACTTGCCGGTTACTACAGCCACACTCCCAGTGTCCTTTCTTCCCTACGTCGAAAGCTACAAAACTAGTCCTGGCCTCTTCTCTAAGCCATGAGTGATGGAAGATGAAGCCACTGATAGTCATCTTGGGTAAGATGTGGTGAGAAGGTACACAGGACAGATCCAACAGATGTGAGAAAGGAAGTAAGCTTGCCTGAGCCTGGAAAACACCGCCTGCTTCTCCAACCCAGAACAGCTCCTCAAATGTCAGCCCATCTCACCTGAGCCAGGAAACTCATGCCTTGCTCCATTTTGGTTGTATTTTTGTCAGCTGCATACAGAGAATGCCTCACTGATAGCAACTTCAAGAAGTTCTCAGCCCAGCTGAAGGCAAAGCCAAGTCATTAAACTTCACCTGGTCCCACACAACTCTGGCCCTTACATATTCATAAGTAATAACAGTGGCATATGTATACACTTTTCTAGAAAACAATGACAGTATTTATTTACCTGTACATTTCAGAAACCTATTTAGGAAAGATGCAACTATTGGCATCATAGGTCACAACACTGGTGTCTATCACTTCATAGGCTTTTCTTAATATCTTTAAAAAGTCTGTAAAATAGCACTAAAGAAATCTTCAAGGTAGTACTATTGTTTCAAGGATGATTAAATTCACAGGAAAAACAGTGTTTTCTTTGAAGCTAATGTACAAAAGAGTCTGGTTGGTTATATTCTTCTGTGGCCTTGAGTCTTCAGAGGTTACCACACACTGCAGCATTCGTGTGTTTGAGGCCCTTGTCAAGCCTTATTGAAGGCGTCCTCCTCAGGGCCAAAAGCAGGCTTTCATAGCCTTGGGCTTTTCCTCAAGAATGTCTTCTTTTCAGGGTGAGCCAAGAGCAAGTAGGGTGCTTCAAGTAGGCTTAACTAAAAGCAGACAATCAGCTCCAGGCCTAGAGCAGGGGCAACTCAGGGGCCTTGTTTACACTTGAAAATGGATTTGGTGCTGAGTCTTCTAAGCATGTTTGAAAGGGATTATCGGAACCAGCGAGGTGAGGTCTGGAAAATGTACAATTGCTAAATTTGGGGCCCACAAGCACGGAAGATTGACTTGGCTGGTGAGAAAGCATCAGAGCTCTCTTGCCAATTCAAAAGCACTCCAGGCCAGCCCCAGAACCTCAGGCTGGCAAGAACATCCCTGGCTGTCCTAGCCTGCTGGCCACTGCTGATCAGTGAGTGCCACGGTAGTAATGCTCAGCTGTGAACCTGAGGCAGCCTGCTGGGCCTGGCACAAGCCAGAACTAACATAAACACTGTCCCCTTCCAGATGTCAGCAGCAAGCTCAGCCACTGCTGATGCCACCCCTCCAAGCTAGAACTTGGGAGTTCCTCCTCAGAGTTTAGTCAACTTTTTCCTCTCTTTGACTATCTCTCATGACCACCACCCCCTATCAAGAATGTCAAATCTCTTTAGATTTGACTCCCTGACTCTTGCCTTTGTCAGATCTCCAGCCACCTGCCAGGGACATGTCAGTAGTAATTTGGCACTGTCCCATGCCAGGAACAGATTCTGTATAGATGGAGTCAACGGATACCCATGAGATGTGATCTCAAGGATATACGAACATGTGCTGCTCAGGATAACATCGCTCTTGATAGTGTCTGACATGGTCATAAATTATAATGCTGACTTGCATAAATGGTTACTACATGCCTGACTCTGGGCTAGGAGCTGTATGGACTAAGCCATTTAATCCTTTAATGGGAAAATTAGAAAAGAAGTGTAAAATGGTAAGACTCAGGCAGAAATTTTCATGGCTGAAATTCATTCTGAAGTGTTATGTCGATCTGGTCCCAAAATATCTTTTAAAATATGAATGTATAGAAGAGATGAATGTAGAACTCTGCGAGGAAGATGTTGGGCATCACAGTCATCGCAGGGAGACAATGACTGAGAAAGGGGGGACCTGGCTCATATGTCAGTCCCTTGCGGTACACCCTGCCTCATTCCAGTACAGGTCTCCGTCATTTACCTCCTCAATCAAGTATGTCTCAAAGCTTGTTTCCAGTAGTATTAGAATATGCTTCTATGTCCTGATCCCACACTCTCATAGGAGCGCTTCATGAATCCTAAAGAGAAGTCAAGCACCCATAAACCTGCAACAGTCCAGGCATGACTTCCACCACACCCCTGAAAGCCACAGCCCCTGTTGCCCACTTCTCTCACCTATCACCCCCCACAACACAATAGTATGAAATAGTTTCTGACAGCAAATACTGTGCTCCTCTAGAATTCACAGAAAACAATACGATATATAAGCAGAGGACAGGTAACCTTTCTACCTAGGACAGATAGTAGCTGGATATCACACTGCTGTCTTCAGAATGCTTTGTAGGGATTAATTACATGATGTCTACAAAGCAGTCTGAGAACTCAGGGAAGCTGCTGTATAAATACAAGGTATGATTATTTTTAGGAGTTTCCACGACTGACATTCAGCATAGCATGAAAGAATGAAAAATTATCTCCATGTTCCCCGTCGTGGTAACAACTTCAGCTTAGGGTTTAGAAAACCCATTTATAGAAAGTGCTAAAATTAAAAATTGCATTCCTTATATGAGCTCATCTGTAGAGCTTAATCTATGGAAGGAGAGACATTTCTAAGCACAAACTTATAAAAAAAAAATGTGATGATTTTTGAGTCCAAAGTGAAAAATTAAGAAATTTAATGTTTTCAAGGAAATACTGAAGCCCCTGACTCCAGTCCAACTCCCTGACTTTAAGCGGTACTGTTTGATAGATGTTACCCACACTAGCCCTGAAGTTCTCCAGAGGGACAGTCTTCAACCAGCTCCACATACTTCTATTTAACAATCCTAATGCCAGGGAGTTCCTCCTGTTCCTAAATTATTTGCAAAGAAATGTCCCGGCTTTGCTCCTGTTTCTTGTCAGTAACCCAAAGCTCAGCTCAACCATGGCTACTACAAACAGTGAAACCTCCCTTTTCTAATTCCCATTGTGTCCTGAAAAGATCCCAGCATGCTTTTTTGCATTGGAAAGAGATGATTCTGTTGCTAGAACCACTTTATCCCAAATATCATTCCTCAGCTCCATTTCCTTCACAGGTGTTATGGAAAATCTACCAATGTCATGAGACCAAGGTCCAGCGGCCAGGGACTTTGTTCCTATGTCATCTAATGTTGGATGCCCTACTCATGAGAGAGAGCTTGAAACAATGTATACAGCAGTGGTTCTCAACCTTCCTAACATGCTGTGACTCTTTGAGTTCCTCATGTTGTGGTGACCCCTCAATCATGACATGATTTTGTTGCTACTTCATAATTGTAATTTTGCTAAGTGTTATGAATTTTAATATTCATATCTGTATTTTCTAATTATCATAGGCGACCCCTGTGAAAGGGTCGGTCAACCCCCAAAGAGGTCATGACCTGCAGGTTGAAAACCACTGGTATAGTGCAACTAGATTCAATCACCATGATGATTAGCTCAAGTCTTAGGAGTTAGTAATGCTAGAGTGAAAAATAAATGAGGCCTGGATGTAGCAGTTGGGGAAATGGAGACAGGGAGACCTGGCATTCAAGATCAATTCAACTACATAGTGAATTTGAGGCCAGCCTACGCTGCATGAGACCTAATCTAAATAAATGGGTCTGACCCAAACCTAATGTTTGAGCATTCTCTTGTCCCTGTTGGACTACCTGCTTCTTGACATCTCACCTTAGAGTACTAACACACTTAAATGATGTCTAGATTAAACATTGATTGTTTTGAGCTCTCTCACATTGTTTTTTGTTTGTTTGTTTTTTAAGTGGGCTGGAGCAATGGCTCAGTGGTTAAGAGCACCGGTTACTCTTATAGAGGACATGGGTTCGATTCCCAGGACCCACATGGTGACTTAAAACTGTAATTCTAATAATAGGGGCTCTAACACTTTCTTCTGGCCTCTGAGGGCACCAGGAATGCATGTGCACAGCATATATATACACAAAACACACATACACATGAATTTTAAATAGTTTGAAAATTTTTCAAATTGGAAAAAAAATTTTTTTGCTTAGTCTGTAGGTTTCCACTTTCTGCAAAATTATTTATATCTGAAGTAAGGAGACCTCAGTCCCATACAAGAGTAGCCTGGGATAAGTAGAAGGCTGCCCCTTCCAGAGAAGATCTCTGGTATATATTCATCACCACCATCATCCCTTCCACCATCATCATCCTCACTAACATCATCATCACCATAGTTATCACCATCATCATCACCACCATCATCCCTTCCACCATCATCATCCTCACTAACATCATCATCACCATCATTATCACCACCATCATCATTATTCTAGTTTTGTCTCCAATGCTATGATAAAACCCTTTGACTGAAATCAAATTTGAAGGAAAGAACTTCTTTCAATTTGCAAGTTACAATCTATCCCTGAGGGAAGTCAGGGCAGGAATTCAAATAGGAATGTGAAGTAACAATCATGGAGAAAGGCTGCTTGCTGCTTCCTGGCTCACTTATACTGTGTTATGGCTACATTATGCTCAACTACCTTTCTCCTTCATCTCAGGCTCACTAGCCCAGGCCTATTGTGATCTGGGTCTTCCTACATCAAGTTCATCCCCCACAGGGATCACATGCCCACAGGTCAAGCTGGTATGAGCCATCCTTCAACTGAGACTCACTTCTTAGGTAACTCTAGGCTTTGTCAAGTTGACAATTAAAGATAAGGAGGACAATCGCCATCATCATCCTTATTATTACCATCATCACCATCATTATCTTAACATCATAATCATTACTGCATCACTATCATCATCATATCCCATGATTACATAAATTAGTTAATAAATCTACATTACCAGGATTAAGTTAGCAGAGATAAAACCAGGGACTCAACAAGGTCTACTGAAGGATGAGGTATCTTTGCAGTAACTGCATGTATACGCACACATGCTCGCGTATGCACGTGTACCTGATTCCCTTTTGTTACTGATGAGAAATAGCAAATGCATGGTATAGGAGTTGCCTCAGACAGCTCCCATCGCCTCATTTCTACCCCAGGCATTGTTAAGCCAATTGCTGCCCTTCTGTCTGCAAAGTTCAAGAATGGCTTCATAATCTTACTTAACTCTACTCCAGACAGGCAAACAAAATAATCAGAGCTGGCAAGTGTTGGTATCCTTTTTAAAGAGGGACTAGTTAGCAATGTAAGTCAGCATATTCCAGTTCTCTTCTCAACCATATTTTTAGAAATTAAGTCACTTTTCCTGTTTGCATCTATCTCATGCTTCTCCTATATAAAGCAGGCCTAATTATTTTTTCTTTCCTTGCCGGGGTATGGGTAAAATGAGAACAAAGGAGTTAATGAACTCCTGGGGAGTTAAACATGCTCAACAACTGTAAAGGATTATTTTTATGGTACAGACACTTAATGAACATAAAAATATAAGACATAAAATAGAAGAAGCTACAAAATGAAGGCTATCCTGAAATAAACAAGCAATTCCACTGGGTGTTTCCCACAACGAATTCAGTCTATAGACTACAAGTATAAAAACAAACAAAAAGAAACAAAATAAAAAAGTGATTTCTTAGGTTCAAACTGATGGTGTAATTGAGAGATTGGATAACACTGATGTTATTGATGAGGTTGAAATTGGTTGTAATGTTGGTTCATGCAATAATCATTTATGTAATGCTTACCACTGGGAAGACTCATAGTGTTGGTATTTTTAAACATATAATAATGTGTATAAAGGCATTGGCTCTCTTCTCCAGTCCTTTTGAAATACAGGGTATAGTATGGTAACTTTGGATCTTTGTTCCATCCATGGCTATCAACTGTAATCCATTGGATTAAACAAAGAAGTGGCTGTTTTCCTCCTGTAACTAAAAGTCTATGTTGATTATTGTTGATGATAGTTTACCAACTGCTTCAACATGACAACATGACCCTCATCCCCCCCACACACCATTCACTCAGTCTTTCTCTAAAGGCTCCAAAATAGCTACAGAATCTCCACTCAGAACAGATACTGAGGCTCTACCTAGAATAATCAGTATCAGGCAAGAGATTAAGAGCAAGAATCTAGAAGAAGGAGAAAGATAAGGAATAGGAAAATAGAGATGGGGAAAAAGAAGAAGTAAAAGGAAGAAAAAGAAGGGGAGATGAAGAGGAAGAGGAAGATAGAAGATGGGGAGGAAGATGAGGAGGAAAGAAGAAGAGAAGGAGGAAGAGGAGAAAATCTGTCCATTGATTGCAATTTGCTTTCCAATGGCTCTCGTCTTTAAGAAAGGCTGGGGCATGTGATCATGTTAATGTTGTTGTTTTGTTTTCAGGTGTAGTATTTGTGACCCAACAATATTCCTTATTGAACATGAAGGGGATAATGGATATTCAATAGTATTGGCAACTTCTATTGAAGTATGAACCGAGTAACATGCAACATAAGTTGTCATAGGAATTCCCCTTCTAACAGCTTCACCCCAATAGTGAAAACAGGCTGTACACCCACTATAAAACAAATCAGAAAATAAAATTGTTCATCACCTAGACAACACTAGCCAACAGATGCAGAACTATTGTATACATACTGATCACATCAAAATGTCTTTGCTCATTTGAAGCCAAATGGATTGAACTAGAGAAGCTCATCCTGAATGAGCTAACACAGACTCAGAAGGATGCATTTATAATTGGATTTTAGCCATATAGTACAGGATAACTATATAACAGCCAATGCACCAAAGGGAACAGGAACATAGACTTTGTTTTCTGTCAATGAGACACTTTGCCCTAGTGGTGCTGCCTTGTAGGCCCCCAGTGTATAATGAGGCTCTTGGCCCTGATATGACTGCTGAACTGGGGCAGGGGACTGATATCTAGGGACACCCCACTCCAGAGGAGTGGGATTGAAGGGATGGGGGTAGAGGGTGGGAGGATGGGACTGGGAGGGGTTAAAAGAAGGTACTGTGATGGAGATGTAACCTGAAGTAATAAATAAACATTAAAAAATGTCTTTGCTCTTTTTTTATTTGGGAAAAGACGGGGGCTATGTTTTATTCCTTTCTTTTTGAAGTTTGCGTTTCTAAAGGTCCTACTGTGCATGCCCACAGAGGCAGAGCAGGAAGGAGTTATGAAGGGATATCTCATAAGTTTTTCCCCCCGCATGTATGATTTTATTTCAATGTTCTATCTGTGACTTATGGAAGAGGGTGTGGGTGTAATCAATGTAATGAGGTTTTAACTATGAACCTGGATTTTCAGAAAACGGGTGAGAGAATGAACCATGATTGTTCTCTGTGACCAAAATACATTGACTCATAGAATATTTTGTGAGCTAGGCAAAGCAATGACACTCTGGGCTGTCATTTGTGACTCTGAGCCCAGCTCATTTACCATTTTTTAAAGAAAGTCATTAGTGGAAGACTGCCAGGAAATGATTAACATCAAAATAAGGTGGAGATCTGGCACCATGTACCACCTGAGTTTTGTGGTTCCGAGGATCTGGGCACCAGGGCCTCCCTGGGGCCTGCAGACATCTGTACTAAACAGTTAATTCACATTACAACTCTTAATGCCTCCGTTGAACCTGTCAAAATCCTTAATTTCTTCCAAGTCCTATGATAGATATTAAGGTATTTTTAAACTTAGTGAAATTTTAAAAATACACAAGGAGCAATAAAAAAATATGTCTGGGTACAAAGGTATGTCAAGAGCCTTCTAAATAGCCTAGCTTCCTCATTTTTCTTCCTTTCTGAAGTAATTTAACTTCACCCTCTGATATTTGGTTCTCTTTTGACACCACATTCATAAATCCTGCAACCACAGTTCTTACCCCAATAAGGTATCCAACATTATTCTCTTGGTTGTTACATAAGGATAATCAGGTGCCCAGATACCTGCTACCTTCCGAATGCTGTATCAGCTCCATCATACAGCAACTGCCATGCTCATTTACTGGAGAATCTGGTAGCCAAAAGACCTGGAGGCTGTGACCATGGTAGACAGTACTTTTCCTGCAACCACTTATAATCCAGGAACTAATGGAAGTGTTGAGCATACAACAATGAAAAGATAGACCAGGTTCTGTCCCAGCAAAGACAGACTATATATACAGAAGCAAATGAGTGGATAATTCTGGGAACTGGTGTTTCATAAGGAAGATAAAATAGGGTGATTAGATGGGAAGTCCCAAAGTTTAGACTCACAGCTTAGGCTAGGGTGGTGGAAGAGGGCCACTAAAGGGGGGGGTGGGGGTATACATCCAAAGCTACATGTTGGGAAACAGGCAGCTTCCCAAATATCCGAGTGGAAAGACCATAACATACAAAGGTCTTGTGGACAGATCCTGGTTTGTCTGAGGTTCATATTTCAAGTAGATGAAAGGAAGCTATGGGTACTCTTGACATTACATAGAAAAAGGTTAGCTGTCCTTTATGTATGGTTATTAGTTGGGTAGAAGTAGCCAGATTTTACTATAAGCTTTGTAAGAAAAACAGAGTCAACTTGCAGATGCTCAGGAAGACCAAAAGGTTTATGGAAGCAGAATGCCACAACCTGGTTTTCTCCTCAGAACCAACTCTTAGGGATGGACTGCAAGAAAGCAGGAGGGAACCAAGAGATGGCTGAGTAGTAGGGGCACTTGCATTCAGGCCTGATGGCTTGAGTGACGTCCTCCCACCCCACAAGATGACAGAAGACAACTGACTCCATAGGCTGTCCTCTGATCTGCACACAGATCTTCTCCACACATACAGAAAGGAAAAAAAAGAAAGGAGACAGAGAGAGAGAAATAGAGACAGAGAGAGACAGAAAGAGAAAGCAGGAAGGAGCAGGTATCCAGAGTAAGACAGTAACAAGACCAGAAGCCAAGGGACTTGGGCTAGCAAACCGTCCCAGTACATTGGAAAATTGGCCCTGGAATACGATTTGAATCTTCAGATTACAGGGTTTATTATTAGTTTGAGGGGTGAGAAATTCTGTTTGTGATATGGTTCAGCTGGTAAAGTGTCTGCCAAGTGCACATGGGCCTCTGGCTTCAAACCTCAGAACATCACACATTGGATGTGGTTTTTGTATTACTGTAGTTCCAGAACTCTGAAGCTGGAAGCAGGAGGAGCAAAAGTTCAAGCTGAACTTCAACTCTATTGTGAGGGTGAACCGTCCCTGACACAAGACCCTGTCCCAAAATGCATTCATACATACATACATGCAATGTTTAATTTTAGAGCCTGTACATTTGATTAGTTGCGATTCCATTTATACAATGGGCTGAGGGATAGGATTTTTTTTTTTTTTTTGGTATTTTTTTCACAGTGGAGCAACTGATGCTACTGTTTGAAAGCTCTCTAGAAAAGCATCTGGAAGTATCTGATGTCCAGCGACACACTGAGCTCAGGGGAAAGGCTTGGGTTAAAGACCTAGACTCCAGCCCTCTGTTAGCACTCACCAGATGGAGAGCCCTTTAGATGTGTTTCCCAGTGGTTTTCTCTGCTGCTCTTATCAATCTAGGTTGTCTGATAGACAACAATACTTCAAATTGGCACCATAAAACTTCATTTCGATTTTCAGGGAAGATTTGGGCTATACTTGGTTATCTGAAAGAACTGTTTTGTTTTGTTTTCAGAGATTATGCTAGAGAGATAACTGGGTGTTACAGAGATACATTGAGAGGAATTATTTCTAAGAACACTAATCATACTCTAGAATAATGTTATCATCATCAGCAAACTAGAAAAATCATCTCATTTGCTAGGTTAAATATTGAGAAATTTGACCAAGTAAAATATACTATACATACAAGATCTTGAATAAGATCTGAAAATTATTCAAGGAAGAAATTTTGTATCAGCTTTCAGTGACATTTGCAAGGAAATATCACACCAAGTTCTAACAGTATTGATGTTTTATTTATAAAAATGATTTGTGGTTCAAATTCTGCATCTTTTCAAAGTTTTAATCTTTCCACAAATATGATATTATATATTTGTGATCAACTTTCTTGACAACATACTAAATACAAAAATACCATGACAAGCAAAATAATTTTTCTCTGCCTAGAAATTCTTGGTTCTTTTTAGAGCCTTTTACAGTCACCTGCAAACCATAACACAGGGGCTTAATGTGACCAGCCATGGGTTTTTGTAAACGAAGTTTTACTGGAGAGCAATCATGCTCATTCATGTATGGATTATCTGTGGCTGTTTCCGTGATTTCATTGTTATTACAGTGAAAACCCAATGGTAAAGTTCAGGCTTCACAAGAGCAATGGCACAGCTGGCAGAACTCAACTTATTTCCTATCTGACCCTCTGCAGAGAAAGTTTGCCAAGCCCAGATCTAAGCGACAGAGTTCCAGGGACACTGCAGACTGTTAAACAAAGTCAATCAAGGTGAGGAAGTGGAAAATGGGTCAGCTCTAGTTTACAGATGACAGCTTGCTCTTTGGCTTCATAAAGATGGGAAAAACAGACTTTATATGCCATTTTCTTGTTCCTCTGCCCCAGGCAGTCATGCTCCTGCTGCGGAGGGGTCACAAAGGACTAGGATAATGCTACATCCTCCACGACAGGAAATTGGCAATGGGAAAATGATGCGTAGGGCAGCTCTACCTGAGCAGACTGGTGCCCTGAGATATTGGCCCCATCCCACCAGTGGACGGCTTTGCTGTAACCTCCACAGTATCTTCCGTGCCACCTTCTACTGACTTGGCATTAGCTCAGAAACCATGGGCTGGCCAGATCCCTTGAGTTTTCTGCTTACATGGGACCAGTGATTTGAGGATAGTAAGCACATTTTTTATTATTATTATGAAAAAAAACATCAACAAGTAGCAACTTGAGAAAAACATGGAATGACTTTCCTGGGAAATTGGGGACATTGCTTTAGCTTCAGCTTTCAACCTCTTCCCTAATTAAGCAAAACAGATACATCTAAGCTGAATTTCCCAGTATTTCTTCATGAATCTCCACTGTCTGTAAGTTGAGGTTGCAAAAACCAAACTGTCTTCAACTCCTGCAGAGGATTTTCCACAACTCTCCTTGCATGGTAACACAAATGAAAGAAGAGTGGTTTTTGTTTTTTGTTTGTTTGTTTGTTTGTTTATTGTTTTGTTTTGTTTTTGAGGACTCTGCAGATTATCCAGAGAGACACTGGGCAGCAAGGCTTGTGTTACCTGGCTCACTGTTGGAAGTGCATGCTGAGTTTGCCTCCAGGGGGTCTACAGCTGTTTTTAAGTTCCTGCAGACTTGGGCTCCTTCCACAATTCCCAGAAAATAGTTCAGCATTACAGACCATTTCCTTCTCACTACAAATGTCTGTGTTGGGAGCATCCCAAGTATTGGTTGGTACAGTCACAGTCTAGGCTAACAATCTCTCTCTCCAGGTGAGTGGGGCAGATGCCCCACTGGGCGGGGGGGGGGGGTTCTGTTTGCTCTTTGTAGTAAGGATGGATGGATGAGGTAGGCAGTGATGCAGCCCCTGCCAGATGAGGCTTGGGCTACATGTTTTCCAGAATGACAAACCATGGTTGAATATGTCCAGAAGAACCTCAGGAGATGTGCAGGTCCATACCTACCCTGAATTCCACTCGGCAGAAAGACTTGTATGAATGAATCCATTCATCTAACTTGTGCCACAGACCCCCAGTTAGGAATCAAGCTAGCTGAAGGTGGCTGCTGTTTGAGTGGCAGCATCTTTATCTGTTAAACCAATGATAATCAAGAGCTGCCACTGCCTCCAGATGACTTCCAGGGTTGAAAGGAGATGGCTCACAAAAAGGTAAAAGTGGACTTGTGATGCCTAATCTTGGTCTTCAGATTGATTGCATCTGAGATCACTATGAGACACACCTCAAAAAGCCCACAGGACTATTTCCTGGAAGGATTAACAAAAAGGGCAAGTCCCTCTCTCAGAGTGGGCAGGGTCTTCCTGAGGTACCCCAGATATTGATGTGAGAGAAAGGTTTTGCCTGCCCTTCTTCCACCTTCCAGTATAGACTAAAGACCAGTGGCGCTCCAGGAATCCTACATGACTTCAGTGCCAGATTGGGACTGCTGAGGCACCCAGCTTAGTGGACTGAATTCTGTTCTTAGTCTCCCCAAGCATGCAGCCATAGACAGCTATTCAGGCATTGTTGTGCTATCTAGCCCCAGTCATGTAAGAGAATCTAATAAGTGTCCTTTGTAATGTTGTCTAACCAATGGTGTTGCTCTAGAGAATCCTTTACAGGTACATAAGAGGGCATATAAATCATTGAATTTCTTTTTTAACTTCTAAGGGCCAAATATTGTATATATCAAGGTATTAAACAACATTAAAACAAAGCAAAATCCATCCAACAAAAAAGCAGAACAGCAAAGAGTGAGACACTATTGCAAACCAGAGAACATCAATGACATAATAAAATGTGACAGAGTACCCTGTACTGGATCCTGGAGCAGAAAAGGACACGAGTGGGAAGATCCTGAAATGTGAATGAAGTCTGACATTTTGATAGTAGTAACGTACCAGGGCTGACTTCCTAGTTTTAACAATACAAAATGTCAACGCTCTGCATTATGTTTGCAATTTGGCTGTTTTTCTATAAATCTAAAATGATTCCAAAATAAAAAGTTTATTTTCAAGCCTCCAAAAACTGAATAACTTCACATAAAAGTTAAACTTAATTAAATACAAACACATTAGTTATTTTTACACCTGTGTTTTCTTTGTTTATGTAAGGGGATACTTGTGGAGATTAGAAGACAGTCTTTGGGAGCCAGTTCTCTCCTTTCACCCTATAGGTCTTAGGGTCAAATTTAAGTTGTGTGGGAAGAGCCTTCTGAGTGATGCTACTGACCCTATTTTGTTTTTTAAATTTAGTTTTAGCACACAACATAATTGCAACAAATCCATAAAAGCAGTCAGATAGAGAAGCAACTGACACTACAGACTGCAAAAATGAGTATCCAAATTGTATTCATGAAGCAGAAAAGGATGGAGGACATTCAAAACAGGGGAGACATTTGCAAAGGCTTCTGGGACCATTTGAGAAACTTGACAATATTCAAATGCCTGCAGGAAGTAGTACTGCTGAAACGGAGAGGCTGGACCTGGGGCTGGAGGAGAATGGGGATGTGAGGGAATGCTAATAGTTTCCTAAAAGTACAGAACAGACTATGTACTTATGTTTAAAGTACACAATGAGATATGCTTTGTGATGTGAAAATGCCCATAAGAACATTACCATAAATGAAAACAGGAGTGTATCTGCATCCAACATCCCATGATATTTTCTCACACCTCCACCACTCACCACCTCCCCCTGTCATCCCAGGTGACTATGGCTCTGATTTCTGCCACTGGAGATTAGATTGGATGTTCTAGAATCTTAGATAAGTGTGACCACAGTGTTCCAAGATAAACTGTGTCTCGCTGAAACTCATCTGGTTGATTGTAATCCACAATACTTCAGAGAATGACTCCACATGCAGATAGGATCTATTACCGGGTAGTAAGATTAAAATGAGGTATTCAGAATGCCATTGAAGCTGACTGCGGTCCTTCTAAGAATGTTTGGACACATATAAGTACAGAGGGAAGGCTATATGAAGGGGCTGGCAGGGGGTGGCAATCTACAAGTTAAAAAAAAAAACTGACTTTAAAAAAAAATCAATTCTGCGTAGCACTGAATAATAATGTTTTCACTCTTAAAGCCAATTGGTCTATGGTACTTTGTGTGGCTGCCTTAAATTCATAGAGATTGTTCACACTTGTGGCCTCCCTAAACTCATAGAAATTGTTCATTTTGGGGACCTCTCTAGACTCATAAAGACCATTCACACTTGTTTGTCTATTTTCTTTTACTCAACAGATCTGTACATCTATATTATTTTTGTACATTTATATTGGTTTTATAGATCTGTAGTCATTTACTCTTTGCTCTCAAACTTCTCTACCAGTCATGTGACCTTATCACAATTTTTAATCATTTGGTTCTTTTTCTAAAATTCATTTATATATTCCTCTCCATCTGGTCCCACCCTCCCACCCTCTTCCTCCTCTCCTCCCTCTTCTTCTCCTCCAATAAGGTGAGCTCCCCACATATCAACCTACTTCGGTTCATCAAGTCACATGAGGGCTAAGAGCTTCCTCTTGCACTGGTGCCTGACAAGGCGTCCCAAGTAGGGTAAACTGTTCCAATAACAGATGACAGAGTCCATGACAGAGACAGACTCCTCACCCAGCTCCACTTACTAATGGATCTGCATGAAAACCAAGCTACCTATTATCTATAAATGTGTAGCAAGCCTAAGTCCAGTCTTTTTTTTTTTTTTTTGGTTACTGTTTCAGTCCTCTGTAAGCCTCTAGGGACCTAAGTTGGTTGGTTCTGTTGGTCTTCCTGTGGTGTTCTTGTCCTCTCCAGGTTTCTCTACTCTTTTTCCCTCTCGTATACATGACTCCCAGAGCTCCTCCTAATGTTTGGCTGTTTGTCTCAGTATCTGTTTCAATCTATTGCTGAGTAGGGTCTCTTGTAGGATAGTTACACTAGGCTCCTGTGTCTTTGGTTCTGTGGGTTGTAGGGTGGTTACCCTGTATTAAGTTAAAATTCTTCCCAGTTTCTCATTATTATGAATTAACTACCATTAATGTTGTGTGTGAGGCTTTTTCTAGACAAACTCTTTCCTTTTTCTTGTGTAAAAGCCACACCACACATAGAGTAACTCATCAATATAGTAAGGATAAATTTAATGTTTTAAGAAGCTGACAGTTTGCCCTAGTTTTTGCATTATTTAACACATCAGCAAAGTACAAAACCTCCATTTCCTCTACCTCCTCTTGAGGGGTCACTCTTTCTTTGGTTTTCAGCTTTGTTTTGTTTGCTAGTTTGTTTCAGAGAGAGGGTCTCGCTACATACCTCCAGTCTTTCTAGAATTTACTGTGTAGACCAGGCTGGTGAACTCACTGAGAACCTCCCACCTCTGCCTCCTGACGACACGGTGACTTTAAAATGTTTGTCTTGTGATGACTGGTGATTGAGCATCTTTTCATGGGGTTATTTGTCATCAATACCCTTTCTGTGTGTGTTTTAGTATTTTGTAAATGATTTTGGCATCATGAAATATGCCAAAGCATTAGGGTCTTATTCTGTTTGCAGTGGGAGAAAATGTTGGGTATTCAAACAGTGGAGTGATACAGTGAGATGTCTGATCCGAAAGTGAGGGGGAGTTTGCAGGTCCAGTGTGCAGGGGAAGAATGATGAGAGGTGGGACTTGGCAGGTAAAACAGAGACAGCCAGCTGAGACTGAAGATATGCTTAAAGGTGGAACCAGGACTGGTAAATCAGCTCACCACTTGGTAAAAATGAAAGGAACAGAAGGGTTAGGTAAATAATTTGGTAGGGTGGATTACCACCCGGAAATTTGGGACGAGAATGGTCACATTGTCAGTACTGACTCGAAGACGTAATCGAATCAAAATAGGCACTGCACTTTGGAAGAAGGAGTCTAAAGCAGACTTGTTTCCTGGCAAAACGCAGAGACCAGAAACCATTTTTTTTTTTCACCCTTACCAACAGTTGAATGCCTGTTCTCTTTTAACAATGTGAGCCACAACCTCCATACCCTGCAGGCTGAGCTACAAGAAACTTCCTAGGATCCTCAGGCAAGCTCCACCCTCTGCTAAACATTATACTTTTACTGAAATCACTGATGCATACGAAAGGCAGAGGCCAGGTGCTTCTTCTAGGCTCACAATATCTGGCGAACACCCAGCCATGGGCAGGTACTAAATGGAAGTGAATCAATCAAAGGGAAGGGCAGGGGGGAGGGGAGCGGGTCACGAGATGAAATGAGATAGTTTTGTCTACATTGGGCAGTGTAGCCAGTAGGGACAAAATGACTTTTCCAGTTGTCCATTACTTGGGAGTTTCTAGGTGGGTTCTGGCCACCCAGCTCAGACCTTGGCATTTTGACCACGAGGGCCACGTGGGATTCATTTTGAGGAAATGTGTGAAGTTGAGGCGATAAACAACTGTTTACCTTTCCCCACACGTGGACCCTCCGTGCTTTCTCTACTGGTGGCTCAGCTATACTTGTTTTTTTTTCTGTCAACTGTTTCTGTGCCCTACCCAGCCTAGGGTAGCAAGAGAGGTGTGGGGACCTCTCAGGACCACTGATGTTCAGCCTCAGGTCCCCTCTCCTCCCCTGCTCTTCGGGCCTCTGCTGCAAGGAGGCGCTGTGGGGCCTGGCTTGCAGCCTCCGGCTTTCTGTTTCCTGGGGCTGGCTGGCATTAGTCCCCAGCACCATCCTGTTCTTTGGGAGGTGATCTTTTGCTGGCGCGCTCCCCAGTGTCTGTTGTTATGTTTGAGACTGACTTTTATTCCAGACTAGTGGGCTGGGGAGACAAGACTGCACTAAGTAACAACATGAACAGAATGCTCGAAATATTTTCCAATCTCTTTCTCCCCCCGTTTCTCACGCAGCATCCAAAAAAACTCCCTCTGCTTGTTCTTAGTGCCTCTGCTCCCATCTATGAAAGCTTAGAATTCTGCTTGCTTTTAGGATCATTCTCAGGGACGTGTAAAAGAAGTGGCCACGGCCTAAAAGCTGGCTCCTCATCCACTTTCCCATTGGACTTCCCACATGTGACCTCCTCCTTGTGGTTAAAAATCGTATTTTCTGTTGCGCCCATCCATGTCCCTCTAGACAAATCATACATGGCAGTTTGCTCACTGACATGGGAGAGCGTTTTCGGGTCTGAACACATATCACTGTTTTTCATGCGATGAAAAGTCAAAACTCAAATCACCAAAATCATGACTGATTACTACTTCCAGTAATTACAAACCCTAAATAAAGCCAGCAGGTCAGGTTCTGTTTGGTGGTCTAATTTCTTTCTTTTATCTTGTTCTTTAAAAAAAAAAAAATCTCCATTGCATGTCCTCCTTCAGTTCCTCTTAAAGCAAAAAATTATTAAGCTTTAGTTGCAAGCCAAGGAAATTTTTATTTTGGAAAGTTGAGTCCAGTTTTCTAAGTAACTCATGAAGGAAAAGGTCATGAAAATGCAATATTTATAATTTTTGGGTTTTTTTTTTCCTTAAGTTTCTCAGCTTTTGGAATTCCCTTCATTCAAAATTCACTTTTGGACCAGTGAGAGAACTCAGTAGGTAAAGGTAATCGAACAGCTGGGATCTGTTCCTGGGGTCCACCAGGTAGAATAAGAGAACTGATTCTGCAAATTATCCACTGACTTCAACACATTTTCAAGGGCATGCATGTTGTACTCGTGTATTTTCACAAAGAACCACACATGCATAAATAAATAAACAAATGTAATAAGAATTCCGTTGTTAAAAAATAAACCCAAATTTATCAGTGCTTTAGAATTCCCATGACAAATTTGAGCTGCACTTGAATAACGTAATGTCAAATATGTGCGCATAAAATCTGGTTTTTCAGTGTGTAATTCTACATAATTTGTAGTATTAACTGGTCATGTCTTAGTTGTACCCAAGATCGGCTGAACACACAGATAATATGACTAAAGAGCAACTCCAAATCAACGTCTATTTTTCTGATCATAGGCATATATCCTAGAAACCTAATGCTCTTCACTCAGCTTGTTACAAAACCAAAGCCCATGTGTGAGTCTCTTCATTGTTTTCTCAACTTTCTCTAAGTACAAATTAAAAATCACATTTAAAGTTGATACACGCCATTAGAGCATCCATGGCTGTGAGCGTCTCTATTCTAAACTACCAACTGATGGAAATGAACGGAATATACAAATTATGAACCAAAAGTGCACCACAGTACTCTACCTGCATTTGTAATTCCACATTCCCTTAGGTTGTAGGAAGTAATTAAATACTTTCACTTAAAAGGCCACCTGAGGGCTAGGTCAGAAGTAAATTGTAAATAGAACCAGCAAGTGACATTATCTGATTGTTTAATTCTATCCAAAAGGATTTTAAAATAGGATGCGTTGAAGGTAGTGCACAAGGAGAAAAACCTACTGAGGATAGCTGGCTCTAACTCTCTATGTAAGGGAGGTAGTGTACCATGTGTTTTTATTAATGCGTTAGTAACTTGGGAGCCATCTCAGGTACCTAGGGGACATCACCCAGCCACAAGCCTTACTCCATCTGAAGTCTGTTCCCTCCTGGCTCCTAAGAGTGGATTCTGAACTCTGGGCAGAAGCCAGTGCCCTTTGTTCCAGCACAGCTTGACACCTTGGGAAACACGGGCCTCTGGGCTCTTTTCAACAGAACTAAACATCAAAATCTTTCCGAGATTTAGTCTAATTTTCAAATGCTGGTAGCCAGTTGTAAATATTTTTAAATTCTTAGCAGACAGTCTGAGCAAAATACAAGTGTATACCAGATATAACTCAAGGATCGATAATCTACAACATCCAATTTATAAATTTATTGTGGCTAAGTGTAGCTGATGTGTCTAGTGCATCAATTATTATTTTAGATGTGTTTTATGAAAATGCATTTTTTGAGTATGTGCCAACTAAAAGCAAATTTTGGTTTTGTTTAGTCATTCTCTCAAATATAATGCTGAAGTTTTACTGTGTGGGTTTTGGTCTCTCGTTCTAACCAGTTTGATACAATGTTTCTTACTGCTTTATAACATAGCCTTTCACTTCAAACAATACCCAAAAAAAAAGGGTTTTTTTTTTTAACGCTTTATTCTTAGCTTTAAGTGGGAGGGGGAAAGCCCACCTTATTCACTTTCTAAGCAATGGTTAATTCTATCAAAGATGTCAACAGAAACACAAAGGGGGAAAGGAATTAAATTATCTTTTTTATTGCCCCCATGTTTGGTTTTTGTTGTTGTTGGTTTTTTTTTTTCATGGAAATATTTTGTAACGTGGATAAACTCATTTTAAAAAAACTACAGAAAGAATGTTGTTGTTGGTTCAACACCAGGCTCTTTGGTGAAGTGATAAGATTTTTAAAAAGCAAAGCTCCTCACCAGGTGTATGACACCATTTCACATAACCATTTGGGTTTAAATGAGATGAAACTGGGAAAAGAATGTATTTTGCATTCGTAATTCAGTTCGATGGCTGCAACACACGAATTGGTCTGCTGTTACTTTCCCATATGTTTCTTTAGTCATTTTAACATTTTCCCCACAATCACTAAAAATGATCAGTTTCCTATGAGGTTTAACCTTTTCCTTTCTTAAATCTAATAATTAAGCCTTCAGCCGGGCAGTGGTGGCTCACACCTTTAATCCCAGCACTTGGGAGGCAGAGGCAGGTGGATCTTTGTGAGTTCGAGGCCAGCCTGGTCTACAAAGCGAGTCCAGGACAGCCAGAGATATTCAGAGAAACCCTGTCTCGAAAAAAACAAAAAAAATAATAATAATTAAGCCTTCACTGCTCTTGTCACAGTAACAGTAAATAGCACCAAAAAATTATTCATCAAGGGCTTATCACTATCAGATAATGTTCATGGTACACCTGGGACATATCTCTCTTTCATACTAGTGCCCACAACTTTAAATACCATGTTTGTCCTCCTTTGAGAAAAGGGAAAACAACTTCATCTCTCTGGATTGTCCTCTGGACTCCGTAAGGATGATGTGACACCTCACATCATCATATCAAGGGGAAAATGAAGATATATTATTGATAAGAATCACCATTTTTTCTTTTGAAAAATTCAGTTAGCTGAAGCTTTATTTGAAAAACTCAGCTATTAATATTGTAGAAAAGATGTTAAAATTATTACCTGAATATCATAATTTTTCAATAGTTAGGTTTGCATATCATTTAGCATGCCATAAATGTCACCATCTGTCTTCTCAGAACCAATGATGGTAACTCCAAAATCCATCATCAGCAAGTGTACATTACATTGCTAATATCTGGGCTCCATGCTTCAGGGATGGATCCAACTGGAAGACAGTTTTTCACCCTCCAGATTGCCAATCCCTGGGTTCGACACCTTGGAGTTAGATTTAAACATTTTCTCCCTTATGTCCTCCAACCAGTGAAAATACTAATTCTTGGCCCATAGTATTTGATGGGTTTTTCTTTTATCTTTTTTTTTTCTTTGACACTCCTACCAAACTAGTTCAGATCCTCAATTTCCAGTTCTCCTTAGGCATAAAGTGCTTTGATGTGTCTGGCTAGGTACACGTGTCTGAAGCCTGATTCCAAACTTGATACTTGGTTGAATGGTGGGTTTAGAGTCCCTCTCCAGGAATCTTCAGCGTCAGCATGAAGATGGTGGTCCACGGATGGTCCACAGAAGCACTCTCCAGTGCATCAGTGCTAATGTCAGGTATGGAACTTTCATTACTTCTGTGATTTGTTTAACCCAATCTTGTCCTTTACGAGATCAACACCGACCAGACTCCTTGTCTGGGGAGAATGGTTAGAATTTCCATCTGAAATCACCAGACCAAGGCAATGGAATGCTAGGTAAGTTGTAGAAGGCACTAAAATGGAATGGTGACATTTCCCAGTTCATTCCTGCCAATAGAATAGACCTGAACATGTAGCATGAAGGGAGCCCATAAGTTCCTGAAACTCTTCAAATGAGTTGAAAGCTTAGCTGGAAAGGGTAGACTCAGAGAACAGCCATGTTGAAATAGAGAGGTCTGGCAGTAGAGGGATAAGGAGGAAATTGACCAGCTATGAACAAAGACAGGGATGGCAGAGACCCATTGGGTTTATAAAATCAACCACAGTCAATAAAAATCCATGTAAGCAGAAGGGGTTGCAGAGTCCTGTCACCCAGAGAACTCTTAAACCACAAGTCACTCACCCACCAGTGGCTCACCTATCCACCCACCATGAAATCCAGCACAGGAAAGTAGCATCACCCAAAGACTAGATGAGCTGAGATACTGAACACCGCACTCCATCAGCAGGTGGAGGCTCATGAAGATCCCCAAAAAATTCCTTTGACATTTTGAAGAGGTGTTGGGAGTGGCACAGGAGTAACATTAATGAAGCATAATGCTTTTGGAAAACTTACAACGCCAAATCCCATTCAGGGCACATATCTTACATCAATTCACTTTCCATAGGCTTGGAGGGGTTTTTGTTGATGTTGTTTTATGTAGCTGCCACAGCTGGATTTTAGAATCACCATGGAAACAAATTTCTAGTCAGGTCTGTGAGGGATTATTTTGATTAAGTTAACTGAGTTGTGGGGACTGGAGTGGCCATGGGTGCAGGCAGTACCATTCCACAGCCATGTTTCCATGGGCTGAACAGACCAGAGAAGGCAAGCCGAACACAGCTTCCATCCGTCACCCCAGCTGGCTGATGACAGGTGACATGTGAGCAGTTGCTTCCTGCTCATGCCACGGTGACTTCTCCACTAACTTACTTTCTTAAAGTGCTTCTGTTGGGTATTTTATTGAAGCAATGAGACAAGGAACTAACACAATTGTTGTTCTCACTGTATCTCCACAGAAGCTAAGGTTTTACTCTTTACTCTTTGTGTAGAGAGTAAAAGGTTTTCCTAAACACACACCCACTAGGGGCTGAGCAGGAATCCAAAAGAGGCCATTGGACTCCCAAGTCTCATTCTTAGTCATTCTGCTGTGGTATCTCCTGTTTGAAAATAAGAAATGTCAGTTTCATTAAAACTGACAAAAATGTCTCAGGAAAAGAATCATAAATAAAGCAAATGCTAGTGACCAAGAAATGGAATAAGAACTCCCTTCTCTAGTAGATGAAGCCACCATCTTGGAAGAGACTTGAGGAGTGAGATGATAATAATTATGGTCCTGATATGAACACTTGGTGCTTTCCAGGCCTTGATTTAGATGATGTGCTAACTCTTTCAATTCCTTTACTCCTCGTTGTGTCCCCACAGGACAGAAAACCGCCCTCCAGTACAGCTTTATTGTAGACATGTTTACCTGTGTTCTTCAATATGGCAGCCTCGAACTACATGTGCCTGAGTACTTGAAGTGTAGCTGATGGTACTGAGAAAAGAATTGTTACCCCCATTTAATTTCAACCTTAGTGACTGAATTAATTAGATGGCTACGTACTGCTGGTGGCCTCCAAATGGAGGATGCACTGGTAAATGTTTTTTTTTTCCAGGTTACACTCGAGAAGATGTCAGGGCAGAGCTGCCGGGTATCCTACAAGGTCACAGAGCTTTTTAGTGGTGAAGCTATGGTTCCAACGGAGACAGCCTGGATCTGGAGCCCACTTTCATGCTAATGTTCTCCTGAAAGATCATGAGCAAGCACTGCATAACAGAGCACAGCCTACAGTACTGTTTCAATTACAGAACTGAACATTTAGATTCTTTTTTCTCCCAGCAGTTGGGGGCTTACAAGGAAAACTAGATCGATTACTAACAAAACAAAGACACCACGTTTTCTCTTTAGACTTTCTGAACTGCACAGTCTATTTCCCAGAAATGTGGTGTTGCTTCAAATAGTGTAGTTAAGGAGATCTCATTTGGCTTTGTGGCTTTGGGGCACACTGGACCCAGAGGGCAGCCAAGTCACTCTGGCCTTACAAAGTCTGAAGCAAAAGTACAGGCCTGGGGCAGCCAGCACTGTTCAAATGTTGCTGAGGTCTTTCACAGATGCAGGAAGCCTGGAGTTCAGCTTCAGGAAGGAAAGTGGGGATCACCACTAGAAAGTGCAGCTTGAGTAATCAGAGGGAATAGCGCCCAAAGCCCAGCATGGTGCAAATTTGAGTAGTCCAATTGGGAATTATTTCTTAAACCAGGGCATATCTTAACATTGACAAGTCCTTCAAAACGGAGACCTCAGCCATTAAACGGAAGCCTGTCTAACCCCACCAATATCTTTGATGGCCATAAGTAATTATCTGCCTCTCTGAGGTTCGAAGTCACCTGTGAGCTAGTGACAATGCATCTGCTCTCTCAATCCACAGTCGGTGGAACTTGTCTGTAAAGACAGAAGGAAAGGTTACTAGAATAGAAGGAGAGGGAGAGGGTTCTTCTGTGACTTTAAACACTCTTGTGAGAGTTTCTTAGAAGCTTTAATTCATGCCCAACAAGAATTGAATTCTCCCAAGTTTTCTTTGTTCTACTCTTTGAGCTCTCCTCTGGGTTCAGGGGAGTAAATTGGGGAGATTTACTGGGTCTCATCTTGAAAAACATGTTTTGGTGGGAATCAAATCAAAGATTATTCAAGGCTTTTTTGGAGACAATTTCACACAGAATGTTTAAAGCAAAGCTCTCTTTTTCTCTTCTCCCTTTTTTTTTCTTTTTTTTTTAAAGTTGTTTTCTCTTTTAACAAAGAGATCATATTAAATTAGTAAAAAATGGGGAGAATAATAAAGACAAGTCGAAACCCAAGGACTTTTTAACCTGCAAGTTGACTCAATATAGAACTAAAGATAGTTAACAATTTATTATGAGGAATTAAAACATGGGGGAAATTTTGTGCCAAGGGGGAGAATTTTGCAATTCAAAATGTGTGTGTGTTCGGGTGTGTGTGACATTTGTAAAATTTCACAAAATGTTTCTGTTTTGCCAGGCAGTGTTCACAAAGCCAAACCTTGGAGCTCCACACAGCACCTAGGCCAAAAGCAATCAACAGCCCAAGCCCACACAACAGCACATTAAAAAACACGCCAGCTTCCCTCACATCATGCAAAGAAACCAAAACTGCAGTGTCGCGTTGTGCAACTCCCTGAGGACAGAAAGAAGACCAAAACAAAAGAAGGGAATTGTTTAAAAGACAAGTTGTTGCTGACAATTATACAAGCTGGGGTGACAGCTTCAACTTCTTTTAATGCAAAATAAAAGTGAATGGGATATCAGAACATCTATCTGTGTAGCAGACACTCTAGGGGAATCAAAATGCAATAGCATTTGTCTCCTGGGAGTACTAGCGTGAATCTCATGTATCTAAGCACTGAGGGATGTCCTAGAGCAGAGGTCAGCACACACTTTCTATGAAGAGCCAGATAATACGTGGTTTGAACTTTGGAATCCTGGTGGTGTCAATTAGACAGACCTGGCTACCAGAGTCACTGGACAGTGGACTTACTGGTTCAGAACATTTTATCCACAATAACTTGGAAGGCCCCTGGAGCCAGTGGACAAAAGAACCACCTACCTAAATGGGAATCACCTTCTCTACACTGTTGGGAAAGCATCGTATTGACTCCGAAGTTGAACTCAGGCTTTGTGAGCAATCTGCTGCCACTACTGATGTGTCTGAATGAGTCACCACACCAATAAAACTTTATTTGCAAAGACAAATAATGGGTCTTGGTTTACCAACCTCTGGGCTAAGTCTCTAAGAAGAAGAGGATGCACTTAGATGTTATAAGACAACTGAACTTTATTGATGTTTGAAGGAAAATATAATTGTTGTAAATTCTTCATAATCTAAGTATTAATTTATTTTATGTATAATGTTTTAATGTTAGAACTATAGTCTAGAGTGAATAAGATTATAAAATCCCCAGTAAATTTATGCTTTGCTTCACTATCCAGCTTCAAGCCTTCTTCTAGAATAATTGCTCTAAGGAAATTCAGTCTTCACCCCCACACCCCAATATTTGTATTTTTTGCAGGCCAATGGTGGTACATGCCTTTAATTCCAGCACAGGAGATGTGAGACAGACAGATCTCTGAGTTCAAGGCCAATCTGGTCTACAAAGCAAGTTCCAGGGTAGACATTTGTAATTATTTACATGTCTGTGGATATGTGCAGTTGCTAATGGGAGCCAGAAGAAAGAATCAGATCTGTTGTGTCTGGACTTCACAGAGATAGTCAGCCATGCAACTCGGAAGCTTCAAGAAAACTCTACTGTTAACTCCTGAGCCCTTTCTCCAGCCCCCAGTCACACTTTTTCTTCCCAGAGATTCACCTGTAGATCAGTGGCTCTCTCTGAATTCTTGTAGCTTAGTGTCGTGCCTAACGTATGGTAACTTTACAACTGAATAACTGGCTATGTATCTGTTTCATTCTTTCCCTGGAACTGTGACCAGAATTGAGTGGAGAGAGGGCCTCAGAGTTTAAAGGGGAAAGATTTGGATTTTCCATGTTAATTCCCAATGACACAATCAAGTCATTTGGGTTCATTCAAGACATTCAAGGACTTAGGGAAATGTGCCACCCACAAAGTCTTTTCTAAATTCTTATTCAAGAGTGTATGCCAGAAAAGTGAAAAATGAACTCAAGGGGAAGAAAGGCATAGAGTTGAAAAATAATAAATTAGCGATACCCACCATGATTGAATCAAAATGATTTTCACAGTGGTACTTTTAACTTTGGTGCAATTATTAACAAATAATTTTTTAGAAAATAGAATCCAATGTAAAGATAGTAATCAACAGGTTAAAATTAAACTTCTGTCTAGTCAACCCAGAGGAGTTAGTGAACCAGAAAGGAAGGAGTCAAAAGTTACAGTCTCATACTGCTTACGTAGAGGAGAAAAACTGTTAACCTTTGGGTCTCAACCCCTTTAGGAGGTAGAATGACCCTTTCAGAGGAGTTGTATATCAGCTATCATGTATAAAATTTAATTATGAAGTAACAATGAAATGAGTCTTATGGTTGGGGGTCACCACAACATGAGGAACTGTATCAAAGGGTCGAAGCATTAGGAAGGTTGAGAACAACTGTTTTAGAAATAGAAGGTTTTTAAGAAGCATGTTTAAATGCATTATTTAAAAAAAAAAAAACCTAAGCACTGGATAAATAATGGTAGTCTGTATACCCTTCAAACCAGTAAACAGAAAAACAACAAAGAAAATGTGATCACTCAGGAAAGGGCAAAAGCTCATTTGCATAAAAATAGGAAAGCAAACAGGCATGCCAGAATGAGACCAAATGTTTCCATTTTCCTAGTGAAGACAACAGATAGATTTCCTGATTTAAAGACAGAGACTTTCAGATTATGGTTTTTTTTTTTTTTTTTAAGCAAAATTCAGGTGTATCTGTCTCCAAGAGATGCATGCAGAACAAAATAATTTTGAAAGATCACTTCTGAAGGGAGCCCCACATTCACTAGTCAAATGCTAACAACAGAGACAGGAGCGGTGGTGTCACCAGCCAGAGCAAGATGCAAATGTAACAAAACAGCCCAGCCTGGGAAGAGGAGGCAAGTGCAGTGCAGAAGTCAGCTGTCACTGGAGTGTTCATACAATCTGCCTGCAAGAAAAATAACCATCGATGAGGCTAATATCAGAATGTGAACATTCTTAATTCCTGTCTCAGAAATGTAGGAAGAACTCATACCCTCCAAATGAGAAGCTGAATATCACAGTTCACAAATTTGAACTGGTGAATCTAATGGGAAGCTTTGTAACAACTGAAGCAAAATTAACCTCCTTTCAAGTCCGTGGCACATGTACATAGAACTGATGACATATTAAACTACCAAAAAAGTCTCAAAAAATGTTTAATAGTAAAAGTCACGCTAACCATATTCTGATACTAAATATGATAAGGATAAACACTAGCTATACAAAACACCCTAACAAGTATATTCATGAGATTCGTCGCATATCTAAACTGATCTTTGATTAAAAGAACGTAGTAACCGATATTACAGACGGGGCAATGGGATTGGAAACTCCTCATGTCAAGACTTGCAGAGTTGCTGAGACAGCTTAGTGAATAAAGAAAATTTCAGCCAAACCTGAAGATCAGAGTTCCATCCTCAGGACTCACGTACTGGAGAGGGAGAGTACTACAAGATTATGGGTCTCTGGAATTAATCTATGTATTTGTTGCTCAAAATTTCAACGGGCAAGCTTACTTTGAGGGGCAAATGAGTAATAACAGTCAAGATACTTTGGAAAAATAAGTAAATACTAAATATAAGGTGAAATCTTGCTTCAAGCTATGGTAACCAAAACAAGGTGGCAATGGTAAAGCAAGATATATAAAGATGGAACAGAACTCACAGAAATGATCCCCTGGAGTTTGGGGATATGGCTAGCCATGTAATAGTTATATAAATGAGAAGTCTTTCAGCCTGCGATAGTTGAAAGTAGACTGGATGCCTACATGCCAAAGCATGAAGCTGAATATTTGCCTCAACTATATACAAAACAGATCAAAGATCTAAACAGAGGCACTAGAATGATAATGTTTTTAAAAGAAGACAAAAATCTTCATGACATTTGATTTGGCTATGACTTCATGATTATAACACTAAAATCATAAACAACCAAAAGAAACATATAGGTTAGATATCATTAACATTTTTAAAATCGTGCATCAATTTATGTCGAGTAAAAAGCAACACACAAATCAAAAGAAAATATTTGGAAGTCACACATTTGATCAGAGATTGTTAGCAAGAATATATAAAACACTCCTAAAACCAGTTAGTGAAAAGCAAGGAAAATGATGTGAAGCTAGAGAAGAGACTGAAACAGACATTTCTCTGGTTGTACAAATGGCCAAGAAATATGCAAAGTGGTGCTCAATGCCACTAGACAGTAAAGAAATCAAAATCAAGAGCAGAGTGAGAAACCATTTTACACTTAAGATCTTTTCAGAAAAGAAAGGAAGAAAGGAAGGAAGGAAAGAAGGAAAGAAAGAAAGAAAGAAAGAAAGAAAGAAAGAAAGAAAGAAAGAAAGAAAGAAAG
>CAJQZJ010033828.1:5343489-5354627 GCA_907164525.1 Lophiomys imhausi | reverse complement strand
AAGAAAGAAAGAAAGAAAGAAAGAAAGAAAGAAAGAAAGAAAGAAAGGAAGGAAGGAAGGAAGGAAGGAAGGAAGAAAGAAAAAGAAAGGAAGAAAGGAAGGAAGGAAGGAAGGAAGGAAGGAAGGAAAGAAGGAAGGAAGGAAGGAAAGAAGGAAGGAAGAAAGAAAGAAAGAAGGGAGAGAAGGAAGGAAGGAGGGAGAGAAGAAAGAAGGAAGGAAAGAGAAAGGAAGGAGGAAGGAAGGCATCACGATGATACATGGACATGAGAATGTGCCCTGCTGGTAGGAATATGAAATGGCCCAGCTGAAGCAGATGTGGTGGTGATTCCTCACAAACTTGGATTTATTATCTTATCAAGCGATTACATATCTGATTATCTGTGGAGTCAGGGAGCTATGTGACTGGGGAGCAGGCATGGAACAAGAGTCCGAACACTGAAAATCTCATCTTGAGACCCGCAGCAGTAAGACCATTCCCTCCCTGCCTTGGGCCTGCAGGTCCCAGAGTACATAGCCTTATGACTCCCACCTCTGCCACCTTTGAGGTGGTCATGTAACCTGGTGGCCAGGTTACAGGTTAAACTTCCTCTCTCCTTATAAGGTCATGTCCAGGAAGCACCTGGAATTCCTCTTCATGCAAATAAGGCATCCCCAACACCTTGGCCCTGGCCAATGACATACACTCATCCCAAAAGCTTCTACCCACTCCCCAAAGGCTTAAATAGATTTTGTTTCCAGAATTAAATGAGGTGTCTCACTGAAGCTGTCTCCTAAGAATGCTGCTTCTCCCACACTCACCACCAACCAAAATTCTGCATTGCACCCACCTATCCCCGCTAAGCTTCACTCCTTCCAGTCGAACTCAGTGCTCAACAAGCCTGGATAGTCGAGAGGAGAAGCAGACACAGGGTGGGAAATATCTACCCAAATAAACTGAAAACAGGGATTGAACATATAAACCAATAATTACAGCAGTCTCGTGCTCAACAGCAGAATACAAAAGCAGCTGAGCACCTACTAATATGAATTATGATGTGCACATTATGTTGTTTGGCCTTAATATAGAAGGACATTCTAACACACAGCTAAAATGTAGATGAAACTTCAAGATCCTATGTTAGGTGAAATAACTCAGTCCCCAAAGAAAGAATATTGAATGATTTTTTTTTTTTACATGAGGTTCCTGGCTTTGCAGGGAGAGGAATGGAGCGTTATGGTTCAATGTGTGCAAAGTTTCAGTTGGGGAAGCAAGACATGAAGTTGTGGTGGTTGTATAAACACACAGCTAATGCCATTGATCTGTGCACTTTACAAGGCAAAGGGTTTGTTCTACATTAAACATCACTCTATCAAAAAAACAAATGTCTTTATTAGAGGACATAATTGATTGTAATGTCAAGAACTCCTTTCCCACATTTGTTAACAACCAAAAATGTCTCTAGATAGTGATTGGTACCTCATGGGCAGCAAATGTGACCTGGCTGTAAACCACTGGGTTCAACCACCAAGACGAGTAGTCTTGATCAGAAAAAACTGATGATCTGTACACATATACTTTAAGTCAGCTTCAGGCCTCTGTGAATGCATGCAAAATACCCAAGTATGAATTACTTTGGTCCATTCTTTCATATCTTCAGAAATGATTCACTTTCTTTTCCCTTTGTCCTGATGAAACTCAAAGAAAAACAACTCAAAGAAGAAAGTGTTGATTTGCTGTGGCTCACAGTTTAAGGGTATAGTCCATCACAACAGGGAGGTCCCTGCAGCAGGAGAAGCACCTGGTCACTTAGCACCCACAACTGGGAAGCAGAGAGGGATGAGACTGGCTAGTGTCCAAAGGGCTTGAATAGCTACAACTGTCCATCTCTTCCACTTGAAGCACTCAGTCTGTTTTGGGAAGGCTCCATTCCATGCCTACAGCTTCCCTTGACAGATGTCCCATGGTCTTAATATCTCTAATACCCTGGAATCTCCATTGCAAATTCTGTTTCAACTTCATTCAATAGCTTCCCAGGCCTTCTTTGAGGAAACACTGACCCTGCCACACACTGCCTATCCTCAGCTGTTCTCCATGACTCCATCAGGTTGACTATATTCCTCTCTGTGTGTTTCTAATGGTGGATGAGATATTATCAGCTTCAACAAGCTCCTGAGATCCTGATTTCCCTGCAACGGTGGGCTGAACCTTTGAATTGTGAGCCAGAAGAAACTGTTTGTCCCTTAAGCTGATTTGTCAGAAGTATTTTATTATAGCAACAGCAAAAGAAACAAACGCAAGAAATCAAAACAGTTGTTTTCATTACAAACCTAGGAAAGAGTTCACAGTATCTTGGATGCTACTAATCCACTCTAAGATGTGAGGAGGATGTGCTGTTAATTCCATGAAATGAAGCCCTATCTCAGCCTTGGAATCTGTTGGGATTGTGGAAAAGAAAATCTGTGTGGTCAAGAAAAAAATATGTCTAAATTTCTAAATCCCAAGATTTAGTCTGTATAATTGAAATACAAGCTTTACATAGTGCTGCCTTGCCCCAGGTCAGATCTTCAGGATTCTTAGAAGAAGAATTAAAGATAGAATCCTTCCTATTGTGACTTATGTATAACAAACAACATACATAAGAGAGGCAGTTGACATTCCAAAGGCCCCCTTGAGTATCAGTGTTTTAAAAAGGAAATTCATGAAGCATAAGGTGTTCTCTTTTGTTTTCAGGAAAATGACTGGGATGGGGGACATGCAATTGAATTTTTTGTTACTTAAAGCCACTGTTTTTGTATTTGTGAAAAGCAGAGCCAAGGGCTGTGAGTTTTGTGGTGCTGTAGACCAAAGGTAAAGGGGAGCTGGGGCAAGACTGGGAATAAGCTCGATTCAGACTTACTGGAAGTCACAATTTGTTTTTAAGCCTTGCTGGCAGCTGTTTTAGCTTTAAAGGGTTACTGAAAGTGGACATTATTTATACCGCGCTCACACAAAAACACAAACAATGTTTCCTCAGCACCTGCAGCAGATGGTTAGGGGGAAAAACTGAGCTCACATGACCTTCAGAATCACAAACACACCAACTTTTCCAAAAAGAATACCTCTCTTTATGGGCAGCCCAACCGGCTATTGCACGTAGAGACACCCATTTTAAGTTGAACTTGGATGAACTGCCTCTTAACCTACCTTTGACTATAAACCTGTCAGGTCTTAGACATTGAATAGTGTCCGGGCTGGTCGGTGACTAAGTGGACATACTCCAAGGAAAGTCAGAGTGTTGTCTTAGAGAGCAATGACTCAGAAAGTGGCGAGCAAACCTCTGCTGTAATTCAGAACCTAAGTTCATGTTCAATAGAAAGGAGGGGGAGGACTACAGAACATCCTGTCTGGACAGAGAACACATTTCAAAGGGAGATTTCTCAGAGTGTGTTCCCCAGAGTTCTCAGGACAACATGTGAACTCTTCAAATCTTTGTGTTTGTAATTTGCCAATGCCATGTTTCCCTTCCTTCCCTGGGATCAACTGGTGATTTTTCTGGCGACATTCTTCTGAAGCTTCTCATTTAGAACATAGTTCCTTCCCATTTACCTAGACGAACTTAGTCTTGGTCAGGTTGGTTACTTTAGCTGGTGCTGCCCTGTTATTTAGGAGTACAGGATGCAGAGAGGGAATTGGGTGTCCTATCACTTTTATTTAGGAGAAAGAGAGAGTCATTCTTGGATGACTTGTCCACATTAAAGTTTTCCACAGAACTTTTACTCACCTATGAAAATCAGTTCTCTGGCACAGTGGCACTCACAGAGTGAAAGCAGCAGGGGGTCCTTCCATGCTCCAAGAAACACTTCTAGTACCTCAGAATGTGACCTCACATCCATAAAGTGATATTACCAGGGCAATAGTGCCACCCATGTATCTTTAATTAAGCAACCATTGACTTCCTAGGGCATGTTAAAGTAAATATTATCATCCTCAAAGATGGCTTATTAGTTAACAACAGAGAATCTACAGTTAATAAGTCTTTCCTCATTCCAGGCTTTGTTCCCAGAAAAAAATCTTCCTTCTTGGGCCACACTCTTCATAATTCATCTTCCTATTCAAGACAAATATATTCAGTGATGCCTGTTAAATCACAGTAAGACTTCATTCATGACTTCAACAGCAGGGTAGTCGTAGGAACAGGGCTGTGATGTTTTCAATGGGAAGAAAGATGTCACTAAACTCAAGATACATCATGTACAAGTGGGTGGTCAAGGGCCAATGTTAGGATCAGTGGTTAGAAAATTACAGAAGAAACATTCAGGGAAAGAAATTCTGGCTAAATTAACCTAACGAGATTCTTGATAAAGAATCCCTGGTAACTGGACCCGGGGGCTGATGGAAGCTAAGGAGCCCTATTGCTCATAGCTCTAATCTATCAGATATGAAAGGTATGTGTATGGGGATGGGGGATTCTGCCTAAACTGACTTAGTGAAGAAGCTTCTTTCTAAAACTAAATCTCACCAGAAATGCACAGGTGGTCCTCAGAGAAAGTTCTAGAGATTAATAAAACACTATTTGAGCAAAAGCCCCTATCACTGCCCAGCAAACTCTCATTCAGTAGGAAGAACCTTTGATATGGTAAACAGGGAAGAGATGTCCTGTGTGGTGCCTGGTAGCTCAACTATGGTTGCCATCTGACATGCTTAAGACCAAAACTCAGAAGGGGAGTGAAGCTTGCCTGGGCATGCCAAACTTCCCAAGTTCCACCCCAATACCGTAGCAATCCTGGGCTCTGTCAGAAGTTCAGGGTCTGTCTCTACTACACAGAAAGTTCAAGACCAGCCTGGATTACATGAAACCCTGTCTCAAAAGGGGGTGAGGGATATAGAGAAAGAGGTGGGGGAAAGACTCAGAAAACAGTTGATCTGAACAAGAGGTGCTGGAAGGGATTTCAACATCATTCTTAACCAGCTCCATCAGCCATCCGCGTCTACATAAGGAACTGAGGGGAAGGATTCCAAATCCACCAGCTAGTTGGTGTAGAAGCCAAGGCTAGAATCCACATCTCCTGGCTCCCAGAGCTTCTGAAAACTGTACCAAATGAACAGGGTGTTCATGAAAGGAATACCCTGCCAATGCACACTCTCCACCTCAGCAGGCACATAGAAGCGAATTTTGGTGGTGGCTTAGTCATTTTAAAGCTGAAGGGGTCTTATGTAGACATCCCTCCCAACAACCCTTTCTCCTTCTCTCATTTAAGGCTCTGGACAGCCCATTGAGGTGGTTTCATTTTGCAGCCTTGGGGACCATTTTTCTTTCTCTGTGTGTGCAGTGAGCAATGGGGGGAGGGGGCAATGAGCAACTGCCTTCTTGGAAACAGATTCCACCCGACTCACTCTTGAAGGAAAAAAACATCTGGTGACTCATCCACTTAATGACTGGGTTATCTCCAGCCAGTTTTAAAATAATATTTGCTTTGCTACATTCTAAAGCAACATGGATAACAAATGAGAGAGAGAGAGAGAGTCCTCATTAGAGTCCTCTACTTTACTATATTCTAAAGTAGTACATGGTTAACAAATCAGACAGGGGAGAAGAGAGAGAGAGAAAGAGAGAGACTCATTAAAGAGAATCCTCTTTAGATTTTGGACAATCACTAAAGCTGTAAATATAAACTTAGATTTATAATAACTGAGGTCAATGTGAGCAGAAAATGAGCTAGGACTTGTTTTCAAAGGAGGCTGGTGGATGAGAGACAAATTAGGCAAGCCTACAGTTCTTTAAAGGACACTAGGACTAAGAGAAGTGATTGGACTCTCCCGTGATTTGAGACTTCTCATGGTTGTTTTTGGAATATGATTTCTTTATCAAATGCCAAGAGAATGAGCAGAGAGCCTCATGCAAGCTCTGGGGCTGTCCCTGAGCAACAGAGTTCAGATTGGTAGTGTTCATCTAATTATAGGCCATGGCATAATGACCCCCAAATCACTAGGTTTCTACTTTTCTAAACAGAAGTGTTTTTTAAAAATGTTTATTTCTTACTTCAGGTTACATCTCCATCACAGTGCCCTCTTTCCACTCCTCCCATTCCCACCCTCCCACCCTCTACCCCCGTCCCTTCCATGCCACTCCTCTGGAGTGGAGTCCCCCGCCCCAGTTCAGCAGTCATCTGAGAGCCAAGAGCCTCCTCATACACTGGGGGCCTACAAGGCAGCACCACTAGGGCAAAGTGTCTCATTGACAGAAAACAAAGTCTATGTTCCTGTTCCCTTTGGTGCATTGGCTGTAGTATAGTTATCCTGTACTATATGGCTAAAATTCGATTATAAATGAATAGATGCCATGTGCATCCTTCTGAGTCTGGGTTAGCTCACTCAGAATGAGCTTCTCTAGTTCCATCCATTTGGCTGCAAATTACATGATTTCATTGTTTCTGATAGCTGAGTAGTATTCCATTGTGTAGATGTACCACAGTTTTTTTTTTTTTTTTTTATCCATTCCTCGGTTGAGGGACATCTGGGTTATTTCCAGTTTCTAGCTATTACCAGGTTTATTTGTAATAGCTAGAAACTGAAGTGTTTTATCTTGCACTAAACATCTTCTCCAATTTTACTTGGTTTGCTGGTGAGCACCATTCCAGGCAAAGTCCTTTGTCCCTGAAGAAGAACTAGAGATACTTTCTGGGCTCAGTTCTCCCTCCCTGGCTTACTTTTCTTTGTCCTTGCTTAAGAAGGTGGCAAATGGCATCTCTTAAGGCCTTCAGAAACTATGTCAAGATGAGGACTCAGGTTTCTTTTCCTATCACATGCATTTCTGTCATCTGATCTTCTGAAGTTGTTTCAGACTGACCCCAGAGATGAATGACCCATGAGAAGGGACCACCACTTACAAAAGAACAACACTTCATGGAGGGGGGTGTAGGTTCAAGTACATTGTATGCTAGGAAAAATATTGAGTCAAATTACACTCCATGAATTATTTACAGTATTTTTCTTTGCTAAATCTAAGCAAACATTCCCCTTGCATCAAACCTACTGCAGGAGTTTTAACTGTATATTGTAAAATCAGGCTCACAATGGTCCTTTCATGAAACATTTTAGCTGTATGTTTAGCACTAACAAATATCACACATATATTATGAATGCTTCCTTATTATAAAGCCAAACATTCAGTCCATGAAACTTTCAGCCCTGTATTCCAAATCATTATGAACAAGATGTTTCCTCTCAGGCAATTTATTCTGGTGATGTGGAACCTTTGAATAAATAGTGACGCTAGTATTTTTTAATAGCTGTTTCCCACCACATATTGCAAAGGAAACATTAACAAGGGCTGGATTCATAACTCATCATTGAACAAGTCACAGATTTAACAACATTTATGGTGAACTATAAATTATTTTATATGTGAAGGTTCTGCCACTTGGAAAATTTCATTTGGCTCCATGTTTTCCACCTAATCACTTTAAGCAGGAAGATACCCCATCTATGCCACATCCTCAGTCACGACAGAACATGTTAACAGAACCACTTCAGAAGATGGCAGGGCATGTGTCTGTAATAGTTTAACCTAGCTTTTACTAGCCTCCTTGAAAAGACAGATTTCTGAGGTACAGCAACAATAACAGTACTGAATGCTCATGACGCCCTGTCTTTCCTGGACATTTCCTTCGATCTTTTTGGTTTCCAATATAACAATAACCCATTCTTGCTGGGGTGTTGCTGTCATTTAAGAGGCACTGGGGATTCAGCCATGGGCCCTCTTGCTTTAGGCTATTCTGCAAATAGCTATGACCATTGTGAAGGACTATTTATTCCGGGGTGGCAAGATGATTCCTCTTGCAGCAAAGTCTGACAACCCGAGTTTGACCCCAGGGATCCCTGTGGTAGGAGGACATAACAGACTCTTGTATGTTATCCTCTGACCTCTACATGAACACACACACACACACACACACACACACACACACACACACACACACACAAGTTGTCCAGTTTCTTTCTGGGTTTCAGTAGCTTTCTCCAGCAAGAGAGATCATTTCACCAGTTCCTACTGAATGGTGGGAATAAACTGTATTTCATAAGTCTATATATGTGATGAAGTCCCTGATTGAGAACATAACATGGGTTTGACTAAAGCCTGTATTACATGTTTGTCCTCACAAAAAAAATTATTGTTGCTATCTTCTGTGTAAAGGATCACATAAGGCCTCGCATATCACATTTGGAGGGCACAGGAGGTCCAGTGAGCCTTAAGAGGAAAGTTTCTATAACATGGCTGCTCAACCCCCCTACCCATGGATTCCAGCTCAGTGTGTATTAGCAATGGGGGTGAAATGAAGTCTATGTTTTCTGAGTTTTGAAAACTGTGAAGAAATTATTATTATAGACTGCATAATTGAATTATAGACCTTAACATCATTTTCTTTTAAATTTAGCAGAACCCTAGAGTTTGGGGAGGCAAGTAAAATGGATTTCACCCTCCATATTTTTAGAATCTTTTTTTTTTTCACTTTAGAGGGAATTTTCAGTGACCTTTTGTGGAAATAAAACAAGTATTTAAAATTTAAAGAGTTCTTCAGTCTTAACTCATTTTTTCTTCTACGTTGTTAAATCCAAATAACTGCTAAGTGTAATATGATTTTTACATCATAGTCCTTCCTTAAATGAGATTATTTTGTCTTAGCTTTTATTCTATGTGAACATTTATAAATCTCTGTTCTATCTAATGCAAAAGTATGGTGATTTTTCTGTAAGGCATATTGATTTTGGTGGGCAATTCAAGTACAAGGGAAGCTGAAGCTGAGGCAGGAGGATTTTGAGTATACGGCCAGCCTGAGCATAGTAAGACAATGTTTCAAAAGGAAAGAAAATAAAATAAAAGGAAAGAAAAGAAAAGAGAGACAGGGAGATACAGACACAAAGAGAAAGAGAGAGGGAAGGGAAGAGAAGAGAGGAAAAGAGAAAGGGAGGGAAGGGGGAAGAGGGAGGTCAGGCAATATCCAGATGGCTATGAATTGCACCAAATGTTGCTTTTTATTATTCTTTATGTCTGAATTTTCATATATATTTTTCATTAGGAAATTATAAATCAGTTGTATGTTATTCTAAACATATTTTAATGATCAATCTCTACAAGTGATTTACTAGACTGGAGTTCATTCTATTTGCCTATGTGTGTTTGCAGTATCATATATGTATGTTTATTGTGATCCACTTTAAAAACTGACTAAATATATCAGGCACATCCATTTAAGTTCAGCATTTAAATACAATAAATTAGTCTAAATTCAGTGATGAGAAACATTATTTAAGCTTTGGTCATTTTATAAAATTTATCTGAGTGATAGGTACAACATATTCCTACTTGAGCTAATAATAGTAATAATTAATAGTGATATTTGTATACACACACATACCCAAGAATATCTAACTCTTCACATTTGGTTGTATATAAAGACAATGTGTGTAGAATTTTCCCAAAAATAAGCAATTAAGTCTAAGGATAAGGACTAGGTGATTGAAATGGGGGAAATTTTTTCTACTTGTATCTGTTTTAGTTGGGGTAACTATTGCTGTGATGAAACACCATGACCAAAGCAACTTGGGGGTAAAACAGCTTATTTTCCTTACAGTTCACATCACTGTTCATCATCAAAGGAAATCAGGACAGGAACTCAAGTAAGGCAGGAGCACAGAGATAGGAGCTGATGCAGAGGCCATGGAAGGGTGCTGCTTACTGGCTTGCTTCTGGTAGCTTGTTCAGCCTGCTTTCTTACCAACCTGTAAAAGCACCTTTTATTTGTTTGATGTAATTGTTTCTCAGAGGCTTACTGCTGAATAAGCTCACTTCTTTCTAGTTCTTTCTGAACGCTAGCTGGCTGGTTCAACTCAGTTGTTCTGGCTCAAACTACTCTCCAAGCTGACTGATTCAATCTGGGTTCTCTCAGCTTCTGACTGAATTGTTCTGCTTGGCCTCAAACTAACTCTGACTATCTCTTCTAATCTTCTGGCTCCTTCTCATTTTCTGGCTTCAACTGCCTCTGCACAAACTCACCAATGAATGCAACTCCACTTCAGTGCACTCACTCAACTGATCTCCCAATTGACTGCCAACTGACTGACCTCAACTCAACTCAACTGTACTGTCTTCTCTACTGACTGTCCACTGTACTGTACTGTATTGTCTTCTCTGTCTCTACTGTACCCTACTTTACTGTCTCAACTCTACTGTAGCTTCTTAAGTAGCTTCTCTCTCCTGTCTGTTCTCTTGAGAGTTGGGTTTATCCTCTCTCTAACTCATTCTGTCAAATCTTTCTCTGATTCATCACTTTGCCCCTCAATTAGACATCACTTTCAAACATGGGTGCTTCCTTCTACAAACTAACTTTACTTTCATGGTTTGGGATTAAAGTTGTGTACTAAGGGCATGTTTGTATTCTAGCCAGAGGGATTAAAAGTGTGTCATTCCAGTCAAATCACACAGACCAGAAGGTTTTTGGATGTGATCCCTCTCCACAGCAGCCATGTTGCTGGATTAAATTTACCCTACAGTCCCAAACCCATGGTTGTCCCACCTATAATTCATTAGTTACTTCAAAAATGTGCTTGTATGCTTACATTTCAATCTTCTGAAAACATTTTCTCAATTGCAGTTTCTTCCTCTCATATGACTTTAGCTTGCAACAAGTTGACATAAAATTAGCCAACACATCATCATTTATTGCTTTTTCTTTTGGAGTAAAAATGGTTTTTAAGAAGAAGAAGAATCCTTAATTTTATGAATGAAACAGAAAAGAGTTGGAAGTGGATAAATGTCCCAACCATATCAGTATAATCTCTGCAGAGAACTGAGGACCATAATTTGTATTTTTCTGGAGCTGGTGACAATGTGGTGTGGTTGCGACCCCACTGTCGTGGGAGGCAGTGCTGAAACAATAGCAGCCAGGACTATCATGAAAGCCGTATTTACGATCTCTCCTCAGGGTGCTTAGAGCATCAGTCATTCACAAGAACCACTTACATCTCAACCGAGTGTGATTTCTGGAGAAAGTACTGCACACTGGGGAAAATGGAAGTCAAATATGCTGGACCTGGGAATTTTGAACTCACACCTCCACAATTGCTATTCAGAGACACACACACACACACACACACACACACACACACACACACACACACA
>CAJQZJ010033828.1:5315899-5340466 GCA_907164525.1 Lophiomys imhausi | reverse complement strand
CACACACACACACACACACACACACACACACACACACACACACACACTACCATAATTATTTTTTAACTTTAAAGAAGTAAAGAAGCAGCCGGGCGGTGGTGGCGCACGCCTTTAATCCCAGCACTTGGGAGGCAGAGGCAGGCGGATCTTTGCGAGTTCGAGGCCAGCCTGGTCTACAAAGTGAGTCCAGGACAGCCAGAGCTGTTAAACAGAGAAACCCTGTCTCGAAAAACCAAAAAAAAAGAAGTAAAGAAGCCCGGGGCGGGGGGGATTGCAAGAGACATACAACTTTTTCTTGAACACAGAAATAGGAATGACTGTAGTACACATAGAAGGAGAAATCTTGTAGAAAAGGCGTAAAGTGAGGGAACTTTATGGTAGATTGTCTGTATGTGTACCCAATGCACATAGGTATGCAAGACGACCAGTAGATGGTATTGGGTTCTCTGGAAATGGAGTTATGAGCAACTGGGAGCTGCCTGATATGGGTGCTGGAACCCAGACCTGGTTCCATCACCTAGAACTAATGGTGATGTTGGAAAGCTCAGCGGACAGCCAGCTGCTCTGATGCCAATGTTAGAAAGTGTTTAAGGACTCTGGTACCAGCATTAAAGCATGCTGTAAAGTGTGTGTTGAAGAGTCTGTAGATCATAAATCACATCTAGGAGAATTTTAGAAAGATGAGCTTGACAAAAGAAAGCTGACTCCAGTGGGAAGACAGAATCTAGAAATGGGGGTGGAGGGTAAAAGACTTCTAGGATTGTTCAGAAGACAGGTCACCATGAACCAAAGATAGCTGAGGCAATGAGGAGGAGGTAGCCAATGCAAGATGGGGACAATTGTTCTGGAGGGCTACGACTTGTAAAATGTTTTCCAGAATTCATGTAAAAACAAGAAATCGTTTTGTTTTCCATTGGTTAGAATGGAGCCAAGCAAGTCATGAGGGACCACACTGACAGAGTATGCTGAAGAGATGAGCAGCAGGAGGATCATAGGGTCGGGTAGCCTGAGCTACACGTTAGTGGCTGGAGAGGTGATTCAGCAGTTAAGAGAACTTGCTATTTCTGCAAAAGAACCAGGTTTGGGTTCCAGCACCCACATCAGGCAGCTCTCAGTTGCTCATAACTCCAGTTCCAGAAAACCTAATACCATCTTCTGGTCTTCTTCATTCCTGCATGCATGTGGTACACATATAGACAACCAACCACACACATGTGCATGCACATCCACATATACATAAATAAAAATAAATGCGCACAGTGGAGTCACATAATTCAATATAAACTTCAATATAAACCCAAAATTATGTATTATAAGCAAGATAAGTTTACAATACAGATTAACATTAGCGTGCCATTAGAAATATATTAGTATCCAAATAGGAAGGACGAGAGACAAATGGAGTGGGAAAGACAGTGAAAGGAAAATTTTTATATGAGATGGGGAGAAAGAGACTTGAGGAACAGATATAGTTATCTTTTTTAAAGTTTGTAAAACACATAAGACCAGAAGTCCAAGAAGCTATAGATTAAAAAAAATATATATTTAGCAGAAGAAGAGAAAAGCCAACCCGTATTATAATCAGATTGCTGAAAAACAACAAAAAGAAAAATATTAAATCACCACTGAATTTGTCTTGGGAGTGTCCAGGGTCTAATTATGTGGCCCAGCCTGACTTCAAAGTCTTGGTGAGCCTCCTGGCCCAACCTTCTGAATGCCAAGATTACATGTGTGTGCCAAAAGTCCAGGCTGACCCTGGAAATTTTGAAAATTAAAATTATATAATTTAATAGTCCATATGTTCAATAAAATCTTTAAAAGGAGAATAAACACATGGGGAGATAAAAGAGCTCAAGATGTCAGGACTTACGTTAAAAAGAGAAACAGAGGCACACAATACATAATTAACAAAAATTAGCGAGATAGATTCAAGAGACTTTAAATAAATGCTCAAGAAAATTCTGGATGATGTTAATATATGTCTCTTTTCTAGAAAGTTTAATATTGCTATTTTAGAAGTAAACCTAGAAAAACTACTTTGTCTACGTGTAGATGAGGAGACAGAGATGAGGTCTTGACCTCAGTTGACACCCATGGTCCTATCCTGATGGATCTGCTCACCCTGGAGCGTCCAGGCTTAATGAGTGGGGATGAATAACTTTCTTTCACAGTTGAAGAAAGCTGAGGGATGAAAGGTAGGTAGATATCTTTTGTCCAGTTCTCTCTGAAGAGAGTGCAAGGGATCTGAGGATATGTCAAATCCTCTTACATCCTGGTACCCCCATCCCTTGTTCCACTCTTGTGAGAAAGAAAACCTTTGAAAAACCCCAGGTGAAGATTACAAAATATCTATGACTGAGAAAAGAAAGAAAGAGAAGCCACCGAGAGAGCTAATCATTCAGTCTTGTATTAGTGGAGGGTTTTTTTTTTGTTTTTGTTTTTGTTTTTTTTTTTTTTTTTTGCACAGTTTCTTTCTTGAAGCTGCTAACACCGGGCAGCCAAGGAAGCAGAGAATGTGAAACTGGATCTTTTGTATATTCCTAGGTTGAGCCTACACAGCACACAGTGTCTGATGTTTTGTCTCCACATTGCCAAACATCTGGATTGCATGAAGAATCCACTAAATGGACTTGACATTCATCTTGCTCCCTGCTTAAGGGTGTCCTTTACTCCTCCTGGCTGTGAAACGCCCCTTAGATAACAGTAGCAGGTCTGAGCATGAAGTCAGCTGTCTGCACCATGACACACACACACACACACACACACACACACACACAGACACACACACAGACACACACACACACACACACACAGACACAGACACACACACAGACACACACACACACACAGACACACACACACACACACACACAGACACACACACACAGACACACACACACACACACACAGACACACACACACACACACACACACAGACACACACACACACACACACACACACACACACACACCCTACTCTGCTCTATCTTACAATTCACCCTTCCTTTCCATTCGCTTTTCTAAACTCTCTTGGGGACTTCACACTTTCAGGCCATGTCAATCACCAAATGGCAAGTCAGGCAAGCATTTTGTCTGCCACCCTAAAGTTGAGTTTCTTCCACCTTATCAAGTCTGGGCCTTTTTCCCTCTCTCTGTCTACTCACTGGAGGCCCAGTCCTATTCTGTGACAGTATCTTCACCCTATTGGTTCCATAGGAAGTAGCAGAGAGGCAGTGCAGCCCATCTCAGAGCCGCACATTGTAAAGGAAGCAGTGTAATGAGCTGCGTTTTGTTGAGGGCTCTCCAGGTCCCCCAAATCTTTCTCAAATATGATTGTTTATAAAATGTTTGATAAAAATAAATGATGCTTTCAATTTAAACAAAATTTCACACTGTTACTGGTTTTAATAACAGTTTTGACAGATGAGATTTTCATCATCTGTTTTTTCTTTGTGAAGGCTTCTTCAATAAACTAAAAATGCTCTAAACCAGCAGATGTGACTTTAAAGTTTGAGGCTTGAGTGTGAGAGAGACATCAGGAACTAAGGCTTGTCAAGTGCTTCAGCAGAGAATTTTACTCCCAGCACAAGAAAGCCCCCAGTATCAGGAAAATCACCGACCTAATGACTGAGGGCTAAGGAAGGTGGTTTGGCACCAATGTGCTATTTATTTATCTCAGGCCTGGACTCAATCTGCGCTTGTCCTTCCCAGCTATCTGATCTTGCAGTGTGCACGGAGAGTTCCTGTGATCAGAAACTGTTAAGATGTCAACTCAAACTTGTTGAAGCTTGATACTGATGTTTGACAAGCTGATGATTTGTGATTATTTTCCCATCAGTTCAAAAATAATGACTTTTTAGCAATATTCTGCTTGTAATAGTTATTTTTGTCATATATATATATATATATATATATAAAATGTTGAAAAGTTGATGGTTGACATCAAGTACTCTGATTTTGAAATAGCTAGCTTCCTCCCGAGTTACAACAGTTTGATAAGTTTTCTTCCTTTGTGGTTGTGGGAGTGTTGTGGCACACTGAAACATTAGACTTCCAGTGACAATAACCCTAAAATCTGGATAAAAGAAGAGTAAACATATAGAACAGTTTTTGTCAAGCTTTTCATGATCTAAATAAAAGCCATTTCCCACCAAAATGTATATGTTGAAATATAATAAGCATGTTCTTATTATCAGGCTAAGAAGCTGAAAAACAGCAATTTGTATTTCATATCTCCCACTAACACACTCTTACATATTCTCTCTCTCTCTCTCTCTCTCTCTCTCTCTCTCTCTCTCTCTCTCTTCTTCTGTGTGTGTGTTTATTTCATCAAGTTGCTCTTTAGTCCACAATTCTATACTTTCTCTTGAAACAGGCACAAAGCCTCAGTGGGTAGCTACTTCTAGCCTCATTAGTCTTTCTCTGTGACTCTGGTCATAGGTCTAAGAGGCACAACTAGGTCAACCCTGACAGAAGCAGGAACTCTGTCCTGATAGCATCTTGGGAACCACCAAAAGCAACACTCTTGGGGATCATGATACTGTGGTGGCTCTGACCAAGACAGGGAGACTAGGGGAGCACAGGCTGTCTTGGCCAGACTTGGGCCAGAGGCGTGTTTGGAAGACCCCAAAGCCAGGTGTTGTATGGAGGAAAGAGCTGCATAAAGTTAGGTAGAGAAGGCCCATCTTCAATGTGTGCAAAGGCCTTAAATGAGGAGAGTCAGGTAGTTTCGAACCAGAACCCAAAAATCATAGTCAGATAAGACTTGATAGGCCATGGTTGAAGCAAAGTGATATTGTACTCATGACTTGTTTGGAACACAAGCTTTAGCTACATTTGTTGGGGAGGATCCTAAGTTCCTAGGATCAAAAGCTTGAATCTGGCAGAGCTGTGGTCCTCCCTGGAGTCTACTAGGCTCTACTGTACATAATGCTGGCAGGCTGTCAGCATGAAAGGGACAATACAGACGGAAAGGGTCATACACAGGCTTGTGTATATGAGTCTTCGGCTTGACACAGTATCCATTTCCATGTCTGTCACCATGCTGGACCATGGGATCCTTTGAAAGATGCTACACCATGCTCTTTTTTGCTCCTCAGCATCCCCATCATCTCTGCACACAAGAAGACCTTCACCTGTGCTTCTGAAGGAGGGACACGTGAAAAACAGTTGAAAATGAGTCAAGGAATAATTTAGAAAGTATGAGAACGCACAGTTTACCCGGAAATACAGTTTCACCAGAATCCTGCCTTTAGAGTAGAGAATTGCCTGATGATGACAGTGATGTGTCTCTCTAAATATGAATACTGAACACTTAAAATATAACCCTGTGCCTTTATCTCTTAGAGATTCTCAGACTGTCTTGATTATTTTCTAACCTGTCAACTCTACTAGACATGTCATATGGTGAGAAATAGAGCTATAAAGAAGATAAATTTAGGGGTTGAAGAGATGTCTCGGGGGCTAGAAGCACTTGCTGCAGCAACCTGAGAATGTGAGTCTGGATCTCAGCATCATGTAAAGGCCAAGTGTAATGGCATGCCCCTGTGGCCCCAGCACTGGCCAGGGAGGGCAGGTTGCTAACCAGAAAACCTACCCAAACAGCAAGCTCCAGGTTCACATAGAAAGCCTGTCCCAAAATAAAGCAACGTGGAGAATAAAGAAGGGAAAGTGTGAACCACTGCCCTCCACTACACATAAATACATACTATATATACACAGAGGAAGAAAAGAGGGGACAGTGGGGGGTTTGAAGTAAACTATCGGATTTACAGGATAGGGCTGGCTTTTTATGTTTGTTTGTTTTCTTGTTTTATCCTAGCATGTTAGAGTGTCAGAGTTTAGTGTTTCTCTTTTTATTTAAGGTCCAGAAGAACTCAGAACTTTGCATCAACATTTCCTTTCCAACTTATCTCTTAGCTGTTCTGTAACATATTTCTATCTTCCCCAGATTCTCTAGGTTGCTCTCCCTCCCCTGTTTTTCTATCTCTAAATGCATCTATGTGGTGCCAAAGACTGTTACTAGCTGTCGAGGGTGCACTGGTTCAGAAGAGTACGCCTCCTGTCACCACCACGTAAGCCTCAAATCTGGGCTGATAAGTCAGACAAGAACTAGAGATGATCTAAGGATGTATACCAAAGCTCTGGGGTGGGATGTTGAGTGTTAACATAGATGGCCCTTACTATTGGCAATGAGTTGGACAACTGGGTGCCAAATGGCTTCCATGTGCCTGTACCCCAGAGACAGAGAGAAAAAGTGTCCTTCCCACTTCCTGCTCCCTTTCTTGGAGTGCTTTTGCCTTTCCTCTCAGTCTCAGGACCTAGAATCTAATCTCAAAACTGGACCAGTGATAAAAACAATGAAACCCATTCAGCAAGTAAGTGAATAGCCAAGTCTAACTTACAATAAGATTTGCAAATCTTTTTCAGCCTTTGTCTTGAATTTATCTCAGTTTAGCTGTTTGATCTTTGGGTATGGGAGAGGGAAAGTTAGAAGATGTCCCCAGAATATAAGGAAAGAAATGCAATTGCCTGAGGTACAGAAAAACACCTATAATTATATTAAATGTTCCACTTACATATAATCCCATCAACTTTAATGTAAATTACTAAGAAATAGGTTAAATGACATAAATGGAAGAGTTGGGGTGGCAACGTTACCTGGTCCAGTCTGACAGGATACAGACAGAACCTTGATACCAGCAGAAGTTCTACTTTAATTTACTTGTATTTGTGTGTTTTATGCATAGACAGCAATTCCTTCATGTCTATTCTTTTCTTTTAAAAAAAATAAATTGCATTCACTCTTTCATTTTGGGCAGAGGGCACATGCTACAGTGCACCGTGGAGGTCAGAAGACAGCTGTTGAGAGCGAGTTCTGTGTTCTACGATGGATGTGATTCCCAGTGGTCAAACTTGGGTCTTCCAGCTTGGTGCCATGCATCTCTACCCACTGAACCTTCTGTCTTAACCTCTGTGTCCTGATTTCCATTTCCAGTGCCATGCACAACCAGGCTCCTAAAGGTTACCAAGTACTTCCGACCTTAGCAATCTGTGGAGCTTTTCTTACCTCACTTTTATCCATGTCTGAAAAGTCAGATTCCTGTGTCCATCTCATAGTTATTTACCCCCTACATTTGTTTTCCACTCACTAAGACTTTGAACAGGAAACCTTTGATAGATGGTTATAGAAACAATAGAAATGTCATTCTGTACTTGTGCAAACTACACTGTCCTCTCTAACTTATAGAATTCTACCCAGGTGGGGCCGCAATGATGAAGAAATTGCTTCTCTCGTCCATCTGTGATCAGTGCACAGAAAAAGTTTAAACACTAGAATCTGGAGAATTGTGTTTTATCCTCAGCTCTCAATAACCTTGGAGAATCACTCAATGGCTTCATTATAACAATAAAGGTAATCGTTTGTGTAGTGGCAGCAAACTTTCGGGATCACAGATAGATGTCAGGCAAATAGGTGAATCCTATATTGTCCTGAAAGGGCTTCTCTGGGCTAAGAGAACCTCACTAACCAAGAGTAAGCATCACAAGGTCCACAAATCCAGCTCTACAAAAGATCCGAGAAGGAAAATTCCAACCCAGAGAAATTAACTACACCCAAGGAAACACAGGAAACAAAAAACTCCACTGCAGTCAACTCAAAAGAAACACACAACCACCACCTACATCAAAATAACAGGAAATAACAACCTATGGTCTTTAATATCTCTCAACATCAATGAACTCAACTCCCCAATAAAAAAAACACAGACATACAGAATGGATCCATAAACAAGGTCTATCATTTTGCTGCATACAAGAAATGCACCTCACTAACAAAGGTAGACTCTACCTCAGAGTAAAGGGTTAGGAAAAGGATTTTCAAGCAAACGGTCCCAGGAAGGAAGCTGGAGTAGCCATTCTAATATCAAATAAAATAGACTTTCAACTGAAATCAATCAAAAAAGATAGGGAAGGGCACTACATATTCATCAAAGGAAAAATTTAATCAAGATGATATCTCAATTCTGAATATCTATGCCCCAAATACAAGGGCACACACATTTGTAAAAGAAACTCTTCTAAAGCTTAAACCACACATTCATCCACATACATTATTAGTGGGAGACTACAACACCCCTCTCACACCAATGGATAGGTCATTGAGACAGAAACCAAACAGAGAAATAATGAGACTAACAGAGATCATGAACCAAATGGACCTAACAGATATCTACAGAACGTTTCACCCAAATATAAAAAATACACTTTCTTTTCAGCACCTCACAGAACCTTCTCCAAAATTGACCGGGTAGTTCGGACACAAAGCTAGCCTCAACAGATATAAGAGAATTGAAATAACCCCTTCTATCTTATCAGACCACCATGGATTAAAGCTGGACTTCAACAACAAGAGAAATAATTGAAAGCCTACACATTCATGGAAACTAAACAACTCTCTACTCAATGACCACTGGATCAGGGAACAAATAAAGATGGAAATCCAAGACTTTGTAAAATCCAATGAAAACGAAGGAACAACATACCCAGATCTATGGGACACAATGAAAGCTGTGCTACAAGGAAAGTTCATAGCACTAAGGGCCTTTAAAAAGAAAATTGGTACAGTTCATATTAGCAACTTAACAGCAGAATTGGAAGAGCTAGAAAAAAAAAAAAAAGAACAAGCATTCCCAAGAGGAGCAGAAGGCCGGAAATCATCAAACTCAGGGCTTAAATCAACAACTTAGAAACAAAAAGAACAATACGATTAATTAACAAAACGAAGAGTTGGTTCTCTGAGAAAATCAACAAAATAGATGTAGGGAGTTAGATAAATTAGATTTAGAAAATATATAGGGGTTTCTGATACTGTCTCTTAATTCGGGGCATGAAGATCATTATCAGCATGTGGACTAAAAACAAGAAACAAACAGGGGACTTAATAGACTGAAAAACAAGGTTGAAGTCAGGAAAAACAGGAAATACTCAATGGACTGAAAAACAAGGTTGTCAAAAAAAAAAAAAAACCAGGAAAGACTTACTGGACTTAAAGAAACAAAGTATCTGGCCTGACATTGTTTTCAGCTGCTAAGTGGGCGGAGCCCAAATTAAGCTGAAACAGAGTTCCTCCTATTTAAGGACAGTGCATGGAGCCCAAAAGGAGAAGAGGCCCCTGATGCTAGAGAGCTCCGAGAGTCCTGCTGAAAAAAGTGCTGGCCATCATTTGATGGCCAGATCTCCCTGAGGCAGAAAGAAGCTGGTGAGCAAAGAAAGCCTGAGCAAGACACCAAAAGGCCAAGGACTAAACCCTGTGGCTCAGCTTTTGCCTAGAGGGGTTTGATTTGTCTGAACAGTGGCCTAAAGGAAACTGTGCCTGGCTTTAAGGACTCTGAAGTAGAGTGACAGAGTTGCTGATGCAAAGGGGCTGGGGTCTCCCAGAGAGAAGAAAGCATCAAGCCTTATTTAAGGTGAGACTGCAATAACCAACTTCCCCTGACGAATCTACATCTGAGAGATCCATAAAAAGGACTGCTAAGTACGTTAAAGAATCTACAACAAAGACTGTGTTCGTGACAACTGAGGACCTGCCCCAGAGACTGTATCATTATAAAAGGTTAGAAAAATAATTATCAATAGGTTTAGTGGATAGGTTAAAGTGGTTGTAGGAATTTATAGGATTAATAGTTAAGAAATTGTTGGTGTTTGTTATAAGTGAATATAGTGATAAATAAATAAGTGTTAAATAATAATTTAAAAATTCGGTTACAAATAGACAAACCCTTAGTCAAACTAACTAAAAGGCAGAGGGAAAATACCCAAAACAACAAAATAAAAAATGAAAAGGGAGAAATAACAACAGACATGGAGGAAATCCAGACAATATTTAGGTCTTATTTTAAAAACCTGTACTCCACAAAATTTGAAAACGTAAGTGAAATGGACAATTTTCTTGATAGATTCCACCTACTAAAGTTGAATCAAGATCAGGTTAACAAATTAAACAGTCCTATAATCCCTCAGGAAATAGAAGCAGTCATAAAAGGTCTCCTAACCAAAAAAAAAAAAAAGCCTTGGCCCAAATGGTTTCAGCACAGAATTGTACCAGACCTTCCAAGAAGAGCTAATACCAATATTCTTCAAACTCTTACACAAAATAGAAGCAGAAGGAACACTGCCAAACTCATTCTATGAGGCCATAGTCACTCTGATACCTAAACCACAAAAAGACCCACCAAAGAAAGAGAATTTCAGACCAATTTCCCTCATGAACATAGACATGAAAATACTCAATAAAATACTAGCAAACCAAATACAAGAACACATCAAAAGTATCATACACCATGATCAAGTAGGCTTCATCCCAGGAATGCTGAGGTGGTTCAACATACGTTAATCCATCAACGTAATCCACCATATAAACAAGCTGAAAGAAAAAAAAAAAAAAAACACATGCTCATCTTGCTAGATGCTGAAAAAGCATTTGATAAAAATCCAACACCCTTCATGCTAAAGGTCCTGAAGAAATTTGGCATACAAGGACCATACCTAGAAATGATAAAGGCAATATACAGCAAGCTGGTAGCCAATATCAAATTAAATGGACAGAAACTTAAAACATTTCCTCTAAAATCTAGGACAAGGTAAGGATGTCCACTCTCCCAATATCTCTTCAACATAGTACATGAAGTTATAGCTAAAGCAATAAGACAACTAAAGGAGATCAAGGGGATACAAATTGGAAACGAAGAAGTCGAAGTATCCCTATTTGTAGATGATATGATGGTATTCATAAGTGACCCCAAAAATTCCACCAGAGAACTCCTACAATTGACAAACACCTTCAGTAAGGTGGCTGGATACAAAATTAATCAAAACAAACAAACAAAAAAAAACATGGGTAGCCCTTCATTATACAAAAGATAAATGGGCCAAGAAAAAAATCAGGGAAACAACACCCTTCATAATAGCCACAAACAATATAAAATACCTGGGGGTAATTCTAACCAAGCAAGTGAAAGACTAGTATGAAAAGAACTTCAAGTCTTTGAAGAAAGAAATTGAAGAGGACATCAGAAGATGGAAAGATGTCCCAGGCTCATGGATAGTTAGGATCAACATAATCAAAATGACCGTCCTACCAAAAGCAATATACAATATTTTGATGGGAATTTTCAATGCAACTCCCATCAAAATACCAATGCAATTCTTTACAGACCTTGAAAGAACAATTCTCAACTTCATATGGAATAACAAAAAACTCAGAATAGCTAAATCAATCTTGTACAATAAAAAAAAAAAACAAACATCTGGAGGTATCAACATCCCTCACTTCAAGCTATACTACAGAGCAATAGTAATAAAAACAGCATGGTACTGGTAAAGAAACAAACCAGTTGATCAATGGAATTGAATTGAAGACCCAGAAATAAACCCACACACTTAATTTTTGACAAAGAAACTAAAACAGTACAATGGAAAAAGGAAAACATCTTCAACAAATGGTGCTGATCTAACTGGATGTTGACATGTAAAAGAATGCAAATAGACTCATATTTATCATCTTGCACAAAACTTAAGTCCCAGTGTATCAAAGACCTTAACATGAAGCTGGACACACTAAATCTAATAGAAGAGAAAGTGGGGAAAAGCCTTGAGCTCACTGGCACAGGTGACAACTTCCTGAACAGAACACCAGTAGTTCAGGCTCTAAGACCAACAACCAGTAAATGGGACCTCATGAAACTGAAAAGCTTCTGTAAGGTAAAGGACACTGTCATTTGAACAAAATGGCAACCTACAGATTGGGAAAAGATCTTTACCAACCCCACATCCAACAGAAGGCTCATATCCATAATTTATAAAGAACTCAAGAGGAGTTCTTAGCCCTCATATGACTGCTGAACTGAGGGGAGCTGATATGTAGGGGTATCCCATTCCAGAGGAGTAGGATAGGTGGACGAAGGGGAAGAGGGTGAGATGGTGTGACTGAGATGGATGAAAGGAGGGGACTGTGATGAAGATGTAGCTTGAAGTAATAAATAAACTCAAAAGTCAAAAAAAAAAAAGAGTAAGCAACACATCATACCTATACAGTTGCTAAGAAACTCCTCCTATACCAGCGGTTCACAACCTGTGGGTTACAACCATGTTAGGGTCTGATGACCCTTTCACAGGGGTCACCTAAGAATCTATACAGTGTACCCTGGGAAATGAATGAGAAAGACACTACCAGGAAAGGCCAACAATGTCAGGGTAGAAATGTTGGAGAAATAGCATCAGCCTACATTTCAGGCAGGTGTATGTCCTCTCCTGTTGCCTATGAAGATAGTCTGTTAGCCACTGAATAGATGGAAGCTTCTCAGACAAATTGTGTCACAAACTTCTTCTCAATCCTCTGGTAACAAATTAGGATGTATTCTCCTTAGCAATGGTTTTTCTGTATTCCAATCTCTTCAACACATTGTCACACATACTGATCTAACTAAAACTCTATTTTTATAGTAAAGAGAGTTTTTAAATATCTACTACATGCTCTATATTCGAGATACCAAAAAGAGTAAACTGCTTCTGAACCAAAGAAGCATCATGGTCTAATCATTCTCTCATACAAAGGCAGCAATACCATTTCCATGAGCCTGGGTATAACATCATCAACTTGATGAGCTCTAGAATCACCTAGGAGATAAACCTCTTGTCATGTCTGTGAGGGCCTTTTTAGACTTCATTAAGGAGGGGAGGAGAAGGGAAGGAGGAAGAGAGGAAAGGAGGGAAGGAGGAAGGGAGGGAGGGAGGGAGGAAGGAAGGGAGGAAAGAAGGAAGGAAGGAAGGATCAAAGGAAGGAAGGAAGGAAGGAAGGAAGGAAGGAAGGAAGGAAGGAAGGAAGGAAGGAAGGAAGGAAGGAAGGAAGGAAGGTCCATGTAAATATGGGTGGTATCATTTCAGGATTTGTAGTTTAGAATTGAAAGAAAAGGAGACATTGAGCTGAAATGATCCTGCCACACTGACTTCCTTCCTGCCATGATGACTACCCTCAAACAATGAGCAAAAATAAACACTTCCTTAAGTTTCTTCTGTATGATATTTTGTCACAGCAACAAGAGCTGACCTCCTCTGGAAAGCACTCTGAGGGAATGTGGACATTCATACACTACAACTGACATGCTGTCCAGTCATTCTGATTGTCTCCCTATGTATTCGCGTTGTCTCCTCCGCGGCGCCATAATCTACTTAAGGACAAGGATCTGTGCTTACAGTTATTCTTTTTGGTCACACACAAGACAGGGGATTACATCCTTGGTTTTGCACTCAAAGTCCTCTTTTATCTGAGGATAAGTCAAAGGACGTTAAAGACTTGATTGATTTCAGGGATTAAATCCAAGACCAGAGACATTTCCTCTTAGTGAAAAACTCTTAGTTCTTTAATAACAAAGTCATCACTGAGATTTGTAATAAAAATTGAATTTTAAAAACATGTTTGAATGTGAAGAGGAGAGAAAACATTGGTAGTCCTATGAGATTTAATGTTTAATCTTTTAAAAAATTTATTATCTGCTTGCTTCTCTTTCGCTGAACTATGCTTGCAATTTTTCCAGTTATCTCCAAATTCTATTCCCAATACTTTGCTGTTTTCGGGAACTATTAGGGACAAATCATACTTATTTAGCCTTTTAATATGAAAGGAAGAAAAAAATCTCTTCCCTCGGGTGAAGCTGCTCTCCCACATACTGCCTTTGGGTCAAGCTGGCCAAGAGGACTCACCGCTTGTACCTTATAGGCTTTGCTATCAAATGAGCTCAACCTAGCTGGGCACCGTGGTACATACCTAGAAAACTAGAACTTGTAAAGCTGAGGCAGAATGCCCAATGAGAATTCAAGGCTAATGTAGGCTGCACAATGAGACTGCATCAAAAAAGAGGGAGAATGATGCATTTGCCTTGAAGAAGCAGCATGTGAGCCTGGTATTGACAGGGAGAGTCAGTTTCTCTGTTATAATAACTGCTTCCATAATGGAGAACCCAGAAATGGGTAAAAACAGAATTCTACAGAGGCGTCTGGCACGAGAGAAGCTGACCACAACTTACTTCTTTGACTTTCTGGTAGTATACTTGTAAGTATACGACACACTTTCTTGTCTTGACTAGAAAGCCAATAGAGTCACACAGAGTCAAGAAAATGTTAGGATCCCACTGAAGTAAGCCAGTGTCTACAGTTAGAGTACCATGGAGTTCCAGTAATCCTTAGAGAATGTAACAAGGTCATTTTGTAAGTGAGGCTTGGTGCTGTCAGACAGCCTCAGACAACAGATTAAAGAGATTACTTATAAGTAACAGACCAGTAGAATGAGGACTTTAAAGTGATATCAAGGCTCAGGATGTGGGTTTGTTGACCTGAAGTACTTGATCAGCATGCATGAAGCTCAGGGTTTGATCCCCAACATTGCATGTAATCACAGATCTTTGGCAGTAGAGCCAAGAAGATCCAAAGTTTCAGGTCATCTTCAGCTATATAGCAAGTTTAAGATAGGTGGGATATATGAGATCCTATCTCAAGAACAAAACTAATTCAAAATGCCATACTTATAACTGTATTTTAAGTAAAGCCTTCCAATTCTCCAACAAAAATGTTTAAAGTCAGGTGTCAAAGTAGAAGGCAGATTTTGAGGACCCCAGTTCATACACCTTCTATTTGCACAGAGGACAAATCCAGCACAGAGATCCATTCCAAAGTGAGGTCCAGTCCCTTCTTTTTCTCTGCTTAAAGATGGAGTCAGGATAGGACACTACAAGTCTGGCCCACCATCTGGATTTTTTTGAGTAAAGCTTTATTGGAACAGATAGATGCCATTAGTTTGTATATTATCTAGATCTGATTTTGACCAGGACTACACAGCTGAACAGGGACAGGGGTTACGTGGCACGCAATGCCTAAAGTCTTTCCTACCTATGCAGAGAGAGCTTGCTAACTCCCAGAACATTGTGTAGTGCAAGACCTTTGCACTTCATTTCCTTGCCTATAGTATTTATTAAGCAGAGGACTTTGCGCAAATCACTTGAGCTCTCTGATTCTCCTGTCTCCTAACTCAGAATGTCATGCATTACATCCTGTCTTCTAAGGAATCACAACTGCAGTAATCTAGACCCTGTAAAGGCTTTGAAGTCTCATCCTTAACATGATAATTGATAATCGTGGAACTTCTCCCACACAGTACTGACACAAGTCCAGTACCATAATGCCTGGAATGTCCCTGGCCCAGTGTCTGTTGCACAAGAAGCATCACATAATAAAGAGCAATTACTGCTGTTGGTCAGGTAATGGTTATTTCAGAGACTCATTCAGGTGGAGTTTGTTTCTAATATGTCCCCAACATGTGCACTCTTGCTAAATCGAGAAATATGAGCACTGGTCAGGACCAGAAGAATCTGGATAAGGCACTTGGTTTTAATAATGTCAATATAAAAAAAAAGTTTAAGAAGATCACTTATCATTCCTTATTGCAATCTCTACAGTATCTTGTAAATTGCTTTACATGGGTATTTAAAGTTTTCTGTAGGCCTCTGTCAAATGCAGATAAGGGTTGTGAAGGGAAAATTTACATTTCATCAGTATTAAAAATTTATTAAGACTCATGAAAATGTACTTTATCATGCTTTTTGGTGTTTTATATTACAATCCCTGGGACATACTTAGGAAAAAAAATCATTTCACAGTTGCTGCTTAAATCTTAAAACATCTCAAATTCTCTCTTCCACTCAGAAATGCCATTCATTACACTCTCTCTTCTAAGGAACCATAACTGCAGTAATCTAGACCCTGAAAAAGGCTTTGAAGTCTTCCCCTAGGATGTGTGGGGTGGAGAAAGATGGAACATTAGTGTCAAAGAAGCATATTATTTGATTCTCAATATAATTAATAAACTCTTTCTCTTCCCCACAGGAGTCTCCTAAATCTCCGATTCTTATTTGTGTTGAAGCAGAAGATTTAGCTACTTACCTAACAGAAAAGGGGGGAAAGATCTGAAAAGGGCTTTAAGTATTTAGTACTTTAAACCCTGCATAAGTTGGAGATTTGAATAAAAAATCAGCCCTGGTATTTTCCTACGAAAATGGTGAACAGAAGGAATATATGTACCCAGAGGAGTAGCGTTTTATGCCAGACATCAATCAACCCGGCTTTAGAAGCCTATTTATAATACTGTGGGGGTTCCGGACAGCGGTGGTTCACACTGTGAAGACCAATCCATGACATTAGACAGTGAACAATTGAAGTCTTTACAAATAATTAAAACTCTGTTTGAAAATGGAGACGTTTTCCACAGCTTTCGCGTGTGCGCGAGATGTCATCGATATTCAAGAGTGTAAATATTGACTAGTTATTGCTGCTAGCCAGAAGGAGAAAATTCCCTTTGAAATAATAACGTGGAGTGTGTGTATATAACATATACATATGTATGCACACACATATGCATAGAGATGTTAAATATATAGTCATATAGGGAGAGAAAAATATAGATTTCACTTTATATGACAGTTGAGTAGCTAAGCTTTAAACAACCTATGTTCCCTGCCAGTGCAGTTTGAGTGTGAGCATGTATGTGTGTGTGTATATGTGTATGTGTATGATATGCAAAGAGACACAAAAATATTTCTGAAAAATTGTATCTGTGATTTTTTTTCTTTAACATAATGAGAGATATTAGAAAACACCATACATCTCATCTTAAAACCCTCTATGTTGTTTAACTTGGGATCTAGAACTATATAATTTTAGAACTTGCAAGGGCAGAATTAATAACCATGCCTAGTTTTCATAATATTTTAAGCCCACCTTAAATCCTTTTGGGGTACAGGTGAAGCACACCTAATACATCAATTAGAATCCTGGAAACAGCTCCTTAATTTGACAGTTTTTCATTTAAGAGACATGAGAATTAAATTTTTTAAATTAAAAAAATCCTTCATGATTATTATTTCAGGGTTCTCGTTGAGCAAAGGACTACTAGAGCTGTCGGCACACTCTGGCAGGATGGAGAGGCAGCAGAAACAAAAGCCATTGCCTTTCTGTGCTTCCAATACCTATGCAGCACCTGCATGTGTTTCATTAGTCAATAGAGCAGCTCATGGGGTACACAGACAGAGGGGAAAATAAGGTTCATAGAGAGGGGAGCAATCTGCATGGTGACTGTGGCCAGGAGAGAGGTGAGCCTCACCCAGGTAAAATGCACTGGAGATTTGGGGAGACCCTGGGAAAAGAGGGGCAGAAGAAATAATATTAGGCAAGGGATAGAGGAGAGGACGAGCTTGCTGTGCTTAGAGAAATAAAAAACAGAGCAGAGAATGAGTGTGAGATGGTGGACTGGACTGATTAAAGCTTGGCATGGTTTTGTGGAAGGGTTCAAGCTATCCACTTTGCTTTATGAAAGTCTGACTCCGCCAAAGTCACACACTCAGAACAAAGGGAAACAAAACCTCCAGGTTTACACAGGAAATGGAAACTGCCATAACCCAGCCCCAGGCTGCTAACCGTTTTAGTGTAGTTTGTCCAGAAACTGACTGACCTAGGTGTAGCAGGAATTAAGTGTGGTACATCTGTCTATGCTCTCCAACACTGTGGTTAAAGACTGGGGGGGGGGGTGTCACTAAATACATGTGAAGGTATTGCTAAGGGCTCCTTTAAGTCACATACGTAAGGGACTGAGTAAAAACTCTCCTGCAGCCTTTTGCAAATGACAAGAGAGTTTGCGATGTTTCATAGTTAAAGATCCTTCCTGAGTGTAGGACACTGTTGACATAGTGTTGAATGGATGGTGGAGAATACTGGTCAGTGTGGCTAGTGCTAGATTCCCACTATAACTCCCATGTCTCCAACACAGCAGGAGGCGTGTAAAAACAACTCAGTCGTTAACAACTGCAGGCTGACAAAGAGAAACACTTGGGCCAAAAAGTAATCACTTTGATCCAAGAGAAGTCCATTCCGAGGCAGCTATCAAATACCCATTCCAAACCTGTTTTAAAGGTCCTCTGAGAAGGCCATGGCCCGTCCTAAGGATTAGATTGAAGCTCAAAGCTTTAGTATCATGACCTAAGTACCAGTGGGGACAGAATTTGCCCTATTAAAAGGAAAGAAGGTGATTTCTTTTCCCTTCTGCTGTAAGGATGATGCTTCCTAGCAGTTTTGTTTTGGTTCAGTCAGCCTGAATTCAGGAAGGCACCAGGGGGAGCTCACACATCTTCCTTCTTTTTCTCCCCCTCTGACAGGAGGTTGGCTGTGATATCCCGGCAAACCGGTGGGTCACAAACAACAAGGAAGGCGCAGCGATTCACTGAAGTAAACAAAGATAATTCGTTCCATAAAAATACTCTGAATTCTTCCCCGGCGCTGCCCCACATCTCGGGGGTTGGGCACACCTCAGCTGGCTGTAGGGCTCTGTGTTTTGAAACTCCCGAGTCGATGAAAAGACCTGAAGGATTACCCGTGATGTGTGTGTGGAGGGGTGTGGTTGTGAGGGAGAGAGGTGGTGGAGTGGTAGAGGATAAGGAGGGAGAGGAAGAGGGAACGGACAGACGGACAGACAGACAGACGTACACACACACACACACACACACACACACACACACACACACACACACAGAGAGAGAGAGAGAGAGAGAGAGAGAGAGAGAGATTGGCGTGGGGGTGTCTTTTACACAATGTGAAAGGGCAGTTTCCAGAACACTCCACTTGCAATCACAGTGGAGGACATTGGGAGGGTTTTGTCACAGCGGAGCTTGTGTCTAAGATTCTCCACTTTGATCCTTGAGATGGACTCTTGCTCTGTTTAAGGAAGAGAATTATTTGCTCCTCGCCCCTCTTTGCCCAGGTTTGAAAGCGTGAGGCAAAGAAGAGAAACTTAAAACATGTAACTGACTTAACTCTATACACCTCGGACTTCCTGATCCAGTTTCTTTAAGTGATGAGGAGTCTTGTGATGAGAGCAAGACGAAAATTATCCCTGCTCTGATACTTCACCCCTCACCCCCCAACCCTACCCCTGCCACAGGCAAACCTCAGAGCAAGGCCTGAGTGAAAGGATTGAATTCTAACCCTAAATTTCAATCTCCTTCTACCCCTCAAACATGCTTCATGAGGCTGACTCGCAACCCCTTATTTTGAGGCAGGCCAAATAGAATTGTTTTAAGTTTTATTATATGGATCATTCGTTGAGCTGCTGGCAGAAAAAGTGATGGAACCTTGGTCACAATGATCAAGTCTTTCTCACTAGGCTAAAAATCTGTTCTGTGTCGGGTTTTTCATCCCCACCCCCCCCCCACCTGCCCTTCCGTGTAAGATTTTGAATAACGTTCTTAAGTCCCAAGTCTAAACTTTGAACCATCACACCGTAAAACATGAATCACAGCGGAGAGGGTAGAATCACCAATAAATGAAATGATGGGAGCTCTGGGGGGAAGTGCGGGGATTTTGGGGAGAGGGGGTGTCTCTTTTCCCGGGTGGATTTTCCCCTGGTGGTCTGGCTGGGCCGGCAGGGATCGTGGCCTCGTGAGTCCCAGTGTCACACTGTGGCTCGATCTGCGCAGAGGTCGGGCGAGGTCGGCGACGGCACCCGGGGCCGAGAACCGGTGGGACCGCGGCCCCAGGTGGAGAGGGAGGCGCTAAGCGAATCCCCAACAGTGACTGATGGAGAGCGCTGGGCGCCCGGGGGGACCGTCACCGCGGCCGCAGCGAGCGCGAGGGACGCTCGACGCGGATAGCCAGGCTTCTGCAGAGAAGTCACCGCCAAGCGTGGGGCTTCCCGAAGAGGGACACAGTGGATGGGTGATTGGAGACACCAGCCCTGCGGTGGCTCACAGGGTTTGAATATTGGAGACTAACACTCCTAACAAGCCTGAAGCGCGTACATCAGTGCGGCAGAATTTCGTGGAGACCCTGGGGGCGGGGGACGTAGCAGGACTTGGGGACAGCTGTGACCACCCTCATCCCCACCCACCGCGCCTTCTGACCTACAGGAAACGAAAGTTCAGCTCGGAATCCGAGCGGCCAACGTGAGATATCCCCAGAGAGGTCTTCTAATGCAGGGAGGACCTTCTCCACCGGTGCCTCTTTTAGAGAGATGTCCTGGGTGCAATAGGTTGACAGCGCAGTCCGAGGACTATTGGGAAATTCTTGGTCTGGCGCACCGGGCCAGAGACTAGAACCACTGCAAAGAAAGTACCCTGGCGGGGCATCTGGCGTCTTTTCAAAAATCACACGCTCAGGAAGAAGGGGACCTGTTTTGAACTCAAATTTATAGCCTTTAAAATGTTAATGATGAAGTGAGTTCCTCTTGTCTTCCCAAGAACCAAGACTTTAACTTCCTGATTTGGGAGGGGTTGCCGTTAGCCACCAAGAACAATTCCTTGTAATCAAATCTGTCAAAGTGTTTCCATGAAATACTACTGGGTAGAAAAGATCTGTTACCCAGCTGCCTGTATAATTTTCAACAGAAGCAACTCTGCCATGTAAAATTCGGCCTAGCTTTCACTCAGGGAGGCGGCCTCAGCACCCTACCACAACTAGGCTCCAGAAACCCTCTCAGATCAGAAAGCTGGTAGAGAACCCCTGCTCTAACCCAGCTCCCCTTCTTCTTTAAGTCTTGTTTTTTTAAGCTCAGTGTGGAAATCTCCAAATTGCAAGACCAGGATTGAAAAGTAGGGTTTCTCAGAAAAGTTAAGGATGAGAAATCTAAGGTGTCCTAGGAAAAAAAAAGGAAACCCATAGTCTATATCATGACCTTTAAGTGAAGAACAAAGGAAAGCCCTGAGGAGAAAGATGAGTGGGACAAAGAGGGGCACCTCCGGAGCCAGCCCATCCCCTCCCCCACCACCGTATGAAGAACTTTAGTTATGATACCCCATTTACTTCTCCCAAACCCTAGAGGTAGGGTAATATTTTTAACTTGGGTGTTTACAGAAGAAAAAATGTGTTTCTCACAGGTAAATCGCCTGAGGGCACATAGCTAGTTGCATAAAATTGAGACCGATTAAAGGACAATTCCTGGGGAATTCCTGGTTGTTGCTGTTGTTTCAGTGGGAAGCTGGAAAAACTAATTACCTCGGGGAGGGGGTATTAAAGTTTAGAGAAAAAAAATGATTTTAAGTCCACACAAAGACAAGTCATATTTTTATTGTTGTTGTTGTTGTCTAGAGATTTGGGGACAGGTCTGACAATTTGAGGAAACTGAATTCACTTTGTGGGATTATGTTGAAACTAATAAAAGTGGCCAGTGAGAACTAGACAGAGACACACATCACTATTCTCCAAGAAACTAAAGAGAAACCTGAAGGAGTTTGGACTTTTTCAAACGTTAAAAACAATTTGATTTTTAGTTGGGAGGTAAGACAAACTATCTTTTGGACCCAAAGGGCACTCAAAAGTGCCATCTTGGCCCAGCAAGAATGACAGAACTTTTCAAAAGGCTGTGAATTTCAATGATGTCTATGTGATCAAGTGCACTCGTGTTACCCTCTCTAGGCTTCAGCTGTAAAGGGAAGCAAGTAAAAAACCTCTGCAAGCTTGTTGTGCCCTTTACAAAAGCAGTGTGGTCATAAGCTCTTACAAAATGTCTGATGTGTAGAAGAGGCTTAGATGTATTAGAAGCGTTTCCTGTGATTAAAGTGTGTGAGGACAGATTTGTATGAGAGTAGAAATGCGGGGGGGGGGGTGCTCTTCCACAGTTTGCCTGAGGCTGCCCCCCTGCCCCAGAAAAGACTGGAATCTCAGTAGCTAGTGAATCCATGGTGCCTTCCTGAAAAGGAAAGATACTCAGAGAAGCAAGTAAGGAGGTCTTAGAACCTGCTTTGCCTTGAGCTGGAACACTTTGAGAAACCTAAGAAGTCAAGGCTGCTATACAACGATTGAGGCAGTTTTAAGATGGGTCAACACTGTTGCTATCAGTAAAATACAAATGTTTATCTCCCTTCTGAATCCTTGAGCAGGAAGGGAATTATGTTTCTTAGATATGCTTTGTTTTTAAGGTGTTGAGACAGTCTCATGTAACTCAAGTTGGCTTCAAATGCACTGTGCAGCAGAGGGTGACCTTAACTCCTGGCTCACCTACTTTTACCACCTAAGTGCTGGAATTATATATGTACACCACCATGCCTAGCTTCTCAGTTTAAAAAATATATATGTATGTATATATAGACAATATATATATGTATATACAGATATATAAGCTTTTTTGTTTTAAAAAAGATCATACACAAGTTTGGCTGAGTGATAATTTACCACTCCTGTGCCCAAAATGAGGTATTATGTTGGGGGCTTGAGCTGGAGTAGACTAGTGATATATCACTTTAAAACTCAACACAAAACAATTCTCTAAAATATTTTCTACTAGAAAAAAATAAATCAAGATTGATTCTAGTGATCTACTTTGAGAATAATGATAACATTATGCTCTACTCCAGACAATCAGTATGAAGTGGGAGAATGCCATACTAGACACAGCAAGAATAGCTTATTCCCACCCATAGGAATTAATCAGTTTTAATATCTTGGTGGAGGTGTCTTCTCTTTTTAACCTTTCAAAAAACATCCTATTGTCCTATTGTATATAATATCTTGCATTCTGCTTCTTATTTTTATGTGTATGTTCACCCTGTCATTAAAGTATTATAATAGACCATTTTAGTGACCAGCTTCATATCATATCAACACATCATCCTCTGTCTGTTCGATGTTGTGGGCTCCAGTTTTTTGCTGTTGTAAATTATGCTAAGATGAAAATGTGGGTGTGTAAATCCTTGAATTTAACACTATTTTGCCACACTGACCCCTGCACTGTGTCTTTTTAAGGCTTTGGAACTATATTGTCAAACAGTTTTGGAAGTGGTAGAAGTCATTTTCTGTCCTAGATGGGGTGTATAAAGGGTGCCCTTCTCTCCTGGTGTCTCTAGTGGTCGCGGATATCTTTGGCAAAATAAAAAATCCTTTCTAATTGGATAGTTTTCAAGGATTTAATTGTTTGAGTTGTGTTTATGTGGGACTGCTGTTGGGGACATGCTTCTTCAGATGTCCCTCAGCTGTTTCCGTTTACTAAATGATCCTGTATTATCTTTTGTCCATTTTTTTTGTATTGACAATGTATTGCCCTTTAAATCTGTTTCTATCACTCCCTCAGAGCAGCCCATGTCAGAATTGCTTTTGCATTTATCTTTTTGCGTTTAATTTTGTTCAAGGTCTTTGGCATATGAAATTTCTTATTCTGATAAATGCATCAAAGCATTTCTTCATGGTTTTTCTTTTGTTTCATGTTGTTCTACAAAAATAATATCAGATACCTATTATTTTCTGCTCGCATTTTTTTTATTTAGCTGTGTATTGCTTTGGTAGATTGTCATAATATGAAAGGAGGGTCTGATTTTGTCCACAAGTTGTAGGTCAGTTTTCCATGGACTCCAATGTGGGGAGGTGAATAAAGTCCTGAATGAACCTGTGTTGTTTACATGGGCTCAGTCACACCTCGGACACATGAGAATGGCAAAGCCTTCCCCAGTTCAGGCTCAGAGAAATGGCAAAGGCTTCTTCTGACATGTGTGTGCTGATGTTGATCGTGTACACAAATTAGCAACTGCCGCTTTCTCCTTAGGGATGATTACAACCTGAGAGTGCTCCCTCCAGAAACCCAGATTAGCCAACCCTCCTCCTTATGCTGTACATAATAAACTACCCGAGTTTCCAGGCTGTGTATCAGGTGCCCTCCACCAGAGCTCCCACCCCCATCCTAGCTCTTCCGTATGTATTTCTGTCATTTTATCTGTCATTTCTTCTTTTCTACATAAGTGAGGCAGGCTCTCAGGGTGTGGCACTCCATATCATCTCTTGTTGCTTTTCTGTGCCTTCTACAACAGAAAGGGCTGTGGTCTGATGGGAGGAGGCATGCTCCTCTCCATGAGTCAGTGAAAGGCCAGGGCTTCTGGGCATCAGACAATTAGAACATGAGTGGATGAGTTGAGAGAGCATCCCTAGGAGTTCACAAGCAAGGAAAGAGACATTCTTTAAAAGACAGATTGGTGGAATTGAACTCAATGTAAAGTAGAGGACTCTCTTGTAAATCCCATGGAGAGCATTATTAGATTTTAAGTTAGTCCCACTGAGTTCATTCAGCAAATATTAGTTAAGCCCCTACTATGACCAGGCACAGAGAATGAGATTCTCTCTGTTTCTGACTGTGTCTATCTGTCTGTATTTATCTCTCCCTTTTTCTCTCTCCCTCTTCTCTTTCTCTGTCTCTGTTTCTCTCTAACACTATCAACCAGTGCTACTGAACTCAGCAAAATCAATATAGGTATTAGTGCTGGTTCCTCTTGTGTCGTGCCCTATATCCTTCTCTTCACTTAATTAAATTGTCATCATTCTCTGGGTAAACGCATGCCCTGTCCCCTCACTTTTTCTTCATATAACACATATTACATCTGCAGTAACTTGCCTTATTTATTTAAGAAGCTGATAGCCTTGGTGGGTACTGCCCTTTGGAGAGACCATGTCTCTCTCTCTCTCTCTCTCTCTCTCTCTCTCTCTCTCTCTCTCTCT
>CAJQZJ010033828.1:5296655-5315889 GCA_907164525.1 Lophiomys imhausi | reverse complement strand
TCTCTCTCTCTCTCTCTCTCTCTCTCTCTCTCTCTCTCTCTCTCTCTCTCTCTGTGTGTGTGTCTGTGTGTGTATTTGTATATGTATGTGTGTGTGAATTTGTATATGTGTGTATGTCTGTGTATCTGTGTGTGTGTGTGTGTGTGTACATTAAGATTCTCTTTGGCATAGTTTTAATAGTGGAAAGACTGTCTCAAAATTTACATCCTACTTTTCCTTTTGCTCTACAATAATTTAAATCACTATAGGAGCTATCAATGAGAACACTTTCTGTCTGAAAAGTTCTTTATTCAATTAAAGTTACTGGAATTTGGACCTCAAAGGAGGAAATCAGATTTTATTTTTTTTCAAATACCACAGAATGTCACCACTGTTGTATTGTGTAAGCATATGATAGCAATCAGCTAATTACGACCCTCAAGAAAGACTCATGGATGAGCCCAGCCAGAATGGCATAGTGTGAGGGAATCAGGACTCTCTATAATCTGATATCTGGAGTAGGTGTTTGCTGGGACATTAGGCCAAAGCTATGCTCTGGCTAGACAACAAGAACATTGCCGTACATCATTATGGAGAGCAAGTGGGGAGGACTTCAGGGGACCAGCATGTCTCTAGACCCTCCCAAATGAGCACCAGTGAGGCACCCAGCAGCATGAGACTGTGCTCAGATGAACAATGAGAACCACACGGACTCTGACCATGGGGCATGAGAGAGCAACGAAGAGCCGAATAATGTAAAGTGATCAAACTGACAGATATTAAGCCATTTTAGGGTTTTGTTGTTGTTGTTTTGCATCTTTTGTTTGGTTGGTTTTTGGCACTAAGTGGAGGACTCACTCAAAATAGAAATTTAGTTTAGTAGAAAAATTTAGATTCTGGAGGCCCCTGGTTAAATAGCGATGCTAGATTGCCCAGGACTTAAGTGTGTAGGACTTTCTGGGTTCCATCTTGTGACAAGTGACATGCTCCTCCAGATGTGGAGTTAAAGCCTGTTGCTGGGGATTGCTTCCAGCCCCAAAACTTGTTCTCACACACGTGCTGATCCCTGTTTTTCTCTGACCTTGCCCTTGGAAGGCCAAATGCCACCATTCTCAGATTACATTACCTTTAACTTCATTGTTGGTGCGATGGATTGGAGGAATGCAGTTCATGAGATGCAGCTCAGTGTTTGCCTGGCAGGCAGGAGGCCCCGGGTTCTATCCTTACTACCACAAGAATAAAACAACAATAACTCTTGTGCTTGCTTGCCCCTTCCTCCATCAACATGGTAATTCAGACTGGAAAGAGGAAAAAGCAAAAGAAAAAAGACCACATGGATTACATTATGAGAAAATCTCAGTGGTTTCTTGTAGCTGGAAGATTTGTGGGTGATTTTGCTGTTTTGCTTTCTTCCAAGAGGCTATCTTTCTCAATGTGCAATAATGTATTATGTATTATCGATATACTGACTGAAACTGCAGCTTCAGGAGATGCAACATGCTCATCCATGCAGGCAAAACACCAATGCACATAAATAAGAATAAAGAATAAATCATTTTGACTGGGAATGGTGGTGCATAATAATAGCACTTGGGAGGCAGAGGCAGGCGGATCTCTGTGAGTTTGATCGAGGCTGGCCTGGTCTGTAGAGTGAGTTTCTGGACAGCAAGACTACACAGAGAAACTCTGTGTCAAAAAACAACAACAACGAAAGCAAAAACAAAACAAAAAACAAAAAGGTGCCATTAATTTAATAAATATGATTTCACCATTCTGAGTGAGATATCATGATTTAACATATTTCCTCAAGCTTTGACACATGGAAATTTTGTATTAAAATAAGACCTCTTTTTAATAAAAAACAAAAACCAGCATCATAGCCAGATGTGGTGGTACATAATTTTATTCCCAGCACCTGGGAAACAGTAGCATATGGATCTCCATGAGTTAGAGGCCAGATTGCCATTCCACCTTCAGACATAAAATAGTAATATTAAAAATAGTTTGAGACCAGCCTGGTCTAAATAGCTCGTTTCAGGCCAGTCAGGGCTACACAGTGAAACTCTGTTTCAAAAAAGCAAAAACAAAAATAGGCTGGGTGATGGTGACCCACGCCTTTAATCCCACGGTTGGGAGACAGGCATATTTCTGTGAGTTCCAGACCAGCCTGGTCTACAGAGGAAGTCCAGGACAGCCAGGACTACACAGAGAAACTCTGTCTTGAAAAACAAAAACAAAAAAAAAAACAAAAGAACTCATACCCACAAAAAACAAAAACAAAATGGAAACATTAAAAAACCCCACCAAGATTAACAAACAAAACGTACAAACAAGTACCAGCGCACCCGAGGACAGTGAAGCCGTCACGGGGACAGTGATGAGTGGCTTCCGCTGCACCAGTGATAACGCATATCTTACTCTGGAAGGTTTGTGGACAACGATTGTTGTGGACATGAACAACGATGCTCCCTGCATGAATCGTCATACTTATTAGACATGTTAACTGTGTCACAATATGTTATAAAAAGAACATGTTAGTGAGAAATTCATATATAGTCTATGGGTACAATTTATCATTTTTAGATAATGTGCAGAAAACAGAAGCAATGAGTAGGAATTGGAGAAGTCTTTAATATTTGAAATGTTTTAGATGCGTTCTATATTGTCTTAAGGAAATTGGAAATTACCTTCCCACTAACAGACTGGTTTTCTTTTAATTTTGCCATTTCAAGCAATGGCCATTATTATGTTTCAGTTTGTGCAAAACTGGAAAAATACTATCCCTATTCTATTACCTGGAGTTACTCTGATTATTAGTGAGGATGACTTTTCTTGGTCACTACTGGTTACTTTTTTTGTTTTTGTTATTTTGTTTTGTATATCTCTTGTCTTTTCTTGAAGCCATTTTCTTTAGAGGGAGCAAGATTTTACTGAAGAATTTTTTTTTCACAGTGGCACCTCTATTTTGTTTTTGTTTGTTTGTTTTTTGGGTTTTTTTGTTTTTGTTTTTGTTTTTGTTTTTTTTTTGAGACAGGGTTTCTCTGTGTAGCCCTGGCCATTCTGGACTCGCTCTGTAGACCAGTCTGGCCTCGAACTCACAGAGATCCACCTGCCTCTGCCTCCTGAGTGCTGGGATTAAAAGCGTGCACCACCATGCCCGCCCCTGTAATTTTTTTTTTTTTTATACAGGGGTTTTATTGTATAGAATTTCTATTTCCTATTTTTTAGAAATTCTCCTTCATCTCTTTTTTTTTTTTTTTTTTGGTTTTTCGAGACAGGGTTTCTCTGAATATCTCTGGCTGTCTTGGACTCGCTTTGTAGACCAGGCTGGCCTCGAACTCACAAAGATCCGCCTGCCTCTGCCTCCCAAGTGCTGGGATTAAAGGCGTGCGCCACCACTGCCCGGCTCCTTCATCTCTTTCTAAAGTCATTTCTTGGGTTTTTTTTTCTCCTTTTTGATTAAAAAGTAATCAATATCACCTGTTCATCCCACAGCCCCTGGCCAATATCACGTTTCTTAGCTTCTAGCTCTTTCTCCTTATGTGTCTTCTCTGGTGAAGATGGCTTTGCAGTATCTAATGATTTTTACTTTATAAAGAATTTTCATGTCCTGTAGAAGAACTTCTCCTGTTGTCATTTTCTCCTACTCTCATTGTCTTGAGTGTCCCCTTCAGATGAAGTTTCAAATTATTACATCTACAGATTTTATTTTTCAGTTTTCTTTGGAGTAGCATTAGACCCATTGAGAAGAATTGAAAATTATACAACAGGAGCCCTATTTATAAATATGACATTCTCCAATAACTCACTAATAAAGCATTTATGTATTTATTTATCTATTGACACAAGGTCTTCCTGTGCAAACTTAGCTGGCCTGGAACTCCTATGATAGAACAGACTAGCCTCAAGCTCATAAAGATCTGCCTGTTTCTGATTCCTTGGTGCTGAGGACAAAGGTATACACCATTATGCCTCACTTTAAAATGTTTTAAAATTCTTTCTTCATTATTATTATTGCATGTGTTCATTATGGGGAGGGCAGATATGCAACAGCATTCGTGTGGAGGTCGGAGAACATCTTTGTAAAGTCAGTTTTCTGATTCCATCTTTCTGTGGGTTCTCAGGTCACCAGGCTCTGTGGAAAGTGCTATTATTGTCTGACCTATCTTGCCAGCACCATCAATCCAAGGCTTCTAATTGTTTTTCACCAAAGTATTATGGTTTTATTCATATAGCCCCTAAGCAATTATAAGGCTGATTTTAGGTACACAGAATTTTAATATATTCTGATGATAATATATTATCAATAAACTTGGCTAAAATTTTGTGGGGGAGGGGAGATACTAAGAGAAAACAAAAGAGAAAGGATACTTGTATCAGCTAAACTCAAAATAAATTAATATTCTATGGGAAAAGATACCTTAAATGAACAAAGGTGTTCACAATCTACATAACTAAATATTTTTAGTGTAGAGAATATTTCCTTAACTCATCAAGAGCAAGATGAAGAAGAAGAACAAGAGGAGGAAGAGGAGGGATAAAAAGATAAAATATATGGAACAGGGGAAATCAAATGGCCATTTGAGAAACAATTTTAGTTACTAGGAAATATCAACCAAGGTCACGGTGAACTATTACTTCTCTTCCATTATCTCATCGTCAAAGATTCTTAAAACCCACATAAAAGTCAGAGAATAGCTGTGATTATAAATTGAAACTTTAAAGATCCGTTTTCAAGGATTCTGATTACAAACCGTCCCCCAAAGGAAAGTGCACAAAGATCGCTTTTGCAGCATTGTTTGCGGGCTCACTGCAGGGTCGCTCATAAATTTCAAGAATGAGAAGAAACTTGTCTGTGTGAGGAGATTAGCCAACACAGCTGAATCTTTCAGCAGAAGAGGAAGACAAAGACAAGGGATGCAACTGCATGGTAGAGCGCTGAAAGAAAATAGGAAGGGGCAGAAGAGCAATAAGGTAAGTTCAGCTATTAGCTATCTTTGTGTTGGGGAAATAATTAATTCTCTGAGAGCTATTATTCCTTCACTACATCATTCCATTAAATGTGCTACTATTTTATTTAGAAATTCTTTACGGCTATCTTAAAAAAAACCAAAAGATTAGAAAATATTTGAACTCATTTAGTAAAAAAAATTGTGATGGTCTGTTCATGTTGAATTTCATTTTGTTGGTTTTTAATCTCACTTTGGCCTTTAAGTTTTTTCACTTTGTTTGCTTGGGCTTTTTAAAAATTTTTATCTTTATTTATTTATTTACTTATTTTAGAAGAAGGACTCTGATACTCAAACAAATCAAACAAATGGGAAAAAATAAAATATCAAAGCCATTTCCCTAATTGCTTCTCAGTAAGTGAATATGTTCAAGCTCATGAATTGCCAGTTTGTGGGAACGTCTGGGAAGTTCTTTCCACAGGAAACTAAGACAACTAGAATGAAAATGGGCTTTTCTTCTTCCCTTTTCCCTTCACCTCATCTGAATCTGAAGGTGGTGATTACACAGTAACCTAGACAACAGGAAGAATGGTGATGATACCGGAGACAGAGAGAGGGTCCTGAGTTTTTCATGATACAGAGATGGCTAACTTTTGTCCTTTACAGGGAATTTGAGGTTTTACTTGTCATCCCTCTAAGATATATATTATCTGAAATTTTGGTACCTGTACCTTCGTTGTCCCAACTTATTTTTTTGTTCCTTTGGAGTAATCCATTAATTAAATATATCCATATGAAATTATTTAACTGATTATACCTCTATTTACAAAACTACTATCCATCTAATATTCCATGTATTTTACATATATCAATGACCTTAGAAGAATAAAAATAGCCTAAATTTTTAAAAATTCTATATAAATCTATCAGTGAATGTTATATAAATGTTGTATGGATTTTGTTCAGGTTCCTGGCAGTTGCTTAAAAACCTGTGGGGCTTCCTGAAAGATAAAAGTGTCTTTCTTATGCTAATAAAGTCACTCACCGTCACTACCAGGTAGCTTCTGGGTGTATCAGAAAGTCTGACCACAAGATTAGAGGCTTGACCTCCAGAAAGGGAAGGAAAAATGAGTTCAATCACTTGGCCTGTTTTTCAGTGAATCACCCCTGTGGAATGAAACTCTAAGGAAAACCAGACTTCAGTGGAGCTATGTGGTCAGTAAACACCACAGAACTATGCCAAAAGAAGTTGTGATAACCGGGCGGTGGTGGCGCACGCCTTTAATCCCAGCACTTGGGAGGCAGAGGCAGGTGGATCTTTGCGAGTTCGAGGCCAGCCTGGTCTACAAAGCGAGTCCAGGACAGCCAGAGCTGTTAAACAGAGAAACCCTGTCTCGAAAAACCAAAAAAAAGAAGTTGTGATAGTCCCTGCTCCACAGGAACTTGTGGCTCCCTCCCAGGTATCGTGTATAACCTAGGGAAATCATGTGTAGTTCTCTCCTGATTAGGTCATCCTGTTGAGGTGTTGAACCTCAATACCTCAAGGCATTGAGGAAACTTCCAAACTGATAAACAAGATGTCAGAAGTGCAGTGAGTAGTCAGAATAACTCACTTGTTCAGAGATTCAGCCTCTAGTTTATGGAGTTTAAAGCAGGTAGCCAGGTAGCATCATCAGGGTATTGCAGCATACACAGCTGATGTGTGGCTATTATACAAATTAGTGATCTATTACTAAAAAGAAAAAAGAGAGAGTAGAGAACAGCTGGGAAAAGGAGAGGAGAATAGGACAGGACAGGAACAGAGGTGAGAGGGGGGAAATTTGGCTTCATAGTTCTTGCAAGCTTATCCTGGCTCCTACAGTTACTTTTTGTAACTACAGACCATGTGACTTCATTAGAAAGGGATGCCTATTAAGATGTCTTATATCTTATATCATTCCTGAATTTGTAAGATTCATAATGATTTAATGTGAATAAGTGACCCTCCTCAAATTCTTAGTTTCATTTGTTTGACTATAATATTCACTCTAGTCGAAAGCATAATTAATTATTGTAAAATAGCTGTGTGATGTGTGTGCAAGTGTGTGTGTGTTCACACTGGCACAAACATATGTGTATAATGCATTTTAATCATTTGCCTGAAGGATTCTCAACCAGACAAGCTTGTTCCCAAGTGACATTTGGTGTGGATTTTAAGCAACACAACACGGATTAGGTGTTATCAGTCTATTGGAGTGGGGCAAGGCCAACAAAGCTACTAAATAGGAAGGCCACTCACAAAGAAAAATCCTGGGCAAACAATCCAAAATCATAATGCTGCACAACGGTTACCTCAGAACTATGAGACCAGCAGGGACTCAACCCTAGTAGCCTGAAAACCGACTTCAGGATGATCTTATTGTCTCGATTTTATCTCTTCATTTGATCTATAGTCTCAGTTTTACTTCATTTGAACACCTGTTAACCTTATTTCAGAATATCTTGTGGCATCCTCCTACCTATTTAAAACACTGCTTCTTTCAGGCTCCACAGTCTGTGTGCAGCACTCGTTATTTCTTTAATTTGTCTCCACAAAGTATAAAACGTCCAGGTTCGATGAGATTTTGCCCCAAGGATCCCATCACTTTCATGTTTCTCTCTCTGTTAGTGGTGAATGTAAGTGTAAGTTGCCACAAGACAGTCACATAATGGGCAAACTTATTACAATAACTTTAGTTTTATAGGTAGTACAGAGAAATATAAATACCACGCTATCTACGATACATCATCACTCTTGATTTTGCTTTTGTGTTTTTTCCTGTACTAAGTTCTTTATTTCCAAACTGGAAGTCTTTCCTGGCAAATGCCATCACTATATAACTTAAGTAGGTAGCTGGGTGTGAGAACAGTATGGTTTGTGTAGTACTGAAATATCTTGTTCTATCATGCATCCATTTTTAAAATTTTTTCATTATTTATATACTTGTTTATTTTGTATCCCAATTGCCACCACCTTTCCTCTTCTCCTCCCAGTCCCACCCTCCAACTCATCCCCCAACCTGGTACCAACCCCCCTCTTGCACATCAAATCACATCAAGACTAAGTGCCTCCTCTTCCACTGAGGCAAGAGAAGTCAGCTGTACTAGGAAATCAAGATCCAGAGGGAGGCAAGAGTGTCCAAGTCAGAGATAGACCTCCACTCCAATTGTTAAGGGATCCACTTGAGGACCAAGCAACCCATCAGCTTCCTATGTGTAGCGGGCCTAGGACCAGTCTATGCTATGCCTCCATTTTTAAGAAGAACCAAGGTAGTAATTCTAAAAGTACATTGTACAAAAACAAAAACATAGTGGAGTGATGTGATCTTGGTACAAGATTTAAGCTGGGCTCTTAGGAGAGAGGAAGTGCTATTCAAAAAATAGGTGACAGCATTGGCCTTTTGTTCCACCATCAAGAATTTATATTAGAATCCCCAGGAGGAAAGATGACAACCAAAATGTAAATCAACCTTACAGAAAGCTGATACTTATGAGGCGTTCACTGCTGGTTCTCTATGAGGAACTGAATTGACATCAGAAGGAGCAGAAAGCAACCCAAGAGGCTAGCACCATGGGGTGGAAGATGCTGGTCATGTAAGTTGACCATGGGTATCAGATTAGCCCAATCCTGGACAACATGATAAAGATGGAGAAGTATGGAGAGAGGAAGATTCAACACGGATGCTAGGATTGTCTATATAAGCACAGGTGAGCTACGTATTATGTACCAATGCTGGGCATGTGATACTAGAAATTGCTAAGGATGCTTGGAATCCCTCTAGTCACTTGAAAGGATGACAAACAGTGAGATCCACAGAACAGGCTATCATCGTGAAAAAAAAAAAAAACCATCAAAACCATGGGGGCTCTTTTCCATCTAAGCTTCTGTTCTCTTGAGTCCAGTCAATTCAATCTCAAGTGAGTCACTTTGCACCTGCAAGGACTCAAAGGAAGTGTTCCATTTGTGTACACCTATAAGACCACAACAATTCCAGAGTTATTTCAAGGGATTACAAAAACCTGGCAATTGGTTGTAAGGCTGATATTTTTCCCCTTTCACAAGGCCTGAAGTTTTCTCGTTAGATTACAAATTTTTAAGTTGAGGTTTTGCTGACATACAGGAACTGATTGCAGGGCTCCCAACTGAAATACATTGTAAAAGTACATGATCCTAAAATCGAACTTGAGCAAGGTCTGGGTGCTAGAAATGCTGTATGATTGCTGGCAGCTGTAAGCTATCTTACTTGTCCTTGGGCACCTCCCTTGTAGTCCTGTCAGTGCTATGAGGTTCCCATTTCCCCTCTTAGCCTTACTACGTAGGATATATTGAGCACATATTTTAGAACTGAATGCCCTTTTAGGTCATTCTCTAATTTCCTCTTTTAGGTGAGGAACACAAACTGTTTACAGCCAACATGAACTAACATATTCTGATGCTCCTACCATATGTCTGCATTGGCTGTACTTATATGATAGCAATACATCTATCTCTCTATCAGAGTCAGGGAAAAAAGTCAAATCACTTCTTATAGACCAAATCTCCAAATTAATTGATGGCCTTCTTTTCTCTCTCTCTCTCTCTCTTTTTTATTGCCACTGCTGTTGCAACCAATGCTTTAACAAGAATTAATTTGTGTGTGTGTGTGTGTGTGTGTGTGTGTGTGTGTGTGTGTGTGTGTATGCATGTATGTGCACATGTATGGGGTACCTTAGGAGGCTAGAAGAGGATGTCAGATCTTCTGTAGCTGGAGTTTCCAGTAGTTGTGAACTGCCCATAAGTGCTGGGAATTCCACTTAGGTCTTCTGGAAGAGCAGCAAGTGCCATTAACGATTGAGCCATCTTTTCTGTCTCAGTGCTTTTTTTCTTAATTAAGTACAGGAATGTATATCAGAACTTCTCAGGTTAAATTTGATCAACAGCGGAGCTTATGTTGATGGCTCTCATTATTATATCTATTTGTATAAACGTTTAAGATAACTGCAGAGTAGGTGCCTTAATTAGAATATTCCAGATAAGCCCCCATTTTACTCTATTCCTGAGTTGCTTAATCCAGCTGGATATACCTGTCATCAGGTCTGCAAACCTCATTGCGACCTGGACAGTTTGGATCACTATGGTTTGGTAGCATGGGATGTACTGGGGAGGATTTGCAAAGAAAAAAAAAAACAGAACAAATGTTTATATTTGCTTATATATAGTTTTTACTAGAGTGGGTCACAACAAATACTTTGCAGGCAATCCAGCAATGGCCGTCTGCATTCTAGAAAGACAGAAAACTCAGTACTGTTCTCAGCCACGTGCTAAAAGAAAGTCCCCGGAGAGTTGCTAATCTCCATCCCATGTTGGAACCACAATGATGCTGGGTATCTTTTCAATTCTATTTGTTATTGTTTCCCACCTAAGATATGTTGGGTGGATCACATGAGTGATGGCATGTTTTCAAAAATCAGAGAACAACTTTGTGGAGTTCCTCTCCATCCACCTTTATCTTGGTTCCTGGGGTTGAACTCAGACCTCCAGCCTCTTGTGGTGACTTAGGGTTATTATTGCTGTGATGAATTACCATGACCAAAGCAACTTAGAGAGGAAAGGGTTTATTTCACCTTACAGTTCCACACCATAGCTCATCATCAAAGGAAGTCAGGGGAAGAACTCAAACAGGGCAGGAACCTAGAGGCAGGAGCTGATGCAGAGGCCATAGAGGGCACTACTTACTGGCTTGCTCCACATGGCTTGTTCAACTTGTTTTCTTATAGAACCCAGGGTTATCATCCTAGGGGTGGAGCTACCTACAATGGGATGGGCAATCTCTCATCAATCACTAATTAAGAAGATGCCCTACAGGCCTGCCTACAGCCCAATCTTATGGGAGCATTTTCTCAACTGTGGTCCCCTCCTCTCAGATGACTATAGCTTGTGCCAAGTTGACATAAAACTCTCCAACACATGTGACAAGTATTTTTACCTTCTGAGTCATCGCACCAGGCCAAGCAGTTGTGTTCACTTGGTAGCAAATGAGGGCAGTGGTGGGAGAAACAATGGGATGTGTATACTCACCAATGAGAGTGAGGGTGGACAAATGAACAACCCTGCTTCTCCCTTAACCCTCTTCATATCTTCACTGCTGCCAGAAGATGTCATCCACTCTGGAAAAAAGCATTCCTGCACGCACTTGGCTAATTGTCCCTGAAAATTCCTTCACAGCTGCACCTAGAGGTATATCTCTTAGTCGATTCCAAACCTGTCAAGTTGTCAGTCAAGAGGAACCATTGAAGATGCCTTCCTTCTGCCCTTCATTCCTACCTTGTCTTGAAGAGCTGCCTTAAGTCCTTTCCTATGAAAACCACATCACCACTGCAGGCTTCACTGTGCTGTCCCTTTTCTGAACCCTAACTCACCCAGTGTGGCCCTGAATAAGTTTCTAATTGCTTCATGCTACGCTTGTGTTGTCTCCCCATGCAGATCATTAGCTGTCTGGTGTCTAGCCCCTCCAAATCCCAGCACAGTGTTGGCGTTCCTTTCCTTCCCAATAAATACTCACCAAGTGACTGGTTGACCAAGGGACACAGTACCCAGTAGGGGTGAGGCAAAACCCTAAAAGCAGCTGTCTGATTTCATAGTTGGTCAGATGTAGGGTTAGTGTTGACATATGTGTTTCTTTAAAAAATGGATGCTTGCGTTCTTGGCTCCAGTCTTAGTCTCTTGTTGCACTGAACCTTTCAAAGCGTTCCTGTTAATCTGGCTTTCCCGGGAGTAACTTTGAGAAGACGGATTATAGTGTTCTCCTAAACCGCTCCACAGCCTATTGATTTTATATGTCATCAATGTATATTGTATGTCTACACCATTACCAAGAGAAGCAGGAGGTGCCTGTAGTTATGCCCCCACCTCAGCCCGCCATCCCATGCTGTGCCCTATGGGAAGCCGCTGATTCTTACACTTGGAGCTGGGACAATGCAACTTAATCAGACTGACAGGAAACAGGCAGCAATTACAGTGCGCTGCTACATCTGCTGGGTTCCACTTCACTGAGGGAAGAGTTATCTCAATTTTAATGTACATCCCTTTTTCATGTTTCATTTAACCTCTGCTGTATTATTAAACACATCAAAATATAATGACACTCGTTAAAGAAGAAAAAGAGGACAGTTGGGATATTTTGGATGGTATGGCCTATATTTGTAACTTAATTGTATCATTTTTGCTTCTCTTCAACATCTCCCCCTTGTGAATAACTAATTCAGTATATAGGTATTTAAATACCGAGTTGGGAACTGGCTGTTTAAACACCTACATCAACACTGAGTTCAGTGACAATAAAATGTCCCTCAGTCATTTGTCTGTTTTCACCAAGAGCCTTTCTCCTTTCAAAAACATGTTTTTGCAGTGTGTCAAAATAGCTAGTTTACCCATTACTGCAGTACACAAACTGCTTGCAAAGCAGTTCAATGAAATCCCCCAGGAATGTATTAGTGATATGACTCAGGAAAACCTTTGGAACTAAAACTAGCAGGTGTCTCACCCTCTGGCCCAGCCCAGAGAAGCCAGGGCCCATCAGCTGGCTGATCCTGCTGACCTGAATTGCAGGAGCTATTAAGCCTTTCATTTCTGCAAGATGGATGTGTTGACACACCAGTATAAGAGTCTCATCTGGGACTTTGTTTAGGGCTTTTTGCTTTTCTCCTTTCTCCTTCCATTACCTAACCCTATGCATTTTTTGAGGCCCAGCTTTATAATTGTATCTGGGTTATTTAGTAAGCTTCCTTAAGTATTAAATGCCCATCAGATATTAGCTTCGAACTCCAAATCCAGACTTCCCACGTTTCCAGAGAATAATGGGAGTGTGATCTTGAATTCTCACTTGAATCCTTAAAAATGTTTAGCTGAGAAAGTACTAGATGGCAATTTTGGGGTGTGGGAGGAGTATGTGTTTGGGGGAAATGAAAGACACCAATAGAAAAGAAGTTTGTATCCATAGAGCTTTTCAGGCAAGACCAAAAGTAAAATGCTATAGCACCCAATTTTCAAAATTAAATTTAGGATTTAGAATTTAAATAAATAATCATCTAGACTATTCTAGGTATATCCATCACCAATAGCAAACATAGGTTGCTGTGAACCAGGCTGATGAAAATTGCTACAACAGAGAGTTTGTGTTTTCAAGAAGTAACAACCTACTCATGAAATCAAAACAAACAGAAAAAGATAAGCCAGAGCCAAGCAGGCTGCCACCAGAAGGTGGAATTCATTGCAGGGTGGTGAATCCACAGTGTGTTATGTTTATAGTCGGTAGACAAGAAAGAGCTGAGGCCCCTAAGTATCCCTTTAGGCAAAAGCACCCTGATGTCCACTCAGCAACCACCTACACCAGCTCCCAAATGCCTGTCCTGGTATCTGCTCTGAGTGGATTTTATTCCATGAGTTGTGCCATAGGGTTGTTCTTAGCTCAAATAGTATTTTGAGTAGAAGCCTCCAATAAAAACAAATCTAATTAGCCCTGATGTACTCATGTGCTCCCTACCAGATCATGACATTCAACTTTGAAAGGACAGAGTATCATTGAGTGAGCTTGAATAATGACAGCAGCACAGCCTACAAATCTTCAGTCTAAACAACTCACATGGCTGACCCTCAAAGTGCTTCAAGGTGTCATCATCAGCTGGAAAATAAGAGAGAGGGAGAGAAGCCAGAGCAGTATTAGGAAATAATGCCCTGTCTCTCCATACCTAACAGAGAGGGGAGGCGAACTTCAGGAACTATAAATGAGTGAGTTTAACACTTATCCTTACTGATATTTTCTAGAGAATTATTAACTGGTGGTTTGTATAAACTTTGAAATGAAGACTTGAAAGTAGGGAACTAACACAGGTCCATCTAAAACAAATAATGCTGGCCCTTGACTAAGGTAGGTCTCAAATTAGCAGTTCCATGTATGCCTGCATTTTTTAGAGGTTTTAAAAAAACTTTGTATTGGTTCTTTGTGAATTTTACATCATGTACTCCAATCCCACTCATCTCCCAGTCCTCTCGTACCTGCCCTCCTCCCTTGCAACCCCTCCCAAAGGAAAATAAAATCTTGTTGTGGAAGCTGTAGTGTGTTACAGTTTATCTCAGAGTATACCCTTTTGTACACACTTCTCTACTTGCAAATGTTCATTGCAATGTGTCACTGGTCTGATTCAAGGTCTCTGGTTTCTGCTATACCAATACAGGGACCTCACTACAACTCTTCTCTGATACTTTGTTGTTGCCCTGTGTCATAGAGATCCTGTAGCTTTGGATCTGTAAGACCAAACTGGCCTCTTCACATGCTCCAGCATCAATGGGGTAGATGTTGGGGTGGGCCAACTCAAAGCTCTGGTCTGCGCTTGGGAGGTCTCTGAGCCTGCCAGCTCTCCTGGACTCACACCACCACTGGGTGAGCTCTTCAGCATTGCCCCAGTTAACTGATCTGCAGCCAGAAAGGTGCAGAATCAGCTCAACTGCTCCCATGGCCTCCAGCTGACTCACCCACATTCAAACCATCAGGGAGGGCCAGCTCTACTGTGCTACCCAGACGAGGTACAGAGCCCACTTTCCCAAGTGTTGTAGCCTGTGAGGGGAAGGGCCAGCTCTTCCACACTCATGACTCTGGGGTCAGTTCTCCCACATGCCATAGGTGGCGAGGGACCAGGGGACAAGGAAGGAAGGCATCTCTCCCTCTGCCCCTGCCTGGCAGACAAGCGGCAGAGCCACCTCGCCCACTCTCATGCCTGACTCACCCATACCCCTGACACTAGAGGTTTGTTTTTTAAGTGGGTTTTAAAAAATATTTTTGAAGACTTGACACAATTTTAAAAACTCAGATATATCATATAGCCCAGAAGTACTGAAAATTTTTATAAAAGGCAGATCACAATAAAATACAAGTAGACAACAGTCTATTTTGTCATGTGCGATCAAAAATCTACAGGAAACTACTATGAAAAATTATAAAATTTTCACAACCTATGAATGTGAGGCAGGCCATATACTGTACCTGAAAGCGTCAAAGTCAGTGCAAACAAATGGGAGGAGGCAGTATTAATGCCTAACAGTCTAAAATCAACTCTAGTGTGTACTGTGCCTCTGCAACAAGTCTCCTCCTGCTGGCATTGCAGTGAGCTCTGACACTGGAACGGTCCCTAATCATCACCAAGTGAATAATTTGTCTCTCCAGTAAATTGCACATCACAGTAAAGAGCAATCTCTTATGCGTCTCACACTTGAACTCTCTGCAATGCATCCAACTCTGAAATGCATTCTACTCACCTATTTAAGTTATTGATAAGGTTGGTGGTTGACAGCGGGCTTTTATGAGTTAAATTAGGGAATGGTCAAAAGTTTCAGGTGGGTTTTTGATTGTGGGGGTCAGCATGATTTCCCCCTGTATCATTCAAGGTCAATTCAAAACCCCAAACCCCACTTTTTAAAAGATTTATTTATTTCCTTACTTGGCGTGTGTGTGAGTGAGTGTCTGTGTATGTCTGTGTCCTGTGTCTGTGTGTCATAAGCATGCAGGTGCCCTCAGAGGCAAGAAGAAGGTGTTGGGTCTCGGGATTTGGAGTTACAGGCAACCAGTTGTAAACTGCCCAACATGGGTGCTGGCAACTGAAGTCAAGTCCTCTGGAAGAACAGTATTCTTCTGCTGACTCCAGCCCCTGGATGCTTGTCTGCCTCTAACAAGCACACTCTGTTGGAACTTTAAAAATATGTCCCACTCCTTGAGAGCCAAAGTGGGTCTTCTGGTTTACAAGTTCTGAGTCTGTATGTGGCTGGCAAAGAGTGGCAATTCTGAATTGATGATTCTTTTAACAGAGAGTGAGGGAAGGAAAGAGTGAAAGAGGTTAGCATGGGACAGGAGGGTGAAAGAAGAAAGGGAAAGAGGGAAGTCTTCCCTTCATATTGCTCTATTTTTAAAAAGTGTTTTTCTTTTCCATTTAATATTTGTCTTAAATTTTTAAATTTTCTATCTTTTTTTCTTAAAACTTTTAATTTATTCTGTGAGCCTGTATATGTGCACACGCACACATGTGGAAGCCAGGAGAAAACTGACAGGAGTCAGTTCTGGTTTTGGATATCCTGGGTCCAGGGATTGAACTGTGATTTTCAGGCATGGCAGCAGCATCTTGACCCTCTGAGCCAGCTCACCAGCCGTCTGTTCCTTGTTTCTGTTCAGGCCTTTGTTTTTGCTTTTTTATCTAACTGACATCATTCATTAATCACCCTTGTTCATCTCTAAGAACAGAGTCCCAGCAGCACTCATTGCTACTCTGGGAAAATACTGTTGGTTCTTGTGTTTTCTTTCTCTTCGCTATTTCACATAAATCTTTCCCTACTTCTCATTCAAAACCCCTACCAGGATTTCCTTACCTGATTGTCAGAGGTTGGCAAAAACCTGGATTTGCATCCAATCCCTGTGCTCCATGCTCCACTGTCTTCCACACGGCACACTGTCCCCCCATGAGTCCTGACATCTGATTCTGTGTTCCACTGTCTTTTTAAGAAGCAGCAATTTCTCCCCCTTCACCTCCCCCTGACTCTAAAAAAAAAGCCTTTAAAATGTTCATTTTGTCTACCTTTTCTTCCTTTAGTTGTAGCTTTCCTGTCAATGCCCCTGTTGATGACTCTGTCTGTTCCTCACTCATTCTGGCTTCTCCCCTGAGACATTCACAAGAGTGCCAAGTTCTGGACACAGCATCTTCATCAGATTGGGTCACTGGGGTGATGGGATGATGGGCAATTTGATAATTTCCCATACTCCTCACAAACCAGGAGCACTGGTGTTCTTCATTTCACTAGTATTTTGGGGGCAAGACAAAACAAAAGGATACCAGGCATGCTACTCTATGCCTGGAGATAAAAGATTACCTGTAACTGATGCCTAAATTCCATTCCCTAGTAATTATACATCACAAAACCAAGTTGTAGAAGTCAAAATTGGACCCTGTCTCCTAGGTTTGTCAAAGCCAAGTACCTTCCAGTGACTGAATCAACTGAAATCCTATACCATTCTGAAGGCCAGGTCTTCAAGACCAAGGCAAGACCAAGGTCAAGGCGCCAGCAGATTGTCTTCTCTCAGTTTGGCTTGTAGATGTCTGTCTGTCCCTATCGTCACCTGAGTTCCCTCCATGTGTCCTCGTGGCCATATCCTCTTCTCACAAAACAAAACAAAATAACAACAACAAAACAAAAACAAAAAACCAAAAAAAATCAGTTTGAATTCAAATCCAACCTAATGATCTTATTTCAACTTTGCATTTTTTGAAGACTCTGTGTCTAAATATGGTTATATTCTGTACACAAGAGGTTAGGACACCAGTGTAGGATTCTGGAACCACCCACAGATCTCTGGAGTGAACGGATTCCCTTTACTTGCGTGCATCAGAATTGAGTGACCCTGTCTACTCCTACGGACACCTTCTGGAATGGCAGCCTGTAATGCGATGACTGTCTTCATCCCCTTCAGCCTGTAGTCACTGTGATACTGTGATGGCTCATGGTTTGAATTGTGTCAAGAGCTTGCTATCGTTCACGAGGTTGACACTATGCCCTTGTGACACTGCAGCAGAACTTCTGGCGGTGGTAAGCTTCATTCCTGGTTGTCTCCTGTCAAGCAGTGGCTCTTTTACTAGATCCTCCTCGCTATTATCATCACTGCTCACATGGTAGAAAGGCAAAAGGAACCACTCTTAAGTGAAATGAAAAGAAGTAAGTGTGATTTACATTTTTGTTGGTTTTGCTGTTTGCTTTCTCATCTTGTTGAGCTCAGGGGAGTAAACCCAAGGCCATGAACAGAGCAAGTTAGGCAAGCAAGCTTCCCCAGCTTTTGCTTCCTTGAGACAGATTTCTCATCATGTATCCCAGGCTGACCTTGAGCACAGAATCCTGGTGCTTCTGCCTTCTGAGTGCTTGGACCCCAGGTACACATTGCAGACCCAATTTTACTGACTTATTTTTGTGCCCATAGAGGACATTATCTAAGAGTGACATGATTCTTACTCAATTTACTAAAGATGAACAAGTCATGTCCAGTTAATGATATTAAGAGATAAAGCATCATAATTACAACCTTTACCAAAGATGATGCTAAAAAAAAAAAAATGTCTCCAGCAGAAATTCTTACAGTTGCTATTTAGCTGTTAGCAATCCAAGAGTTTAGAAGGTTACATGACAGCACAATGATGCTGGGGCTAGGGAAATGTGTCAGAAGTTAGGAATGTTTGCTGTTCCTGGAGAATACAGCTCCCAGCTCCATGTCAAGCAGCTCACAACTGCCTGTGCGCCTCATTTCAGGGGATCTGACACCCTGTCCTCACCTCCATGGGTACCCCACACGTATGGCACACACTCACTCAGAGATACACACATATGCATAAACAGAAAGAAAAATGAACCTTTTTTAAAGCAAAGTAAGAATGTCCTGAGCCTTTTGAATTGGAAAAAGGTACCACTTCTGTTTGGTGAAAGAGCATTTCATGTGTTTCAGGCCCATGGAAGATACTCAATGTCTGCAATTTGAACCACACTCACATAAGGCATTTGGTTATGCTAGGCTGGTAGGTTTGTTGTTGAACCACTTGCTAAAATAATGGTGTGGACCTCAGGTAGCTCAAACTAAACCAAATGAAGCCTCAAACTTCAAATATATATATTCAATACAAGCCACGTGGATGCAGCAAGCATTATACAAAAGGAATTTTTTAATTAGTGAATTCTGTGAAATGCAAAGAAATGTTTCCTAACAAGGACCAATTGGCATAGTATGTTGAGGTTACTAAGCACCCAAAAAAAACATGGAAAGGTCTAAATTGTTTAGAAGAATCAGAAGTCTCTATTAAATTATTATTATAATAATTCATACCATCAAAACTTTCAATTTGATATGCATGAAATCAGATTCAAAAAAAGATTAAAACAAATTGATCTAAAATTGAAGGGTGCTAAAGGAAACACAAAAGTTTGAAACATAAGTAAGGGCAATAATGCACAGTTGTAAAATTGGCTAAAAAAAAAAACCAAACTAAAAATGCGGGAGGGGGAATGTTGGCAAAGCAGGAAGCAATTTTTAAAGGATCTGAAAGGAGTTAATGAGGTAGATGAAGGTGGTCCTGTAGTGAAGAAATTGACAGTGAGTGACAAGACATGCCTTAATGGCAACTAGAAAACTGACCATCTCTCTCAACAGACAGATGTCTGCTGTGCCTTAAGAACTCTGTTATGATTGATGCTGTAATGTATGGAGAGAAAATGGGAACTGTCCAGGCAG
>CAJQZJ010033828.1:5210918-5281655 GCA_907164525.1 Lophiomys imhausi | reverse complement strand
TCATCTCCCACTGGAGATTCTTCGATGCTCATCTTCTACTTGGAGTAATATAGGGGGTGCTGTCAGGAGCTGACATGTCTCGATATCAAAAAATCTTAAGTTAAGAAAACATCTTTGAATGCCATATTCTGCAGATCTCTTGAGGTTTTTGAAGATGCCCTATCTATCTCTTGTATTTAGATAAGCAAATATTGCTTGTCTCTTAGCAACTTGATTTCTGAGTAGCTTAGAAAATAACTGTGATAGACTGTCATAGTAACTAACAAAATGACACGTTTTCATGACTATTAGTTTCCGTTTCTTAATTATCCTAAACAGTTTATGTCGGTTGGTAGCGAGAGGTCAAAACTTGACATTTCATTTTTAAGTATTACTACAAACAATACCTTTAAGAAGCATTACCCTTAATTTTGTATCAATATACAAAGATCAATACCAATGTGGCCAAATATAATCTTAATTTTGTATCAATATACAAAGATCAGTACCGATGTAGCCCAATACAATCTTAATTTTACATTAATATACTAGGGTCAATACCATTGTGGCCAAATATAATCTTAATTTTGTATCAATATACAAAGATCAATACCAATGTAGCCCTATACAATCTTAAATTTGCATTAATATACAATGATCAATACCAATTTAGCCAAATATAATATTAATTTTGTATCAGTATACAAAGGTATAAAGCTATATTCAATAATCTGTCCTTTTTTCTTGTTCTTTCCTATACTATGTCTATGTCCCATTTTCTCAAGTCTGTTCACTCCTATATAGGAGAGAAAGGAGGATACAGAAAAGCAAAAGAGAGAAGTTCCTGGGTCTAACCTCCAAAACCCTTTTAACAAGACCATTTAACAGCTTGTAGTCTTTTCCCCTAAATAACAAAATTTTCTATTATCTATCAAATAACCAAAGGGGAAGAACACCCTCCCCAATCAGGTTAGAATATTAAGAATTTTTCACATCTTAAAGAAAGGAAGACAATTATAATCCTTATATCTTTGTAAATGACTGTATGTGTACATGTGTGCTGTGTGCCTCTATGCACATCACTGAACTCATGTGGAATCAGAGGGAAAACAAGACTTCCACCTTGCTTGGGATATCTTGCTGTTGGCTGCTGCCTGAACCAGATTAGCTGGCCCATGAGTGTTGGAGAAGAGTCTTTTGCATGTTTTTCAGGTACTGATTTCAGTGCCCTAAGATCTGGTTACTGCCCTATCTAAGGCATTCTCTGATTGGCTTTAATAAAAAGGCTGACGGCCTATTGCTGGGCAGAAAGAATATAGAAGGCAGGACTTTCTGGGAGAGAGAAAGGAACTCTGGGAAAAAGAAAGAGGAACCCCTTTCGCCAGGAGACACAGAAGGAGAGACTGTGGGCTTGGAAGGTACAGATTAGCCACGTGGTTGGTTGAGACTAGGTAGTCCAGTTAACTTAGGAGAGCAATTAAAAGTTTGCCCAGGTAAGGCCTATGCATTGAAATATCAGAAGGCCTTAGTGTATTTATTTAATGGGCATAAGGCTGCCCTGGATCTCAGACCTTTTCACCTGGAGACATAAGTCTCAGGTCTTTTACAACACATGAGCTTCTAAAAATGTCTTACCCTGCTATCCATCTCCCCATAGTGACTCTGGGGTTACAGATACATGCTATTCCACTGATGGAATAGGTGTTTCCCCTGGGTTCTAGGAATCTTAACTAAAGGCTTAATGCTTGTATCACAAGTGCTTTCTTCACTGAGACATGTCCTGCAGCCCCATGAAGACCATACTTAAAAGAACTGAGATGTGCTGGCTCATAAGCTACATTCAACTCCGCAGCAGGTTATGCACACACCTGTGCCTCTCCTGCCCTTTTGAACTCCATGTATCATCACCACCTTTCAAATGAACTTCTAAAAGTGATCTTGGTCCCAGCTGTAGCCAATATATCCTTAACCTTTCCTGGAATGAGCTCCTCCCCAGCACTGCCCAATCCAAAACCCTCAGTGACCACTTAAATTTAACTCTATGGCTAATTGTTCCAGTCAATCGGTTTCTGATGATTGTAACATTTCCAAGTGATCTAGACATTTGTGGTAAGTGATTAAGGAAAACAAGTGACTAACTATAACATTCCAAAAGTCTGATGGGGCTCATCTCATTGAGGGCTTGATTTTGCAGAAACATGTGAAAGCATGCTGGCTTCTTTAAATGACAGACTGTAGGAATGCATGTGTTAGTATGTAACCCAAATACAGTAACACTTTGAAAACTGTAAGTCTAGTACTTTGCTTTATTTCTACTTAAAGTTTTATAGGAAAAATCTTCTGGATTTCCCTTGGAATAGTAAGAATTACTTTAAAGATAGAATTATTGTTTTAAAAAAAGTGAGAAAATTAGCTCGATCATTAAAATGTTCTTGGGCATTTCTATATATATATATATATATATATATACATATATATATACATATATATGTCTCCCTCTCTGTCTCTACTTTCCCGCATATGTGTATGAGTGTGCATGCATTCATGTGCTGCACACGCTTGGCCGTGGGGACAGAGGAGGACATCCATCTAGTCTCTTGATCTATCATGTTCTGCCTTATTCCCTTGAGGCAGGGTCTGCCACTGAACCCAGATCTGGCCATTTCTGCTAGACTGGCTAGCAAGCAGGCCCCAAGTTTTCTTCTTGTCTCTTTCCCCCACCACACTGGGGTTACAAGCACATAGATCATGCCTGGAGTTTTACATTGGTGCCAGTGATCTGAACTCAGGTCCTTAGGCTTGGTCAGTAAGCACTCTTACCCACTGAACCATCTCCCTAACCATTCCTGTACAATACAAGAAGAAATGTTAGAGAGACAGAAAACATTGTCTTCCTTAAATCCCAGTTTTTCACGTGACTTTGCCCATCTTATAGTTGTAAACAAGTTTGATGAACAAATATTGTGCACTGGGGCCAGACCCCAAGAGTTTCCCAGATTCCACCATCAGTATAAAAGAGAAGAATCATATTTTTCTCTCATTTTGTAGGGACACATTTTAAAGTTGGCTACAAAAGTGAGGGGTTAGCACATCCACTTCCCTCCCACACCACTTCTCCACTTCCCCAACACCCATGCCTTTGTTGACTCTTTGCATCTCCATCTTCCTCACAGAGAATTACAGAAAGAGGTTGCCTTCCCATTTCTTTAAAGAACCACACACATTGCAAGCATTAAGAGAGGGAGAGGGGAGAGAAATGTGTTCTTTTTAGTCAACCTAACACTGTGTTCACAGATCACAGACGTTAATTACTGATGTTTGCAGACTGTATATCTTCTCAAGTTGTTTTGTTAGCATCCATTACCCAAGGGATCAACAGAGAGGAAGAAAATTATTCTATGCTAACTATCCAAAACCACAATAAAATGTTCCTTTTTTGTATCTAAGATTCCCTTTGTTTAAAAATGCTTTCCTCGGTACTAACTTCTAACTACTGAACATGGGTTTGGGAGGGAACAGTCGTCACATACAAATCATGTAAGGTTTAAAAATGGCCACTTCCCTCCTTCCAGATCATAAGCTTTGCATTTAAGGGTGCTCAGAATACAGTGTGACAACACTGCAGGGACCATAAGAATATGTTTTGGGAAAAAGAATGAATGATAAGGACATGTAAAGAATCATGCCACTATGTCAAGTGTAAAGAATATAGGAAAACCTGCCCTAGAGGCACTGCAGATGTGACTGCTATGTCACATGTGCATCAGTAGGTGGCAGAGTGGAGAGTGGATATATCTACATTCAGTGTTCTGACTTATGAACATTTGAATGTATAGTAGCCTAACATTCCTGGGGAATAAAAGAGCAAGCTGGATACCAACACCACTTTGGCACCATGAGGTAGCCTGTGATAACTATCAGACCAGTACCAGCCAAGCATCAGATGGGCTCCCAGGACATGAAACAAGCCAGAAACAAGGAAAACTCTACCTGGCCCTGGATGTGGGAGTTGTGAGTGAGCCAGCCCTGAGGGAGTGAGCGTGAGAGAGATAGCCCTGCCTTCTGTCTGCTGTGTGGTGGCTAGGGAGAGATGCCCTACCCTCCCTTTTGCCCTCACCACCATTGGCCAACAGGAGATCTGCCCCAGATGGGGGTCACAAGAGCAGGAGAGCTGTCCCTGCCCCTCATATGCTGCAGCACTCAGGAGAGCAGGCCCTGCGCCTTTCCATAGTAGAAATGGTCATGCAAGTGGGAGTTGCAGGTCCAGAACCAGGGTTTTGAGTTGGCCCAACCAAACATCTACCCCATGGATGAACTGCTGGAGTGCAAGAAGAGGTCAATTCCAACCCAGGACTGCAGTGTCTCCATGACACTGGACAGTTACGGCATATCTCAGAGGAGTTCCAGTGAGGTTCCAGTACTGATAGAGTAGCAGAAACCAGGGGCCTCATATAAGACCAAGGAGTCATTATAATGAATCTTTGCAAGCAGAATTTGTAGACAAAGGGGAATATTTTGGGATGCACTGAGATGTATTGCAGCTTCCACAATGAGCTGTTATTTTTTTATGCTGGGACAGATTGCAAGGGTGGAGAGTGAGTCTGTGGGGAGGTGGGAGATGGGAGGGAACAGGGTGGATGATGTAAAATTCACAAAACAAATTTTTTTCCATAAAAAAACAACAACAACAAAGAAGAGCTGAAAACAGGGAGAGCAGGATAGTTGGATTCCTGTGGGAGTGGCTGCAGAGAACCAGATTAATCGGTTTAGGTCAAGACCCCTATGGAAATAAGAATGGAGTCCAAACTCACCTTTGCCACTCACGTGCACCTGACGAACCTTGTAAGAATGCAGTTAAATGGTGTCTCCTTGAAGTCTTCCTTCATCAGAGAAACATAGTTACACACAAAGGCACACATAGCCCTGTGCACACATTCTGGTCTGTCACTCACATAGCACTTGGCACAAGTTCAGCATTGCACATCCGGTGGCAACATACTTGTTTGTCTGCTTGCCCCTGTGAAGGGTATTGGGGACCAAATCTCGCCACACCATGCTCTTACCTCAGTGTCTTACCTGGGTCTTGGCACAGAGTAGACCTAAGCTTTAGGATAATTACTCACATAGACACTGGGAAATGAATGGGGGGGGGGGAGACTATCTTCAGACAGCTATTGTTCACGATATTAACTTGCTTTGAGTGGATAGGATATCTTGGAGAAAAAAATATATATACATGAAGTTGTTTCAACAGTCCAGGTGAGAATAAGTTCCTGACCCTAGGATGACAGTACCATCAGTGTAATGTGAAGAGTAGCTGTCATATGACTCTGAAGAAAGATGGGGCACTGATTAAAACAGAACCACAAGACATTTAAAGACGACAGTGGTTGGGATTAAGTGTTCAGACCAATGACACTACTAGACCATAGTTTAAAAATCCAGCAGAGGTTAGTTCCAGTGAGAAACAGGTAAGTCCTGGTTTAGTCTTTTAGGGGCCAATCAGTGAGTCACAGAAGTAACAGCGGCTAATGGGACATTGGATATGCACGAAAGTTTAGAGGGCTTTCCGATTTTTAACATTTGTGAATCCTCACACAATTCTTTTGCTGTGCTTCCCTCTTTAACTTAGTAATCAAAACTCAGATAGGCATGTGTTCCACTTTACTGAGGAGGAGACTAAAGCACATTGAAATTTTTTCCAGCTGCCCCCAGGGAAAGCAGACAGGTAGCAACTGAGCTGATTTCTATCTACCATGTGGGGAAGCGGGACAAATTCGCCTCTGCTGGATGGGGCCTCCATGACCAGCCCATTCTGGATCCCAGAATCTTTCTTGCACTTGTCAGTAGAATCCACCCATTCTACCCATTCACATTTAGAATGCAGTTTCCCGCTGGTGGTTTTCAAGTGTTGAATGTTGGTTCAAGCAGCCACTAACTCCTATGGCTTGAAAAGGAACACAGCAGACCATTGATAATGGTGTCTGTGTACACATATGAGTAGAAAGCAGAGGTCTGCCTTGGCTTTCATTCTTCAGGACCTATCATCTTGTTTTTTTCTTTGGGAGAGGGTTGTTTTTTATTTTGATTAAAATATAGTTCCACCATTTCCCCCTCCTTCTCCTCCTTCCTACCCTTCTCATGTTCAATTCCCTCCCAAATTCAAGGCCTCTCTTCTCTTATTATTGTTGCTACATATACACATAAACAAGTGAATGTATAAATATGACCTGCTGAGTCCCTACAGTGTCCCCTGAATGGATATGTTTCTATGACTGACCACTCTGTATCTGATAACCAATCAGGAGACTCATCCCTGGGAATGACTAATTGTCCCTCTATCAGTTGTTGATTGTAACTCTACAATTATGGGTGTCACCAAATCAATATCGGAATGTCAACTCTTACTGAAATTGGATAGTTATGGTTTAGGCAGCCATGATGTTCAGAATTCATGGATATAGCCTCCCTATCATAGCTAGACACCACAATATCACAGCAGAATTTTAGATCCATCTTATTTTTTGAGACAGTCTCTCATTGGCCTTGAAGTCATGATAAAGGTAGTCTAAGTTAGCTAAACAGAACTTTTCTTCCCACAAGTGCTGGAATGCCACCAGCCTTGCCTTTGACATAGAGAGAATTTCTTTTTTTTTAATTACATTTATTTATTACTTTAAGTTACATCTCCCTTACAGCCTCCTCCCTCCAACCTTCTTGGTTTCACCCTCCCATCCTCTACCCCCTCTCCCACCTATCTTGTTCCGCTGGGGTGGGGTGCCCTACATATCATCCCCCTCTCAATTCATTAGTCATATGAGGGCTAAGAGATTCCTCTTGCACTGGGGGCCTACATGGCAGCTCCACTAGGGTAAAGTGTCCAACTAATAGGTAACAAAGTCCATGTTTATGTTCCTTTTGGTTTGTTGTTTGCAGCATAGATATCCTGTACTATATGGCTAAAATCCAGTTATAAGTGAATACTTGCCATGTGCATCTTTCTGGGACTGGGTTAGCTCACTCATGATGAGCTTTTCTAGTTCCATCCATTTGGCAGCAAATTGCATGATTTTCTTGTTTCTGATAGCTGAGCAGCATTCCACTGTGTAAATGTACCACAGCTTTTTTTTTAAATCCATTTGTCTATTAACAAACATCTGGGTTGTTTCCAGTTTCTGCCTATTACAAATAAAGCTGCTATGAACATAGTTGAGGAGATGTCCTTGTAGTTTGGTGAGGAATCATTTGGATATATACTCAGGAGTGGTATAGCTGGGTCTTGAGTTAGAGCTATTCCAAGTATTTTAAGATATCCCCAGACTTATTTCCATAATGGTTGTACAAGCTTACACTCCCATGAGCAATGAAGGAGTGTTCCCCTTTCTCCACAACCTTGCCAGCATGTGCTGTCTTTTGAGTCTTTTTTAAGTGTTTATATATTACTTCAAGTTACATCTCTACCATAGTCCCCTGCCTCCACCCCTTCCAGCCCCACCCTCCTACCCTCTCCCCCTTCTCCCTTTTTTTGAATAATTAGGCAACAATTATGAAAATTATAAGGTATAACTTATATTCCCAATGTCCAGTCTGTTCATATTTGACAACTGATATTAATATTCTATTATCCATCTATCTCCATGAGTTTAAACTTCTATACCTAACTCATTTTCCATCCTAACTAATTACCAACTTAACCGTTCTGACTGGTATGAGATGGAATCTCAGAGTCGTCTTGAGTTGCATTTCTCTGATGATTAAGGATGTTGAGCATTTCTTCAGGTGTCTCTCAGTCATTAGAGATTCCTCTTTTGTAAATTCTTGGGTTTAGCTCTGTTCCCCATTTTTTATTGGATTATTTGGCTTCTTGGTGTTTAGTTTCTTGAGTTCTTTATAAATTTTGGATATTAGACCTCTGTCAGATGTGGGGCTGGTAAAGATCTTTTCCCAATCTGTAGGTTGCTATTTTGTTCTAATAACAGTGTCCTTAGCCTTACAGAAACTTTTCAGTTTCATGTGATCCCATTTATTGATTGTTGGTCTTAGAGCCTGAGCTGTTGGTGTTCTGTTCAGGAAGTTGTCACCTGTGCCAATGAGTTTGAAGCTTTTCCCCACTTTTTCTTCTATTGGATTTAGTGTGTCCAGTTTTATGTTAAGGTCTTTCATCCACTTGGACTTAAGTTTTGTGTAAGATGGTAAATATGGGTCTATTTGCATTCTTTTACATGTTGACATCCAGTTAGACCAGCACCATTTGTTGAAGATGCTTTCCTTTTTCCATTGTATGGTTTTGGCTTCTTTGTCAAAAAGTAAGTGACCATAGGTGTGTGGGCTTATGTCTGGGTCTTCAATTCGATTCCACTGATCAACTGGTCTATTTCTATACTAGTACCATGCTTATTTTATTTCTCTGTAGTATAGTTTGAAGTGAGGGATGGTGATACCTTCAGATGTTTTTTTTTTAATTGTACAGGATTTATTTAGCTATTCTGGGTTTTTTGTTTTTCCACATGAAGTGGAGAATTGGTCTTTCAAGGTCTGTAAAGAATTGTGTTGGTATTTTGACAGGAATTGCATTGAATATGTATATTACTTTTGGCAGGCTGGCCATTTTTTTTATGTTGATCCTACCTATCCATGATCATGGGAGATCTTTCCATCTTCTAAAGGCCTCTTCAATTTCTTTCTTCAAGGACTTGAAGTTCTTGTCATACAGGTCTTTCACTTGCTTGGTTAGAATTACCCCCAGGTATTTTATATTGTTTGTAACTATTGTGAAGGGTGTTGTTTCTTTGACTTCTTTCTCAGCCCATTTATCGTTTGTATAAAGAAGGGCTACCCATTTTTTGAATTAATTTTGAATCCAACCTCCTTGCTAAAGGTGTTTCTCAGTTGTAGGAGTTCTTTGGTGGAATTTTTGGGTCACTTATGTATACTATCATATCATCTGAAAATAGGGATACTTTGACTTCTTCCTTTCCAATTTGTATCCTCTTAATCTCCTTTCGTTGTCTATTGCTCTAGCTAGAACTTCAAATACTATGTGGAAGAGATATGGGGAGAGTGGGTATCCTTGCCTTGTCTGTGATTTTAGAGGAAATGCTTTAAGTTTCTCTCCATTTAATATGATATTGGCTACTGGCTTGCTATATATCGCCTTTATTATTTCTTGGTATGTTTCTTGTATGCCAGCTCTCTCCAAGAGAGGATTTACAAGCCCTGAGAACTATTGCATATGATACTCACAGTGATGGATATGTGTCAAGACACATTTGCTGAAACCCACTGGTAATCATGAAATGCCAGCAATGAACCCTAGGTTAACTAAGACTCAGGATAAAGATACATCAATGGTAAGAAGCATACTGGCTGGTGGAAGATGTTGGTACCTGAGTGATGGGGAAGGTTTAATAACATTGCTTCTGATAGGCTGATTTCAATGCTGAGATCTGGTTATCACCCCTTCTGAGGCATTCTCTTGATTGGTTAATAAAAGTCTCTGATAGCCAATTAGCTGGACAGAAAGAGTATAGAAAGGCGGGACTTCCTGAGATTAGAACAGGAACCCTGCGTTTTACACAGAGGATTAGCTCATTCCACAGGAGACATGGAAGCAGATAGACCTATTTGAGAATGCTGGAAAGTAATCACAGGCACATGGTGGTTTGGGATTAGGTGATCCAGGTTAATTTAGAGTGGCTAATTGAGAGTCTGCCCAGCTAAGGGTTAAGTGTTGAAACATTAAAAGGTCTTGGTGTGTTTAATTATTGGGGAAAGGACTGCAGCAGCTTATAGGCCATCAGTCCAAGCAATCCAGGACAGTCAGACTCCCGGACTCCCGTCAAACTTTGGCGAATCTCCCACCAAGCTGCCAGTAATTCTACTGGCCTAATATAACAACTTATATTATTTAATAGAGTTTAAGTTGCAGGTGGTGTAGGCCACCCTTGGTCTGGGACTCTTTCCCCAGGATAAACAGACCGCTAGTTAAAGTGGGCCAGGCCTGTTGGTTGATATCTTTGGCTGCTCTGCCAAGCTGCCGGCTGCTCCCCCTTCCTAATCTTACAGTTTATACTTATTAATAAATACAATTGATAATTAAATTGCAGCTTCACCTGAGGATATGAGACCTCTCTGTACTTTCCACTTAATTTTACTGTGACCACAAACCCATCTAAAAACTACAGTGAGTAGTACTCACTAGGTAGCTTCTGTACTGCAGGACTCTTTGCAGCCTGTGCAGAGAAAAGGAGCTTTCCTAGACCAAATCCAAAGATGATACTACTTTCAAATGGAGGGTGCTCCCTGAAACCCACTTTGAAAAAGCTTCTCAATACAGTTCTTTGTGGAAACAACAGCTTTTGTAGCAAAGGTCCAAACACATACCCAAAGGGGCATAAAAATCCCCTTTGAGCAGTAGTTCCTAATTCAAACTGAGTCAACTACAAATATCTTTAAGGAGAATAAAAAGGAGTGTATTAAGTATAGTAGTGCACACCTATAATCCCCGTGCTGCAGAGGCAGAGACAAGGGGATTGAACTCAAAGCTGATCTTACCTACACAGTGAGACCTTTTCTCTAAAAGGAGAGGAGTTGCTGGCGAGAAGAATCATGGGTAAAATGCTTGCTGTGTACACACGAATTGCTGAGTTCTGATCTCTAGTACCTACATAAAAGCTTGGCACTGCAATACACATCTGCAAACCAACAATGAGGGAGGGAGGGAGACGGGTGGATCCCTCAGGCTGTCTGTTCAGCCAACCTCACAATAACAACAGAAAACACCTCAGAAACAACACTCCAGGTGTTCTCTGGCCTTCAAATAAACACAAACACACAAGCATGGTTACACACACACACACATACACACACACACACACACACACACACACAAATCTTTTAGATTGAATCTGAGGTGGAAATGTGTTCCTCTTTTCAGGAAACAGACATTCACAGATAGATACACTGTATGTGTTTGTTAGGCATTCTTCATTTAGCAGCCCAGCTGTCCAATCTGCCCATGTTTTCTTCCATTTCCTAGTGGGGAAGGGGTTCCACCATCTGGAATGGCTTCCCTGTCCTTCCATAGGCCCATCTCAGATGGTCAGGACCACAGAAAGGACAAGTTTGGTGCTACAAAGACAGGTATATCTCTACATGGAGCCATTCAAATACAACAAAACACTTTGGCCTGAGTGATTTCAGAGATACAAAATGATGCCAGCAGAAGCTTCCAGACAGGGAGAAGTCAGGCAGGGTTGGTGGGGAAGGGAAGAAAGATTGGATAAAATTAACCAAGAATTGGAAAAAGAATACAGAAGGAAAAGGGGGAAAGGAAGGGAAGATAGGAGAGAAGGAAGATGAAAGGGAGAAGGAGAGAAGGGAAGGACAAGGGCAGCCAGGATAAAATAACAGGGTGTCATCCAGCTTGTCTCAGGTGCCATTAACTGTCACTTCTTCACCATATCTAGACACCAAGGACATCATAGTGACGTAATTAATCCCTATTCTCTGAAAGATTATTATCTATGCAATGAATGATAGTGTTGAGTGGTTAAGTGACAAAGGTCATTGACAATGGGAGAATAGTCACCCAGTCATTTGCATAAATGCAAAGCTCAAATTTTAACTGAGTGACCACCACAAATCCTGGTGGGATTAGGAAGCCATTGAGATTGTTACCAGGGCAAGTATGTCCTCCCCTCATTAGTTGGATAAATGCAAAAATATCTTCTGTCCACTATGTTGTTCATGATTTAAATTAATTCCTTCCCATGGAGTTAATTGCTGAGGATCTTCCATCATGACTCTTATTAATGTTCCTTGTAATAGTCCCACACGTTTCTGTATCAGGCTGGCTCATCCAACACTCCTAAAACATTATTGTTCCATCCACAGCCATCACTGATCCTGCATCATGGACAACACTCTACCGCAGCTGGAGATCCATGACCTACCTCTGATTCTGTCACCTCAGGTCGTGTTGATCCTGGACTTTCACGCATTGACTGTTCATCTAGATCGTGTTATTATGCTTAAAAACTTCCCTCACTACTGCCAGAATGTAACTCCTAAAAATGGGATAGGTGCCAATTTCCCACAAGACCTAAAACGACTGAACTATGGATGCCTCTAAGCAGCTGAGAAGCAGAACCAATGAAAAATACATTCCACGAACAGATAGATCATTCCTTCTTGTACACACACACACACACACACACGCACGCACGCACGCACGCACGCACACACACACGCACGCACACGCACGCGCGCACGCACGCACGCATGCATGCTCACACACACACGCACGCACGCACGCACGCACGTACGCACACGCGCACACACATGCACGCACACACCTTTCAAATATATCCATATTTCAAACATATGCACATTTCATATACATAGGAACACTTGTATGTCTTAGCTATTTTTCTAATGCTGTGGCAAAACACCATGACCAAGGCACTTATAAAAGAAAATATTTAATTGGGACCTCATGATACCAGAGAGTTGGAGTCCATATCCTTCATGGCGGGCATGACAGCAAGCAGCCAGGCATGGAGTTGGAGCTGAATCTGAGGAGCTTACATAATTTTCCACAAGAACAAGGCAAACAGAGAGCTAACTGGAAATGACATGGGCTTTTGAAACCCCAAATCCCAGCTCCAGTGACACATATCCTCTAACAAGGCCATACCTCCTAATTCTTTCCAAATAGTTCCACCAACTGGGACAAAGTATTCAACTACATGGGCCTTTGGAGGCCTATTTCATTCAAATCACTACAATCCACTTAAACATAGCCACACACAGACACATACAGGTGAGCATACATTTAATTGGCATATGGCAGTCACACACCCAGAGCTATATATGCACACATCCACACACATACACACACTGTTTTGTCTTCTCTCATTCTGCCCACTGAAATTACTTAGATCTTTTCTATGAGTTCTTAATTTGTCCTCACTGAGAAATGAGCCGCTGTTCCTATGTGATCCAGACATGGCTTGTTTGTGATTCCCATTGGATGTGTATAGTTGACTAGTAAGAATCAATCCTTATCTTCACAAACAGAACCTGAGCCCAACGACATTCTAATTTTCACTCAGCACAACAGCCATTTCTTCATCAATGTCACCATCTGGTACTTTGTCTGTTATCCATGTACCCACATTTGTGTGAGTGTGTGAGCAGGCGGAGTGGAGAGTCTCCCACATCCTCAGACACTCTGTGCAATTGGTTTCTTCACTGTAGTTCCTCAAGGACTGGGGTTCCACTAGGGTGGATGCTCTGGGGGCTGAGGCGGCCTCTCCTCCTCCCGTGACAGCCTGTCTCAAAACTGTCAGTTCCTCTTCCATGCTGACAATGAGCAGACTCGATGGCAGGCTGCTCACTTAATGCCTTCACTGATGACATGCAGGTGCATGGGCGTTGTACTCACTCTTGAAGCTTTTGCGTTCTCCTGGGTGGCTGCAGGGCTGACTCCATTAACTTATAACGTTGTGAGAATATAGAAAACTGTGCCAGTTTGAGGTGAGCAATATGTGCCTGTAATGAATCCCTGACTCATAATTTTCAAGGCGATATTAAGGATATATCAGATTGCATGGAGGATATGCTTTCAGAGAGAACCATTTGAGAAAGTCAATCAATGCTATGCTTCACATGGTATAATCACGTAATTTTACCACTTTCTGGCAAATACTGCAAGCACAAGACCAAAGCTTCCATAACATATTTGTTTCATGCATTTCATGAGATTTTCCTCATCTTTCTAGAGTTATGTGAGACATATGTGAAACTCAGCACATACAAATGCTGGAAGGAAGCAATCCTGACCAGAATCCCAGCTTCGACCAACATCCTTCAAGTCAGTCTTCCAATATGTCACACTGGAGGAATAATTGTATCTATTCTTTAGGGCTATTATTAAAATCAAACAATATCTGGGACACACAGTCCCTATCCAATAGTGGTGAGAGCTACTAATGGAACTTAGAACCAAAAGGAAATGAAGAGATTTTTCTTAGGATTACAGAGAGTATGGGAACAGGCCTGGAAGTCGGAGACAGGCCTTGAAATCTCCTGTCCACAGCTGCATGCAGCAGAAAATAGTCCCTGGATGGTTTCTTCAGTGATCCACTCCTTTTGGGCCATTCCCTTGTTTACTCCACTGCTCACCACCTATAAGGACATCTTTCACTGTGCTTGCTTCCTCTCTGTATTAATTGCTGTTGTGGGTGTCTAGCTATCATAATGCCCTGAGAGCCCATGTAGACTTGGTGTCTGTTGGTACCTAGGTAGCCTTTGCCTGAAATGCACCAGTTGCCCATCTTTCCAGAATGGAATGTGATGAGGAGACCATGGAGAATGAGTTAATTTGCTCAGTTTCCATAATAGAGAAGCTGTCTTCAAAGTCTATGAACACTAATTTGAGCCTAGACTTGCATTACCCAAATAGCAAACAGTTATTGTATATCTCTTATGTGATAAGGGTAGAATGGGGAAGAGTAAAGGAACTACAAGAGGGCAGAAGCAGACAGTTATTTGGATCTTGGTGGTCCTGGGCACAATGGTAGACATTTCACATGTACTACTTTTTTAATCTTCTCCCATTTTATACAAAAGGAGAGGGACTCTCAGAAGGTTGTGGATTCAAACCTAGGATTGCTAACTCTGGAATTGATTAAGAGCAATTTTATAGAAGGAAGACAGCTATGTAAAATAAATGCCATCACAGGGTCCCTGGGAGACAAGAAGACCTATCTTCACTCCCACTTAGTGGGCATCATGACCTTTGTCCTTTACACAGTGAAGCCCTTCATCCCTATCCTGAACTATTGCTTCCATGACTGTGAGATCCTTCTGCTTCTTATCCCTCCTTTTCTATTCTGTCTTGGTCCTATTCCAGATACCCTACTGTGTCACTGTTTTTACTTCTGGCCCTCTCTAGTTTTGACGGAGTTCACTCATATGTGACACTGAAGATAATTCAAGACCAACTGTGGAAAATCATATTGAGAGAGGCAGAATGAGAGTCCTGTGGTTGAGTGCACAGACCAAGGACACAACTTACAGTGAGTACCCTGACTGTCCCTTCCACTAGCCCTGTGTTGGTTTCCCCATCAATAGAAAGAGAGGCACAATAGTACATATGATATTCAGTTCGATGAGAATGGACTAAGCTTAATGAAAATGCAGTAGTGCAAACACAACCCATGATGTGTATATTCTCCGTAACCATTCCAAATACAGAAGGAACTTTGGATGTAAGTGCCTACATCTCACAATCAGTTTCCCAATTCTGTTTCTCTGACTTAGTTTGAAAATATGGGTATGTGTTCTGCCTCATTTTATCAACTCCATCTTCCATTCTATTGTCATGACTCCCCACCATACATACATACATACATACATACATACATACATACATACATACATACATACATACAATCTATAGGTTAGCATCAGTAGACTCAACTCAGGATACTTTTGCTTTGATGGCCTCTACCCTATGTAGTCCATATTAATTGACTGATTGCTACAGAAGTCTACAGTCCCACTCATCCCTCCCTCAACATAAGAAACTCTGAAAGCCCCTCTCTCCTTCAACTTTCCCATAACATTGGCTGGAGTGTCTCTACAGACACTGTATTATGACTTACCAAATTACTTCTGGCCCTCTCCAGTTTTGATGGAGTTCACTCATATGTGACACTGAAGATAAGGAAGTATCTTACCTTCCCTGTCCAGGTCCCAGAAGTTAAACTGTTACCTTCTGACCTCGCCTCTGGGCCTGGATTCTGTGGAGACTGGTCTACAGGAGATTAGGGTTCACAGTAGTGATAGGTGAAATGGAGTGCCAAGAGCAATGAAAGTTACCAGGACTTATTTCCCAATTTGAAGAGCTCTGTGGGCTGAAAAAAAAAATTCTCTATATTTTTCAGATAAGGCTTCATAAGAGTCTGAATGTAGGCAGATCTGGATCATCTAAATAGCAGACATGCTAGGAATGCAGATCTCCTTACCCTACCAACGGGGCTGGAAACTACCAGGTGGGAAGACAGAGCCGCGTTAGATCATCTAAGATACTAGATGCCAGTCATCTCAGGCTCATCAGAAATAATCTTCTCCACTTTTCAGGCACAAATGATCCCAGGGGCAACCTCCTCTGAATAAGGAAGACTGGCAATCTGGTGATAGTGCTATAGCTGGACCTTCTGTAGCTGGAAATGGACTCAGATATGGACCAGTTTCATCAGTCAGCTCAGACCATGTCTACTGCTGAAGCTGGTGCAAGCAGGTTCCTAGTGGGAAACTGTCGACTTGGAAGGGTAACCTTCCACTGGCTAGAGTCCTTGAGAACCAGCCTGCTGTATAAGCTGGTGACATTGCTGCTTGTTGTCAATTAGAAACTCCTTCAAAACAAGCAGGGGCTGGAGAGATGGGTCAGTTGGTAAAGTGCCTCCTATGAGAGTTCAGATAGTTAACAACCACATAGAGACGACTGTGTGTATTCTTTCCTATACTGTAGCCCAGATAAACATACCCACACATACACATACAATTACCCAGCAGATATTTCTCAGTGCTCACAGCAGGGCAGCTGTGGTACAATATGCTCCTGTGAAAGTTTTCACATTTTTTGAGTCAACACTGTCCCATACTTGTTGTACATCTGTTAGGGATCCTACACACACACACACACACACACACACACACACACACACACACACAAAGATAGTAAAATAAACAGGAGAGGACTGTACAGCCATTCAGGTTAATCTGCTTCTCAGACCTTACCACAAAGCTCTGGAGAAAAATCACAATGGGTATGAGATTATCTATTCACGGCATCACCTCTGCCACTAGAATGCGTTATTATTTGCTACTGTGGTGTTGTTGCAACCAAAAGAAACAGCTTGTTCTCTGAGATGTTGTGTTAAGTTATGTCACTCCCACAATCCTCTGGGAGTGGAGATAAAGTTTGTAGTTATTGGACACACTTCCTTAGAGGGGGGCACAGCAGGCAGGAGTTACTCTCTGCTTGGCTCTGTTTTAATGGGGATCTGGATGCACAAGGCTAGTTCTGCTGCAACATGTATAACATCCCTCCATTTTATTTCTAAAGATTATTGTAGCCCCAAATAAATCTTCAGTAATTCAAAAAACTTTGCAGTCATTGAAATAGCAAGAAATAAAAGAAACCGTGCCTGTTCTCATGACACAGACTTTCTCCAACAGTTCTGGGGAATCATCTGCATTCATTGTAGCCGAGAAAATACACAAAAGCTGTAGAGATGGGCTGATGATTCTCCCTAGGGAAAAAGTTTCATGCAGAGGTGTGATTGTATTAAATGTCCATCCTCGATCTGTCCTCTGTCTACCAGTGCTAGTGTCAGAGGTTACACCATAAACCAGACAAAATCACCTTGCATGTACAACTAGGCATTCAGTGGTATGTCACAACAGGCACTGTTGATACCCAAGTACATTACTCGACCTTATCAAGTCATATTGTAGTCACTGGGTAAGGTGTGGCATGACTCTCCCTGTTAGTGCATAACAATCTTCAGGGTTCCTGCTTCCTCCCCTGGAAAAAAGCCTGGGAGGAGAAGAAAACCCTCAAAACTGTGGGTAAGGTTGCCTTACTTGAAATAAAGGACCTCGCTCACTCTCCTCTTCCTCGTCTTCCTACTCCTCATCTTCCTCCTTTTCCTCCTCCTTTCCTCTTCCTTCTTTTGTGCTGGAGAACAATGAGCCAACACTTAATATGAGATTTTATTGGATTCAAAGCATACAGCTTTGAACTCAAACTTCATATAAGAGGTTGTGATTGTTTTAAAGTAGAAGAGCATCTTAGGTACGTGATTATCAAAATCATTTTTTCTCAAGAGCAAAGTTTATATGTTTACATTTTGTACCTACTAACTATAGTGACAATGTTTGAAGTGACACATGGAGTTTGTTTTGTGGAAAAATGTTTCTGGAGATGTTCATACAAGATAAGTTTGCTACACAAAAATTCACCTGACAAAATGGACTTTTGTGTTTCAACTTAACCATGATATTTAACCTGAGAAAGTACACATAAAAGTATTATTAACAAAAGCATCACTTTTGAGATGTAGTAATAACTCAGTGGTTTAAAATACAGACCACAAAGCCAGACTGGCTATGCTGACCTTATATTTAGCTGCTCTAATCATCTGCCTTTTATTGACCTAAGACTAATTCTGATAATGCCTAAGTCACAGAGGAGGATTATATAACTACTAGAAAAGTCCCTAAAGCAATGCCTAGCAATCAGAAAGTGTTAGACAAATGTTTATTAAGTAAATTAGTATTTTTCAAAAGCACAACTGTTCCAGAAATTAAGGCAAGGATACGTGTCACATCTGTGTCCCATGTTAAGATGTTTAACCGGGGATCTTCCAGTTTTTAAATTATTGGGCAGGGGAAGCTCATCAACGGGGCCACCCACTGAGCACTCCTCACTCTGCCCCTGGGAAGGTTTGAGACTGGGGCCTCCCGCAGCCCTAACCGGGCTCTCCCCAAGTGGGGAGGTGAGTTCCCAGAAAGCAGGGCTCCACACGTGGGCAGACTGGGCAGTTTTTAAATTATTGTACTCACCCACATATTTTACTTTTCTAAACTTTTTAATTAAATTATTTTACATTTATTTATTATTTTTATATTTATTTGGAGGACTTGTTGGCAGAGAAGTAGTGGTGTTCCTTAACTGGCAGCAGCTTGTTCTCTCTACCAAGTGGGACATAAGAACCAAACTCAGATCTTTAGGCATGGCCACACGCAACTTTTCTCACCGAGCCATTTCTCTGTACTAACCATACTTGGTTTTTAAGAAAAGAACAATAGACATCTATTCGAATATTTTAAAGGGTAAAGATAGTCATGCTCAATGGTCATACATTTGTCTAGCATGAAGAAGGCTGTGGGTCCTGTCCCCAACATTGCAAAATGTAAATAAACAAAATATGTTAGGACTGTGCCATAAGGCAATTTTACCCAACCATGAGAGATAATAGGCAATGCCTTTACAAATATTTATATTAAGTGTTGCAACATGGTTTACTAAGTTTCAGAACACAATGCCGCTTGTTTCAATTTCAATAGAGGGCTGGGCTCACTTATTTACTTGAATGTTCTGCCTCTCTTTCTTCTCCCCATAAAGTATCTGAAAAATAAAAGATTGAGGGTGGGGCAGAAGAAGAAGAGAAGTACAGAAAAATGAACAAAGTAAGTCAAAGACTATTTTGTAACAAATTCTAACTCAAATTGAATTAAATAGCAATACGTTCCAAATAATTAACACCATGCACACATATCTATATCTATAATGTAAAGTGTGTATAATGATTTTAAATGTATACTATCCATCTTTCTAAGGAGATATCTAAGAAATTGAGATTACTAGTCTGAATTTAGGACATTGGAAGAATGAAGACACACTAGGACTTGAGGAAGATGAATCATTTGCTTGGATTGCTGTCTTCCCTCCTTACAAGTCTCGGTGTTTTGTTGAAACTTTTTTTTTCCAGGAGACACAGACAAAAAAGCAAACTTCTACACTCACATGTTGACTCACAAATAGGTTAAGATAATGAACCAAAATGATTCCAAAGGAGTACAAGTGAGCAATTTGGAATCTTGTCATGGGAAACAAATGAGATTTAGCTTCTTGCCTATATTGAGAATGTGGAAAGTGTGATATAAAAATTCCCTACTTAAACATAGGTTTGCTAGACTTGGGCAAGGAAAGGCTTCATTTGAGCCCTTGTCTAAATAATGGTTTTCATGGCCAACTTCTATTTACCTTCCTGTTATTCACTAGTCTAGTCTTTTCTCAGACACTCAAAAAAGGAAAAAAAGTTATCTTTGCTACCTCTCACAAGATTGGTTCTTCACTTTTTGTTTTGTTTTGGTCTTTTTTGTTTGTTGGTTGGTTGGTTGGTTGGTTTGATGAATTTTAAATGCACATACACACACACAAAATGTTTGTAACTCTGAAGATAAGCCAATGTTTCTAAACATATTAAACAATGAAAATACATAAGATAACACAAAATCAGCATGCAAAGGGTGGTGGAGAATAAAGGCAATATTAATGAAATCAAACCCGTACTCTAGCAGGAAAAAAAAGAAGAAAGAAAAAAATCTGTATGTTTGATTTCCCTGGATTGTCATAACAAAGGTCTTCAAACTGTCTGGCCTAAAGCAAAAATGATTCTCTCTGAATTCTAGAGATTGGAAGTCTAGAATCAGAGGCTCAGGAGGATCCAGCTCTTCCCAAACTCCAGCAGAAGTTTTTATTGCCTTTGCCAGGTCCTGGTCAGGGTTGGAAACCTCAGGTTTCCTTAACTTGTCACTGTATCACTCATTTCTGTCAGAAGTATTACATTCTTCTTGTGTCTGCCTTTCTATCACCTTGCATCTGACAAGGATATAATCATATTGAAGTGGGGTCCACCATGTCCCAAAATGCCCTCATCTTGACTAATTACACATGCATGACTCCACCTCCAGATAAGTCATTTTCTGAGGTTCTGGAGGCTAGTACATCAACACATCTTGTTTGAAAGACACAGTTCAATCCATCACATTGAGTAACAGTCATAACAACCAGAACGTACGTTCCCAATGCACACAGTGTCACCTCATCTTCACTGAGCTACCCCTCCTTTTATAGACTGAGAAACTTCTTTAAGAGGTGAATGCCCTTGACCTAGGCCAGAGAGCTAATAAACAGAAGGTAGGATTCGAATGAAGACTCTGGACTCCATGGCTTCACTGTAACATTTGACAAAGGAGTGAGCTGAGTGCTTCCCACTCCTCCAAATGGGCTCACACTCCACTGCACGAGTGTTCTTTGAGGTGCTGTCAGTGTCTTTAACTTTATGAAAATAGCAAGTGGAACAAGAAGAATGGTACACTGGGTGGGGACACAAGGAGGACACTATCTTGCAAAGTTTGCCTATGCTCGGACTTCAGATCTCTCCCAAGACAATCATTAAGCCTCTCATTAGACTTATAATAGCATGAAGACTCTTAACTTATTAAAATGCTGCCTAATAAAGTGCTCAAATTATCACTATTGATAAGCCAAAATGATATTTTGTGGTACAAAAATTCATACTCATTCCTACATCCAATGGTGTAGTATTTTTGTATGCTTTAAGTTAAATCATTTATATGCCAATTTCAATTTTTAAATTTGTCAGAGTACCAATATCCTTATAGTAATTTTAAAAATGTGTTTACTTATTATTTTTAATGTGTATGTGTATGAGTTTATGTGTACCACATGCACGTGAGACTCAGAAGAGCCAGAGAAGAGTGTCAGACCCCCTGGAACTGGTGTTACAAACAATGTAGAGTCAATATGTGGGTGCTGAGGACTGAACCCAGATCCTCTGCAACAGCAGCCAGTGCTCTTAACCACTGAACCATCTCTCTAGCCCCACTCAATGTTTTTGTTCATTTGTCTTATTGAATCTTTTTATTTTAAATGAAAAATTTCCACTCTTTTGTCAGTAAAAAAAAAAAAATCACATGCTGGAAGTAGAAAATTTCTTATAAGATATAAAGCAGTATTCATTTTTCTTTTTTTTTTTTCATTTTTCAAAATGCATGGATAGAAGTTAATCTCTTCCATAAGAAGCAAAGTTATGTGTCAGACTAGTTGGCGATTGAAGACCCTTGTCTTTATGCTATTCAGAATCATACATCGCTGAATGTATGGGGTGTAGTTTGGCTGGTACAGTGCATGCTTAGCAAGTAGAAGGTCTTGGGTTAAATCCCAAAGACCACATAAACTGAATATGATGGTGTACCTCTGTAATTTCTGCTGTTGGGAGGAAGAGGCAGGAAGATCAGGGTTCAAGGTCATCCTCAGCTATATCATGAGTTCAAGACCAGCCTGGGCTACAGGAAACCATAACAAAAATAAAACCACTAGAAATAAAACTACAACCAAACAACAAAAAACAAACACCAGAAGTTAAAGCTGAGGTCCAAATCAACACAGTGTATTTCTTTTTCTTGGCCTTGATGACATCTAGCACTAAAAATCCCAGCTCAAATGCATATTTATGCATATGGAAACTCTTATCTTATTTCCAATGCTGGAGAGGGAGTACAGGGTTATTTACATGCTGGACATGTGTTTTTCCACTGAGCTATGTCCAGTCCTTACAAACAGAAAGGAAAGCTGACTATGAACTGCCTCTAATAGATTGAACATTCTATTCCTTGTCAAAGAGCGTTTTGTTGGCACACCTACACAAATTTTCACTACAAGAAACTACTTGAAGATATCTCCAGAATGTATTTCTTTAATGGTTTCAGAAAATATATCAATGTCACCAAAGTGATGGTATATGGGTACATCAAATAGGTACCCTGGCTTGGCATGCTGTTCTAGACACAGGACTCATTACATTATTTCAGAGCGTGAGCTCCGAGTAAGGCAGAATCTGAAGAATGCAAGCCTGAGGGAACCTGGAGACCCAGCCAGGACTCTCCCTGTGGCTGGCCATAGACAGTGCTCCTGAGTCTATTTGGCCTCCCACATACTCTCTAGCACCCACACATATGCCACCTTTGTTACAAGCAGCACAAAGCTGAATTGTAATCCCTCCTTTTATTGGAGAAAGTCTGCTTTCAGGCATGCTTTGAAAGGCTATAGTTGTCTAAGCTCCTTCATTCAACTCGGTATTTGTCAGCACCAATTATGTGCTGACATAGATCCAAGAACTGAATGTACCAGGCTGAATAAGATGTATATGATGCCATCCTGCCCTTTTCTCTGTCTGAACGTGTAGTCAGGAAAGAAAAAACCCAGCTACAAAGCTGATGTGGGTCAGGAAGTACCAGGCCTACACACAGTAGAAACCTAACCTAACCCCATGGTTGTGGAACATCTTAGATAAATGACCTCCGGGTGACACCTGAATAGTAGGAATTCACCTAGTCAGAAAGAAAATGTGGTCCTTGGAGGAAAGAAGACAAAAATGACGCGATTCTTGAGATTTCACTGAAAACTGGAATCTGGTCATGTAAGTGATGTGACAGAGAACTTAATATTAGGCTCTGACCTACATGGTCTTGGATTACTGGACAGAATACTGATGATGATGAAGTAAATATTTGAGAGGTGGGACAGGTGTATGAAGTGTATGTACATGTGCAGGTATATGATGTGTGTATGTGCATGTGGTGTGTGCATGTATGTGCGTGTGTGTGCATGTGTGCATGTGTGTGTGTGTGTGTGTGTGTGTGTGTGTGTGTGTGATCTACCACCTTGTTTGAAACAGTATCCCTTTGTTGTTCACTTTTGCATAAGCCATACTACCTGGCATGTGAGATATTTGGACTTCCTGCTGTCCCCACCTTCCATCTTGCCATGTGAGCACAGGGTTTACATACACACTGCACTTCTCCCAGATTTACATGGGCTGTGGGATTCAAGTTTAGATTCTCATGCTTGCAAAGCAAGTGCTTTACCTACTTTAAAAAAATGGAAAAAAAACTATTTACTAGAAGGAGCAAGTCAGTACATAAAGTATCATGTTGTAATAGTTTGGTTCTATGCATAAAGTATCACATCGTAATATTTTGGCTCTAGATTTTCAAATACCTTAAGTATAAGTACTTTATTAAAATTCTAGGGACTTCCTGAAGAGATGGTAATTTCGCGGAGAACTGCTGGATCTTAGAACAAAAAGGTCAAGCAAACATGTGAATGACCAGGTAGAAAAGACCTTCTTGTGAGCTGAAAACACTCCAGGTTGACAATGGAAAGGGAGGGCCAATTTGTGCTTGAACTGTTATCACAGCTTCTCAGTGACTGTAATGGGCTGTTAGCAGCCTCCCTTTCTGTACTTCATGCATAGGACAAGGGATACATTTTGGCCTTTAAAACCTTTATACAACATTTGAATCCTCCAGAACATACATCAGAGCCCAGAAAAAAAAAAATAATGTTACAACAATTCCTTAATGTCAAGTAGAACTTACCTGAAACCGCTGTCTACATCTCCCAATTCCACCTGGTTTCACAGCCTCTTGTCAGTCATCCAACCCCTTTAAGGACAGTGTTAACTGCACTTTAGGGATGAGACAACGCAAAGACAGGATTGCAGCTGGTTTTCTCGTCAAAAAGCTTTGGATGGGCTCAAGAGTGAGTCCCAGTTCACAGAGGCCTTGCTTCATCTTCTCAGCTGGTCATGTTTCTCGGTCTAAGCACTACTGACATCTGGGACTGGACAATTCTTTAACTTGGTCATTGTAGGACACTTAGCAGCAGCTTTGGCCTCTGTTTACGAGGCATCGATAGCGACCTTCTTCATCCCCTACCTAGGATACCTAAGATGTCTTCAAATACCAACAACTGTCCAATAGGACAATGTTGTATCCTACTTCAGAATTATTACATGAAATGGTCCTATCTGTATAAAAATCTTTTGAAAATACAAGTACCTATAGTTACAATTATGCACATGTAATGGCTTTATTCTTTGGCTATAAATTTACATTTTCACCCATTTGCCTCCATCTCCTTGTAAATTTAATTAGAAAGTTAATATATGTATTTTAAGAAAACTTGGGAAAATAAATCCATAAGCACATATCTTTGAGATAACCCAGTTAGTACCTTGAGGGACTTCACAGTTTTGTAAGCATATTGCCTTTCACAAGAAATAACACTGGACAAACAACATCATTAGGAGCATTGCCTAGACAGGTGTGATGGCCCACATCTTTAATCCCAGCACTTAGGAGGCAGAGTCAGGAGGATCTCTGAGAGTTCAAAGCCAGCCTGTCTACCTAGCAAGTGCCAGGACAACCAGGGTACATAGTGAGACCTAGTCTCAAACAAACTGACAGACAGGCAGACAAAAGAGACCATATTCTATGCCATTAGTTCAAAATGGCTTTAAAGACTGTCTAGCATTCAAATATGTAAATATATGCCACTTATAAATATGTCAGACTTTATTTTTTAATATTTTGTAAGTTTTATTATAAACTTGTCTGTTGTACTTTTTCTGTATAAGGATGTGTGTATGTGCTCATGTGTGTGTGTACCCATGTGAACAGGTATGTGTGCAACCAGGGGATCAATGTTGGTCGTCTTTCTCAGTCTCTCTTAAACATTTCTTTTTGTCTGTTTGTTTGAGGCAGAGGGTAACTGAACCCAGAACTCACAGACTCATCTGGATTGGCAGCAAACTTCAGGGATCCCTCTGTATCCACGGCACGGTGCTGGGACCTCGCATCTGCCACGTGGCTCTTTTATGTGGATTCTTGGAACCTGAACTCAGATCCCCCTGTTCTCATGACAAGTCCTTGACTAGCTGAGCCATCTCCCCAGCCTAGTACCTCTGTTGCAAACACTATGTTGTTGGATATTTGCGGACATCTGGTTATTTCCTAAACACAAATTCCCTAAGTTGAGAGGCTGAATGAAATGAGCTTACTGTCACACTGAATTACACTGCTGGCAGAGAAAAGGAAAGATTTTATGTCTCTAACCCTTGCCAGCTTGAAGGTGCTTGTTCTCACCTTTACCAATTTTGATATTTAAATATTTTAAATTATGTTATAATTCAATTTGCTACTTTAGATTGTAAGTATTTAGCTGGTTTTTTTTTTTAACTTACTTGTGCACATTGGGGTTTTTTGTAATTAAAAAAAAATCTAAGAATTTAAAATGTTTCATCAAATGCCATGTAATTTTTTTCTTCCAGGTTTGTCCTTTCTTTTCACTGATGGCAATATAATTTGTCTTTAAACTCAGGATAATGTCAAAGTCCAAAAGATAATTGCACTGTGATTTTTATATAGAATCCTGTTGACTCTAAAAATTAGTTGTGGGGCTCTGGCATTGATGTGATGCTGCGCTGTCTCATCTATGAGATTAGTTCTTTCCTAACATCTCTCAGTAGGGTACTTTCACCATAAGAGGCCACCCACTTTCAAGTCAGTCTTATAATGTTTGGTTACTATTAGGTAGGATTTATTTTCCATTGTGTTTCCTGACTGGGTAGTTTGCCATGTTCTCTCTTGCTTAATAGTTTCTCTGTTTCTAAAGAGCATCTTGTTCCCTGCACACAGTGAGTATTTGAAAATCATAGCAGTTGTTTTTAAGGACTCTAGGTTTGAAATTTTTCATTTTGGGAACAGTTAATCTGTGGGCAATATGTGTGTGTGTGTGTGTGTGTGTGTGTGTGTGTTTTGGTGGTTGAGCCCAGGGCTTTGTTCAGACGAGGTAAATAGTTTACCATTGAGCTACACCGCCATGCTAAATCTGTATTCTTCACTCTTTTTTTTTTTTGCTTTGTGTTGCAGGACACTTACGTGTCATAATACATAGTACACTGATAAAAGCATAGTCAAAGATAGAGCCTACTGATACAGTAAGTTACGTTCTGCAAGCAATTTAGTAAAATAAACACTGAAATAAATTAGAAAATGGAAATGAAAACATATATATTATTTTATAATGTAAAACTCATTCACTTAAACACTGACGAATAAAACTGAAGTAAGTATTTATAAAATGATGTAAGTTTTAAGTTGTGTGAAATTCAGAAGATGTCAGAATAACAGTGTGCTATATTGAGGGGATGGTTGATAGGTAAAAACCAGAATTCGTTCAAGAAATCCATTTTATGAAGTTTCATTTACTTACAGTTCTGCCTCGTAGAGAGTTTTTGGTGCATAGTCCTGACATGTTTTATAATTAGCACAGCAGATACTTTATGGAAAGGACTATGACTAAAGGGATTTCAGGAACTTGAAGGCAGCTTCGCCAGGCTAAGCGTTCCTTTTGCAATCTTTACACTCGTAAATTGCCTGGCGTTGGAATCCTTTTACTCTTCGTATGGAGAGCAAAGATACAGCAGCTTCAGGTCACCACCATGGTACAGTTTTATGGTATTTATTGCCTCTCAGATAAGGTGCTTTAAATCACCAACAACCTATGTAACCTTGAGTAACTCTCTCTCTCTCTCTCTCTCTCTCTCTCTCTCTCTCTCTGGACTTGTTTCTTCATTCAGGATGGGAGGTTAGAATCAATGATTGTGCAATAACATTCCTTTTATTTCCAAAATTCCAGAGCTATATTGCTCAGTCTCTACTAAGTGTTAGCCCTGCAATTTGTACTTTGCACTTTCAACATAGATAAATTCATATATATCAGATGCTTGAAACATAAAACAAAAGGTTAAAAAAATCTTAGCTCCAAGACTTTGCTTCCCTCTGTGACTGATACAGTACCTGAGACCAGGCCATCCCTAAAACCTCCACCAAGATGGATGATCATTCCCGAGGTTAGAAGATGAACAATGCAGGAATATGGTCCTTGGCAGCTAGATAAGTCACAAGAGGGACTCTGTAGTAATCCTCTCTGTTAGAGAACAGCTTTTCATCTACCCAGAGATCCAATGGGTGACATCAAATGTTAAAAACATGGTCAACTCAACATAATGCAAAAGAATAACAGAAGAGCACTACTTAAAAGAGGGACTAAGAAAGTCAACAAGAGCCGGGAGGTGGTGGTGCACGCCTTTAATCCCAGCACTTGGGAGGCAGAGGCAGGCGGATCTTTGTGAGTTCGAGGCCAGCCTGGTCTACAAAGCGAGTCCAGGACAACCAGAGATATTCAGAGAAACCCTGTCTCAAAAAACCAAAAAAAAAAAAAAAGAAAGTCAACAAGATGACTGACTTAAATCCAAACATTTTTTTCTTTAAGAATCGAATGACATTTTCTTTTTTCTTGCCTAGTTGCTCATGATAGAAATGCTAGTATTCGACAGAGGTGGTAAAAGTGGGGACAGTTAGTCCTGATCTTGTTCCTAGCCTTCAGGGAAAAGCTTTCAGCCTTTCCCATTGGCCATGCCACTGACTGTGAGCTTTTTCATGGACAGCCTTTGAAATGTGGAGGAAGCTGGTTTCTAGTACTAGCTCGTTCAGTTCACAGACAGCAGTCTTACATGCATAAAACCCTACAGAATCCATAAACACACCTGCTTGAGCTGAAAAACAAATTTCTCATATTTGCAAGATGCAAAATCAGCATGTAGAAGTCAGCCTTGCATCTCCACATCATCAATGAGCTATATCAAAAAAAAAGAAATTAAGATAATTCTACTCCAAATAGCATCAAAAGAATAAGTATTAATAAGTGAGTAGAAGTTTAGCCCAAGAGGTATAAGTCATGCATAACGAAAACTACAAAAAAATTGCTGGAATAAACAGAATAAGATGAAAATACAGCCTGTGATGGTAGATTCAAAGACATTATTGAGATAATATTCCCTGGGGTGATATAAAATTTCAGTAAAATTTCACATTTCAAATATCAAAATCTTGACTGCAATTTCACAGAAATAGAGCCCATAGTATCACTTGCTAGTTCTCCTAGTTCCAGAAACAGCCACATCTTATGCAGATCCTGCTTCATCCTTGAGTGAATGGATTTTGCCATTTTGGGTTCCTGATTATTGGGGATGCTTTCAATTATGGTAAAGTACATATTGTTACCATCAATGAGCCCTTCATTGGCCTCACCTCCATGGCCTACAGGTTCAAGAATTACCATACCCATGGAAACTTCCACAACACAGTTGAGGCTGAGAATGGGAAACTCGTCATCAATGAGGAGGCCAGCTCCATCTTCCAGGACAGAGAGCCCACCAATACCAAATCTGGTGATGCTGGTGCCAAGTATGTTGTAGAGTCTACTAGCATCTTCACCACCATGGAGAAGGAAGAGGACCACTTCAAGGTTAGAGCCAAAGGGTCATTATCTCTGTCCCTTCTGCAGATAACCCAATATTTTTGATGCGTGTGAACCTTGAGAAGTATGACAACACACTCACGATTGTCAGCAATACTTCATGCACCACCAACTACTTAGCCTTCCTGGCCAAAGTCAACCATGGCAATTCTGACACCATGGAAGGACTTGTGACCACAAGACATACCATCATTTCTACCCAGAATACTGTGGATGACCCCTTTAGTATGAATGTGGCTTGATGGCCATGGGGCAGCCCAGAATCCCAGCATCCACTGGTGCTGCCAAGGCTGTGGGCAAGGTCATCCAAGAGCTGAATAGAAGCTCACTAACATGGCCTACTAGTGTTCCTACTCCCACCAAATGTGTCCATTGTGGATCTGACATGCTGCCTGGAGAAAGCTGTCAAATATGGTGACATCAAGAAGCAGGCATCGCCGGGCGTGGTGGCGCACGCCTTTAATCCCAGCACTCGGGAGGCAGAGGCAGGTGGATCTCTGTGAGTTCAAGGCCAGCCTGGTCTACAAAGTGAGTCCAGGACAGTCAAGGATACACAGAGAAACCCTGTCTCGAAAAACCTAAAAAAAAAAAAAAGAAGAAGAAGAAGAAGCAGGCATCAAAGGACATGCTAAAGAGCATCATTGGCTACACTGAGGACACTGATGACTTCAACAGTGACTCCCACTCTCCTACCTTTGATGCTGGAGCTGGCACTGGTCTCAATGAAAACTCTGTAAAGCTCATTTTCTGGTAGGACAATGAACACAGCTACAGCCACAGGATGGTGGACCTCATGGCCTGCGGGGCCTCCAAGGAGTAAGAAGCCCTGGACCACTCACCCCAGCAAAGACACAAGAGCAAGAGAGAGACCCTCACAGTTTTCTTCTCCTTCACAGTTTCCACCCCAGACTCCCAGAATAATGGGAGGGGCCTAGAGAGCCCTTGAATACCTCTCTTGAATATATTCTCTTGAATACCATCAATAAAGTTCAGTGCACCAAATAAAAATAAAAAGACACAAAGAAGAGAAAAGAAGAAAAAAGTCCATATTATCATTTATGTGGATTGTAAAAGGACCATGAACAGATTAAAATTAACTTTGAAAATAAAGACCCAAATTACAACACTCAGACTTCCCCAATCATAACTTCACTGAAGCAACTATGATCAAAACAGTATGACATTAATATAAAAACTAACAGAGACTAGGGGAGTGTCATAGAAAACATAAAAATGCACCATCACAAGTAAGGTCAATTGAATTTCACCAAAGATTCAAAGCAATTAAAAACAGAAAGGGTATTCCTTCAGTAAGCGATTGGGAGGCAGTATAACACATACAACTAAATAAAGTCAGCACCTATGTTATATAAATTTTAACTTAAAATGGAACAAGACCAAAACTTAACAATAAAAGTAAGTACTTGTGGAGTTCTTGTCCCCTCCAAATCCCTCTATTCTTCCTCCCAGTCTTCTACAAGATTCCCCAAACTCCACCTAATGTTTGGCTGTGGGTCTCAGCATCTGCTCGATCTGCTGCTGGGTGGGGCCTACCAGAGGATAGTTTCCTCCACTACTAGGAGTCTCAGCTAGAGTCACTCCATATCCCCCCAAGAGAATACCCTTTGGCAGGTCACCACTTGTTTCAGAGATGCTGCCCATCATTTTCCCTTCTCTCTTCCAGTCCTCTCACCTCTTGCCCCCACTTTCACCACACCTGATTCCCCCCTCGTTCCCCTCCATTCACACTCTCCCGCTCTCTTCATCCACTTCCCATGTCTATTCTATTTCCCTTCTGAGTGATATTCAAGCAACCTCACTTGGGTCCTCCTTCCTACTTAGTTTCTTTGGATCTGAGGATTGTAGAATGGTTATCCTGTACTATATGGCTAATATCCACTTATAAGTGAGATCATACCATGTGTATCTTTTTGGGTCTGGGATACTTCAGTCAGGATGATCTTTTCTTGTTCCATCCATTTGCCTGCAATGATTTCCCTGTTTTTAATAGTTCAGTAGTAAATAGTTCCATTGTGTAAATATACCACAGTTTCTTTATCCATTCTTCAGATGAAGGACATCTGGGTTGTTTCCAGTTTCTGGCTATTACAAATAAAGCTGTTATGAACATAGTTGAGCCAATGTCCTTGTGGTTTGGTGGAGAAATTTTTGGGTATATGCCTAGGAGTGGTATAGCTGAGTCTTGAGGTAAAACTATTCCAAATTTTCTGAAATACAGCCAGATTGATTTCCACAGTGGTTGTACAAATTTGCACTCCCACCAGCAACGAAGGAGTGTTCCTCTTTTCCCACATCCTCGCCAGCATGTTCTGTTACCTGAGTTTTTTATCTTAGCCATTTTCATGGATGTGAGATGGAATCATAGTACTTTTGACTTGCATCTCCCTGATTACTAAAGACATTGAGCGTTTCTTGAAGCACCTCTTGACCATTAGAGATTCCTCCATTGTGAATTCTCTGTTTAGCTCTGTATTCCATTCTTTATTGGATTATTTGCTTTGTTTGTGTTTAAGCTCTTTATATATTTTGGAATTAGCCCACTGTCAGATGGATTGGTGAAGATCTTTTACCAATCTGTAGTCTTCTGTTTTGTTCTATTGACAGTATCCTTTGCCTTATAGAAGCTTTTTGGTTTCATAAGGTCCATTTATTTATTGATGATCTTAGTGCCTGAGCTGTTGGTGTTCTGTTCAGAAAGTTGTCTCCTGTACCAATGAGTTCAAGACTTTCCTCCACTTTCTCTTCTGTTAGATTTAGTGTATTCAGTTTTATATTGAGGTCTTTGATCCCCTTGGACTTCATTTTTGTGCAGGGTGATAAATATGAGTCTATTTGCATTCTTCTACACATAGACGTCCAGTTAGACCAACACCATTTGTTGAAGATGCTTCACTTTTCCATTGTGTGGTTTTCGTGTCTTTGTCAAAAATCAAATGTCCATAAGTATGTGGGCATATTTCTGGGTCCTTGATTTGAGGATTGGATAATTTAAAAAAATACAAGTTAACCAAAGCCAAGTCCATAAGAAATAAAGTTCTGGCATATGTATCTAATAATTACATTAATGTTGATATCATTGGGTGAAAAACATTCCATGTCTAGTTTATTTCTTTGATGAGCTCATCATATTCAAGGAGGGAATCACACCAAATATTGCACATATCACGCAAGAAAGCAAAGGAAGAGGATCACACCTTGACCATCCTCTAGATCCTAGGAGCTGAGGAGAGCTGTATGCCCAAGATTCACACACAGGCAGGAGTTTTCAGCCAGTTCCACTCACCTGTGGAAACAGGACAGAAAATTCCCTGGAGTCCTAACAACTGGAGAATAGCAACCAGAAAAGGTGTTGATCCATGACAAGATGTGCTTTATCACGGGAATGTGCCAAAGGTTTAGCATTTAAAAGTTAATCACTGTAAACCACTACTTTAAAAGAATAAAGGAGAAATACTTTATTCTTTTGTAATTATCTCAATATGCTCAGGAAACATACTTGAAAAAAATTCAAAGTCTTCTCAAGAAAACTCACAAAACAAACAATAAAGCAGACTTCTCCCACCTAATAAGTGTGTGTCTGGAAAATAGATTGATTCCCTAATTCTACAGCTAACATAATGCTCATTAGAGAGTGTCCAAACTTTTTCTTATCATGAAAAGTTACCTCATTTGTCCTTGCTATCCAGCATCGCTTGGGCAGCACAGGAAGTGCTCTAAGTCAAGGGAAATTAAAGCATACTGGCAGAAATCAAAGAAAAAAAATTTATTCACTGATGAGACCGTGGTTGTGCAGAAATTATAAGGAATCTTAAATATATAAACATAAATATATATGTATTACATATCCTACTTGAATTAGTTTAAAAAATTACCAATGTAATAGCTATCATAAATTTTTTTTTAAATACTTTATTTTTTTTTCTTCAAGTTACATCTCAGTAACAAACCCCTCCCTATTCCCCCTTCCTAACCCGCCCTTCCACCCTCTTCCCTCCAGAGGTTTCCCCTTTCAGTCCAACAGCTGGTTCCTTTTCTTATAACAGTAAGTATTATACAAAACAATAGATATAAATATGCCACATTTATGAGAGTAAATTGGCCCAGTATACCTTCCCAATGTTCAGTTTATACCTATTTGGCCCCTGACTTTAACATTCTACTATCTACCCAACTCCATGAGTTTAAAGGTCTATATGTGACTCAACATTCATACTATCTTGCAACACACTTTTAAGAGTATCTTCTTAGATCTATAACACCCTCTTGATTCCTAAACAGTTCAAAATTTAACTATAAGATTCTATCTGTCTATTCTTCAACCACGTCAGAGACCTGAGAGGGATAAATATATTTGCTTATATAGGAAGTGCAGAGCCTGCAGCTTCCAAAACTAAGAAAGAACATACCAATAACTGCCTGGACAGTTCCCATTTTCTCTCCATACATTCCAGCATCAATCTTCAGGCTTTGGGTCCTGTTTCTCTGACAGACATTTGTTGTAGAGCAGGGATTATGAATTTTAACAGAAGATTATTTAAATAAGAGCAAATATAGCAATTATATTGACTTTAAAACAATACAGAGCTGGGGCAAGAGTTCAGTGGCCAATGCAGGAACCTAAGTGTGGATTCTCAGCACCCATCTCAAAGACAAACAAACACTTATAATCCTAGCACTGGGAGACAGAGTCAGGCTCATCCCATGAGCTCACTGGCCAGGCAGTCTAGACTCAGTAACAGACCTCGCTTCAAAACAGAAGGTGGAGCTCACAAGAGGAAGATGCCCAATGTTTACCTCTGGTCTCTGCATGTGCACTTAGACACACATGTACACAACACACTCTCACATATAATACTTAGATTTGTCCACCGAAAAATGCACCGTACTGATAAAATAAATTGAAAGAAACCTAACTGGACAGAAATGCCTCCTGTAGGATAAGAAAACTCGGGATTGAGATCAGTTCTTTCCAAACTGACCTGCACAGTGAGTAGCTTGCTCTTGTGTGAATACCATACAGTAACTGACTGGGTTACAAGGGGACTGTAAGCTCAGTAAGTCTCAGAAGTTTTGTTTCTGAAGCTGGCACTCAAAATCATTTAGAAATATTGAGACACCATTCAGTACATGAATGCACATTCATTGGGGAAACAGAAGAACCGACAAGTGATCAAGTGATGTGTGTGTGTGTGTGTGTGTGTGTATATATATATATAAAGACACACACATGTATATATATATGTATATGTATATGAAAAATCAGTTTTTTGTATATGAAATTAGAGATTAACATAAAATATTAGAATGAGCTTCCAGGAAAAACATCATAAGAATATTTAATAGTGTGGAATCTAGTAAAAACATTTTATATTAAACACAAAAATAAACATAAAGGAAAAATTTTTAACTTAGATTTTGATAAAAATTTTAAAATCCTGCTCATCAAATGATAACAAAGAAATGGCAGGCAAGGTAAAATTGAGAAGAAAATATTTTCAAAATGTGTATCTGATTAAAGTTTGGTATCTGGGGATAATTTAATAACAAAAAGATAATCAAACTTATAAAAATCGGAAAGCCTGAGAAGATATTTCACAAGGAAAAGCACCAGAAAGAGAGCTAAACATTAGTCACTGAGAAAATAAAAGGAAACCACAGCAAGGTGGGGTGCCATTGTACACCCACTGAACAGTTAAAAATGGAGACTGACAACACCAAATGTTGGCAAAGATGTAATACAACCTCAAATTCCTTACACTGCTGGTGGGAGTGCAGAATGTTAAAACTGCTGTGGAAACTGGGCCTGGCTGTTTCTCACACAACCAAACATAGACCTATCCCTAGAATTCCTCTCTGAGGTATTTGCTCAAAAGATACGAAAGCATATAGCACACACACCCTACTCATACAAGAATGTTCATAGTTTTACTCATGGCACAAGAGCTTGCAAACAACTCATCTGTTAATAGGAGCTGTATCGGAAGCAAAATGTGATCAGCAGCTTATAAGGCAGGAAAGATAGATCCAACATTATGAATGGAACTCAAAACATCATGCCGATTGAAAGAAACTTACTGTCTGTAAACAATGCACACTGCACAGCTTTGTTTGTACATTGTCCTGAGACAGGCTAAAATAATGCAAATTTCTTTAAAGGACAGAGTTGTGGGCAGGTTGGGGTGGGGGTAGGGAGTGACAGAAATTGACTCTGAAGGAACATAGGAGAGCATAGGTATACTTTTTTTTTTTTTCAAAATTCATCACAGGGTCAATTGGGTGGTTCAGTGGGGAAAAGGCATCTGAAGACACAAACCTCACCACCTTAGTTTGAACAAAGAACCCACAGAAAGATGGAAGGGGAGTGACAACTCCATAAAGCTGTCCTCTGGCCTCTATAAACACATTGTAACACACATAGCCACCCTACAAACACACGAACAACACACACACAATACATTTCTCAAAGGCAATAGAGAGTAAGAATTAAAATTCATATAACTCAAATCAGGGCGTGGTGTCTCACCTTTAATCCCAGTACCCTGGAGGCAGATGCAGGAGGAACTCTGTGAGTTTGAGGCCAGCCTGATCTACAAAGTGAGCTCAGGACAGTCTATTAGACAGAGAAACCCTGTTTTCAAAAAAAAAAAGAAAGAAAGAAAGAAAGAAAGAAAGAAAGAAAGAAAGAAAGAAAGAAAGAAAGAAAACAAATGAACAAACAAATTCATGCAACTCACCAAAAGTAAATTTTAATCTTCTTATAAAAGTGAATATGAAGGGTTGAATTATATTTAATGCTGCATATACCAAAGTGTTTTGAATAAAACATATTTATATCTAAATTTTACCTTAAATGCATCAAAAATAATACAAAAAAATTAATGGACCTATTTGTGATACAATAAAATTTAATTATAGCCATAATGAACATATGTACATGGGTGTTTAATAAGATTTTATTTAAACTATTCTTTTGTATAAAAATTTCATATTAAAAAAATAAACATAGGAAAGTTGCGTGATTCAAAGTCAACATAAAAATCAGTTTTACCTGTATATAAGTAAAGTATGGAAATATTTTTTCAACAGCAGTGAAACTCAGACAGTACTTAGGAAAAGATTTAATGAAAGACTCAGAAATTTATACACAGAAAGGAGTAAAAATGACTAATGACAGAAATAAAAGGCTTAAATAAAGGAGGAAGTAAACAAGTCCATGGCTAAAGACAGTATTGCTGAGAAGTTAGTTCTCCACATCTAACTGTTAGTCAGTAAATTCCATTCAAAATCCTAGCCTGGTTCTCTGCTTTAATTGGTGAGGTGATTTTTATGACAAGTGGAAATATATTAATGGCTAAGATGATTTTTCAAAAGAAAAACAAGGTTTCAAGAATTTTGCTACTTGGCTTTAGAGTTTATTAGAAGCACTTCTTTCAAGAAAGAAGTGTGTGTGTGTGTGTGTGTGACTGGGCAGTGTGACTGGGCTGGCAGACTAATTGAATAATGGAACAGAACTGAGAGGCCAGGCATCAGTTCACACACAATACGTAAGACTGGGTTTTGACAAGGGAGTCCACATAGTTAAATGGACAGGGGGCATTCTTTTCAGCAAATGGTGATGAGACAATGGGATATTCATATTTTTAAGACGAATACCAAGCTTTGTGTAACGTAATTTGAGGTCGATACAGAACTGAATACAATGGCTGACTCGTAAACCATCCCAAAGAAATTATCTTTCTAAAAGTAGACAGTGTTAACTTCACAGGTACAGACAGACATGCAGCCAAAACACCAATGCATATAAAAATTAATAAATAAATATTAAAAATACATTTTTAAAAAGCAGACAGTGCTGTATACGCTTGAAATTGACAACATGACCTTAGCATAGTGAGTCAGGTTAATAGAGCGATCATCTTTCATGATGCTCTCTGCATGGAAAGGGCAGTGACTTTATTTACTTTTTTATTACAAAAAAATTCAATGCAATATAATTTTACTGTCATTCTGATGTCATGCATAAGATCTCTAGACTTCTCCACTTTCCACAGTCTCTTCTTTGTGTCCTTTTACCTCCAGCTTTCTCCCTGCTGCCTACAGTTCTATTTTTCATATTTGTAAATTTAACTTTTAAAACACACTATACATATAAGCAAGTGTCATTTGCTCTTTCTGTGTCTGTCTTAATTAACTCACACTATCCTTCCTTGTTACCCATGTGGGTTAAAGTGGGAGACTAGTTTTTTGAAGGTTGAATAATATCCCTTTATGTATACCACATCCCTTTAACCATTTCCACTTGGCCGTTATGTGTAATATGACAATGAATGTGGGAGTGCAGCTATCTTCACAACTTGGCCATTCTTCTCCTTTGAGTATATATCCAGAACACAGATTCTACTTTGTTAGAAGCCTCTCTTCAGTTTAATGGCTACACAAATGTTCATTCTCAACAACAGTATTCTAGGGTTCCCATCTTTTGCCATGGTTTACTCTCTCTTGTCTTGTGATTAACAGCCACCCCATGGATTTTGAGGCTATATCCCAGAGTGGACCAAGTGAGATCAGTCACGTTGAGTGCCTTTTCATTTGTCTTTTGGCTATTCTCATGTTTTCTCCGAACAACTACTTTATCAAGTCCTTTGCCAATTTTTAGTTGCATCGTGTGATTTTCTGCTTTGTATACTTTGTATTTAAATGCCTTAAAAGAAAACTTATAAATAAAAAAAAATTCTTCACAACTTTGTAGCAGATGAATGTTTCCATAGGAAGCACCAACTGATAAGTTGGCTCCACAAAAGTTATCAAGAAAATAGATTTAAAATAAAGTCACACACTGGGTGAAATTATTTGCTCGATGTACATTTTACAAAGGATTGACATTCAAAATATATCAATATTATAGCAATCAAATTAAAAAAAACTTAAACAAAGACCAGAATGGCAAAAAATGGACATCCAATTCAAAAGATAAAAGAACATAACCCCATTGATCTCTGGGAAGCCATTAAAATGAGACAGCTCATCACACTTCCTGGAACAGCTGACATTAAGAAGAATGAAACAGAGGGGGTTGTAGCTCAGTGATAGAGCATCTGTCTCTCATACTGATGTCAATGAAAATTGTAGAATGACTATGGGAAACAATACAAAGGTTTTTTGTTTTTTTTTTTTTAACAGAATTAGACACTGACATCCAATGTGACTCAGAGGCAGGCAAGCAATGAATATGGTGTAGTGCCCTGGAACTCCCATTTGGTTTTGGGTTATGAACATACTCCCTCTTGCAGGAATGCACTGGACAGCCTAGATCTTTTCACTTGCGTATACTAGGGGTGTTCATTCTTCTTCATACAATGACCCTAGCTACTCTGAAGCCCTCAACCCCTGCCTGCATCAACAACACGCATTCATATCCTTGAACAATAGCATGAGTTTCCCTATGTCTGGTAACAATCAGATTTAGGCCATTTCTATTCAAGTAAGATATCCAGGAATGAAGAACAGAAGAGCTGATGCAGCCTGAACTTTTGGGGGTGCATGTTCAATAAGAGAAAACTGCGTCCTGTGGTAATCTTTTAGGGAGAATCCCCTATGTACAATCTTATACCTATGGAGAGTTGGGTGTTCATATGAATTAAAACCAAATGCATTATGGGGAAGCAACATGCATAGTAAAGAAATTATTATATAACCTAATCAATAAATCAAAATAGAGAACCACTCAAGCTATGCCCCTTAGTAACCATCCCCCTCTTCCCTTGACCCCACAAAAGGAGACCTCAGACTAAAGTCTGGACCCAAGATTATCCTTACTCATGTGACCGGCTGTCAGTCTTGTCATTGTACCACTCTAAATGTAGCATTGTTTTGTTCCAAATAAAATTATCTTGCTTCTTTTGCAAATCTGTGAGAGCCTTATTTTCAATTCTTTGAATACAAGGCCAGAACCTGGAAACACCCAATGCCGACCCCAACTACTGATAAAAACCCAATGAAAAGCATACTCAGAAAATTTGTTCATGGATGTATACCAATTTCATCCATAATAGTTAAATACTAGCTAGAACTATTTGTCCTTCACTAAGTGAGTGGCTAACGTGAACAGGCATATATTCACATAATGCAATATTAGCCCTAAATTTAAAGGTGCCAAACTAATAACACGCCCATATTAGTTCATTTTCTGCTGCTGTGGGAAAATACTCTGACAAAAGCCACTGAAAGGAGAAAGATTTCATTGTGGCTTAGAGATGAAGGTACAGTCCATTGTGGTATAGAAATCAAGGCAGCAGGAACTCAAAGCAGCCCAGCCCGTCCTATCCACAATCAGGAAGCAGAGAGTGATGAATACATGTTGCCGCTCAGCTCTCTTTCTCCACTTACACGGTCCAGGATCCAGACAGGGAATGGTGCTGCCCACAGTGAACAGGTCTTCCTATCTCAATTAGTAAGTTCATGATATTCCCCTTCATACAGATTCTATATCCTATCAAGTTGACAATACCAATGACATGGAATAACAGGAAAGACTCAGTAATGCCATGCTGAGAAAAAAAAATGAGCCAGACATAAAAATTAGTATCTGATTAATTGTATGAAGTTTTCCAGCCATCTTAATTGGTCTATAGTGATAGATTATAAACTAGCTGCCTTGTATAAGGCTGTTTACAAGGAATGGAGAGAGGAATGTGACCCTAGAAGAAAGAAAGAGACCTTTCTGTAGTGAGGGATTAGGTGGTTACATGAATTCATATATTTGTCAAAACATATCAAACTGTACACTTATAATGCATATCTTACTACATATGTAATACCTCCTAGTCTATTAAAAAACACTATAAAATGAGAAATTTAAAATCAATCTTAACAGCAATTAAGCCCAAGTTTCCCCAGTAATACTTAAGGAAATTTTTATGGTTTTTGAATCTACTTTTCTAAATGTATGTTTGGCTTTTGCTTTGCAAAGCTTAGAAGTTTATTAGCGCCACGGCAACATCTTAACCTCTTCTGAACATTAAAAGTGTCAATCAAATTTTATTATGTGAATGAAGTACTTTACTTTAAATCTGTCAAGATAATTGCTGAGATTAAGTTAAATGGAAAGGAAAACAAAAGGAAAATGTAGAACAGGAAGTTATTTTTGAATTAAAGGGCCAGTTCTAAAAGGAAAGGTAAAGGAATGGGGTGCTGAGAAGTATTGGCTTTTCTGTCACATCTCGGTGAATGTTGGGTAGGGCCTGACTCTCATGTGCAGTCAGAAAACCAAAGGTAACATGTTGTGCATCAGCTGCAAGAAGAAACCTGATGCAATGGTCACCATAAAGACATTTATTATGTCCCATCTCTGGAAGTCTTCTTGGGCTCTAGGGTCATCTTTCCATTTGGCTCTTGTCACTTTGATGTTCTAATGCGGGGACTATAGAGCTGAAAATGCATGTAGACCTTTTCTGACTCCTTCAAAAACACTGAGGGGCCTTTTCCATACATTTCTCCTCACTTCCCAGGAAAAATTGTAGGCTGAAACTGTAATTTAATTACCAATTTTATTTATTAATAAGTACAAACTGTGAGATTAGGCCAGCGGACCAGCTGGCAGCTTGGCAGAGCAGGGGTAGGCCTGGCAGGATATCAGCCGATGGGCCTGGCCCACCTTAACCAGTGGCCTGATTTCTCCTGGGGAAAGAGCCCTGGACCAAGGGTGGCCTACACCACCTGTAACCTAAACTCTGTTAAGTAATATAAGTTGTTATATTAGGCCGGTAGAATTACCAGCAGCTTGGCGGGAGATTCGCTGTAGTTCGATGGGAATCCAGGAGTTCAATGGGATTCCAACAGCCCTGGGTTGCTTGGACTGACGGCCTATAAGCTGCTGCAGTCCTTTCCCCAAAAATTAAATATAGTACCTTTTAATGTTTCAATACCTAACCCTTAGCAGGGCAGGCTCTCAATTAGATACTCTAAGTTAACCCGGATCACCTAATCCCAAACCGGCATGTGCCTGTGATTACCTTCCAGCATTCTCAAACACATCTATCTGATTCCATGTCTTCTGGTGGAATAAATTAATCCTCCATGTAAAACGGAGGGTTCCTGTTTTAATCTCAGGAAGTCCCACCTTCCTATACTTCTTCTGCCCAACTAATTGGCCATCAGTGACTTTTATTATCCAATCAAGAGAATGCCTCAGAAGGGGTGGTAGCCAGATCTCAGCATTGAAATCAGCCTATCAGAAGCAATGTTATTAGACCTTCCCCAACAGTAGGCTATGCCCGCAGTTATATAACTCATGACCAACAAAAATGAGGCTCACAGGTGGACTCACACCAGCTCTGTGCACAGGTGGACTCACAAGGGAGGAGAGAACAGAGAAGTCATTAAAAATAAATAAATAAAAAGGCTTAATGGGTTCTCTCTGCAAGAAGATAGACACAAAAGGAAAAGGGTTCGGTCAAGAGTTAAGAGTAAGTGCAACACTGACTGAAGGAAATTAATTTGATTCCTTAAGTTATATTAAATTTTCATTTAGCTTTCACATGAATAACTCACTCTGGGGACTTTTTTCAATCAGTCAAGGAAAATCAAATTGAACAACATCAGCAGCCAATATCAGACTCCCAAATCTTTTGCCCCTTTTAAGGGGTTCAAGAACATTTGCTGACTTTGGGGCAAGTGGGGAGGAAATTAAAGCAATTCTCACTCCTTCTGTGCTATTTTCTGCTCTCTACATGACTGACCCATATTTATGTCTTGGTTCACAGCAGTGGCTGCACAGTAAGTACCAAGCAGCGAGCAACTTCCCCGCTGCCAAAATCAGCAATGATTTCGTTCTGAGGCAAACATGACCCTCCACAGCTGGCAAATGGTCACGGACTTTTTCACCAGTGCTAATCTAAATCGTGTGTAGGATTGGTGACTATAACACTTACGCATCTCACAAACTTCGTACTGAACTTCATTGTGTTCTACACTCGTGATACATGACTAGTCTGTATAGCACCTTGCTCATGCTAATCTTTAGCTCATTAGGTTTCCGTGAAACAATATCCTTTCTTCCCACTGTGGTACCCCTTCTGCAAGCACACAGACACACAGATTAAATGGTTAAACATGTGAAGAATTTCCTAAATCAAATGAGGTTGTATCGCACTGCATTAGTGAGCAAAGAACTCTAACTGTGGTTTGAACAAACTTACGAACTTGTTTTCTTTCTCTCATCCTTCATTCTTGACCACTTCATACACAATCAACATCCTAACCTGCAAATCTGGTACCCAATTTCAGGATGACTCGTGGCTTCCGTAAGTTTAATTATCCCAGCTTATCAAAAGAGCCTATTAAGGCGACATGAGCAGCAGGTGCTCTTCAACCGCTAAGCCATCTCTGCAGCCCTGAGACTGATTTATTTTACTTACGGTTTTGTGCATGCTGGGCAAGCATTGGACCAGGGAGCTTCAGCCACAGCCCAAGATGAGAATCCTGAGAAGGGGGTTGGGGACCTCATTTCTCCTAACTGGGCCACTAACATTATTCTTGGATCCCTTTTGCCGGTGTCCAGTTGCTACAGTTGGGACTATGAGTGACCATGAGTCAGCAGCTTTGGTATGGATTGATTCACTGTGGTGACAGACCACTGGATGATCTGATCACTGCTCTTGTCATCCACTAGTCCACTCTGAGACTCTTAGCTCCTGCTATGGGTTGAATTCTATCCCGGCTTCCTGGATATGTTGACATTCTGATCCCTGTGAGCACAGGACATACCTGTGTTCAGACATGACTTTCACGGAAATGAATAAGGAGAAAATGTTGGTTCCTGTAACAAGGTATTCAGGATTTCCCTTCTTCTTTGGTTTCTGGTGATAGCTAATAGCTACTGTTTTGTACATTATCACTCCTTGCAGTGACTTTACCCCTCATATACCGACCTTCAGTGCAGGCTGTTGTACAAAAATAACTATGGATCCTTTTTGGCAATAGAAGTCATCATACCCTCATTTGCTTCATTGGAGCTGACATGACTTGGGTGTCGTTAGGCAGTCATTCACCAGAGAGTTCCAGAAAGTACACACAAACATAAAAGGAAGTAGAGATTCAAGTCAGGCTGAAAATAGGTAGTAGTGACAGGCAGCACTAGCTGAGTGCTGATGACCTTGATTCCCTTAGGATGAGAGGTTTGAAGCTGTCTGTTAACATCAAGAGAAAGAACCTTCTGAACCTGGAGCTTCTATCAGAGTGAAGTAAAGATAAGGTCTAAGAAGTCTCTATGAAGCAAAGCTGTCAGTTAAAAAGTTCTGTAGATTGGATCATCTTTTTTATTATCATTCACTTCCTGTGCTACAATTATACATGAATGGTGATAATTACGTTCATTCTTCTGAGATTGTGACAAAATTTAGGAGTGATTTTGGCAATGGATAACATATGGGGGAGTATCTTAAATGTGTATTTCCAAAGTCTATAATCTTTTGAAGCTATATCATGCATATATCACTGTACTGGTCTACTTTGTACAATATAAAACACGTATAAGCAAATATTCCAAGATGGTAAGACATGTCTAAACCAGTATCACAATACAATATCCTCGCCACGCCAGTGGATCCATCAGTATAGTCCTTTGAAGTACTCACAGCTGTGTGGAGCCCCCAAATTAACCATGAAGATATTGGTTCTTAGAGTCAGACAAATCCAGACCAGATTCTGTTTTCCTTCTTATTGTGCCTGGTAATCTGAATCTCCATTTCCCAGATTTTCCAGGAATGGTAATACCATTCAAACAATTCTGGGTAAGATTTTCTTGGGATAATGCTTATGAATCATTAAGCACTGTGCCTGTTTCTTGGACCTGCCCCATAGCAAGAACTCAATAAACACCAAGAATCAATACCAGTCACCTAAAGCCTCCTGGGGTGAGAAGAATCTTAGTAAGCTTTTCTCTGTAACAATCAGCCCGTGGAGTATGTTTCTTGCAAAGAAGGAATTAATGCAAAGACTCATTGATAGATAATAAAGAAAAACTGGCAAGAAGAGACAAAAGTGATGGCCTTGGGGATAGTAAGTACTTACTTACTGTATTTATTATCCAGAGAGGAGTACAGATTATATATTTCATGAGCCAGATGGGAATAGTTATTTAATCTACAGTAACGACTACTCTAAATGTCTCTATTGAATCTCTACTTGAAAGTGTACTTCAGAAGAGTTGCAGGCTATGAGGGAATAAAGCTAGAAACAAATGCAATGGTTAAAGGATATTTTTGCTAAAGCTTAATTAAACTTGAGGTTGTGTACCATTCTGCATATAATCTTCAAAAGACTTTTTTTTCTTACTTAAAAAAGAGACCAGAAAGGGTGCTATGAAATTAGCCTTAGAGCTGTATAGATGTTGAAGAGCCCTTGAGAAAAAAAATGTTTGAAAAAAATACAAATCTCAATTTTAAGCAAAGAATTGAAATTGCATTCTAGCATCTCACACTCCAGCACATTGGTACCTACTTGAAATGAACAACTGCTAAAGGAAACAGCTGGTAAGAAGCTGTTACTGCAAAGCAAAGTGCAAATGCTTGCTGTAATTAGTTTCCAATCATTACTCAGTCCAGTGTTGAAGGAAACCCTTGATTTGATCACCACAAACCATTCCTACGAGTGATCACAATTCATGACAATTCTTACCCCAACTCTGCATAAAACTCTCACCTTTATTGTACCGGATGACATAATTTTTTTAAATGTGGTCAGAGTAACAGACATGCCATAGAGAGGTGTTTAAAGTACCTCCAGAATAATGGCTGGACATAGCTGAAGATTTGCTAGATATGAGCTGTCCAAGAGAATTGTAACACAAGCTATAAAGACACAAAACCACCTAAACAATGTCAAATTTACTAGTAGTCACATTTAAAGGAAGAAAGAAAGGAAAGGAGGGAGGGAAGGAAGGAGAGAGTGGGGAAGAAGAGAGGGAGGTAGAAAGAGAGAGAGAAGTAGAAATTAAATACAATTTAATACCTCATAATTGACATAGTCACCACAACATTATCTTCTTGGCATATAACTGACTAGCCACTTTTCAAGCACTTAACTTAGGAGGTAACTTGTCTATTAAACAGTGCAGTTAAATGTGGTGTACATGGATTATGTCCTTTAAGTATCTTGAGAATCTTCCCTCATAGTAATCATGACTCCATTTACAAATGGAAAATGAAGCACAAGAAAGCAGAAAGTAACTCATTCAAGGACATACATCTTGGAGATGTCCAGCCAGAAAGGATGGAGCCAGTCTGCTTTCAGAGCTGGCCTCTTCACCACTGCAGTGTCCTACTTCCTGCAAGGTTCTGTGTGATGACCAACCATGCTGCTTCATGAACTAGAGAACTGCATGAAGATACACAGCACCCTGAAGAGTTACCAACAGACATAAAAGAGCTTCCATTGCTTACACCTTCCCACATTCACATTCCATTTGGTAAATACCGTTGTGTGGTCTGTGTATTTCCCAGAAGTAGGATCTCAGGGGAAAATCTATCCCTTGTTCAAAGTCACAAATGTAAGAGACACCTATGTTGTCTGAATACAGAACCTCAGCTCTAACTACTAGTGTGGTTCTACTAACAGATCTGACTAATAAAATGGGAGTTCACAAGTTCAAGACCTGTCTGTGTTACCAGAGTAAGTTCAAGACCAGCCTGGGTAATTTTAGTGAGACCCTCTCAAAAATAAAAAATGAACTGGAGATTATAACTCAGTGGCAGAGTGCTACTTCACATACTTGGGGCCCAACGTTTCATCTACAGTATCACAATAAATAAATAAATCACAGTAAGTAGAAAGAAGAAACAATTATCAAAGACCAAAGAATTTAAAAATGTAGAGTGAATCTACTTAATAGATTCAAGAAATGCAATAGAAATATCATATGCAAGATTTTTTTTTATTCTTTTTGAGTCAAGGTCTCACTATGTATCCCAGGCTGGCCTCACAGTGATCCACTGGCTTCAGCCTCTGAACTCTGTGATTAATGGTATGGTGTAACAGTATTCCCTGAAAGATATTTGATTTTTAACAAAGATGGTGTATTCTCTGAACATGAACCAAGTTTTGGTAAGGAAAAGAAATCATGACGATTCATGTCTTATCTCTAGCTTGGCATGTGAAAATCAATGGGCAGGCTGCCATGCCTCAGAATTTTCAGTTCCTTGTCAACTACGAGTTATTCTTTGTTATTTATTTTAAAATTTAGACTATGATAATTGATGCTTAAGACATATGATAATGACCAGCATGTCAAAGCAAGATCCTTCAGCTTAATCATTAACATTACACAAAGGAAAAATAGACAGGATACATTGTAAAAAATAGAAAGTGGCAGAGTAGTACATATGTAAGTTTTTAAACTAGTTTTTAGTCACAAAATTAAATAGGTTGGAAACACAAATGAAGCAAAATAATACAAAACTGAAATAAAATATTCAGTAATAATTTTGGCATTCTTTGCTTCCTTCAGTAAATATATAGTGTGTTTCCTTGTGACATTTTTCATACATGTATGCAAGCATATTGCAGTTTGATGAGCATATTTGTTGAAATGGAAATCCAAAAAGAAGCTGGAAACTGTGCATGTTATTGGGTATGAGAATGTACAGGATGTTGAATGGGAATATCAATCTTAATATTATATATACCCACAATGTTTGAATTCTCTAACCAGCCTAGGTTATCCTAGCAAATGAAAATTAGAGATAAATGAGAGTGACAGACAGATAGATAGATAGACAGACAGACAGACAGACATGTATTTTCAGTGCTCCTGTTACCTAAGAATCTTCCTTTCTAGGTTTTCCTTGGCCTCTTGGAAGATTTAAGTTACTGATCAGATGTGGTTTCTTTCTTTTTTTTTATTTTATATAAGTACTTTATTTTTTTTTCTTCAAGTTACATCTCAGTCACAAACCCTTCCCTATTCACCCTCCCCCCTTCCCCCCCAACAGCTTCCCTTTTCAATCCAACAAATGGTTCTTTCTCTTATAACAGTAAATTCTATACAAAACAGCAGAATTAACTATGCCACATTTATGAGAGTTAAATGGCCCAGTATACCTTCCCAATGTCCAGTTCATACATATTTGGTCCCTGACTTTAACCTTCTACCTTCTAACCATCTCCATGAGTTTAAAGTTCTATAACTGACTTAGCTTTCATACTAACTTGCATCACTATTATAACCATCTTCTTAGATCTAGAACTCCCTCTTGATTCCTAAACAACTCAAAATTTAGCTATGAGACTCAAGCTGTCTATTCTTCAACCACCTCAGAGAGCTGAGAAGGATAAATATATCTGATTATATAGGAAGTGCAGGGCCTGCAGCTTCCAATACTGAGAAAAGACAAACCAGTGACTACCTGGACAGTTCCCATTTTCTCTCCATACATTCCAGCATCAGTCTTCAGCCTTTTGGTCCTGTTTCTCTGACAGACATTTATTGTAGAGCAGGGATTATGAAGGACTAACTCAATATTGCTAAGACCGTTCAGCTCTACACAATGCCCCAGCCAGAACCTCAGTAAAGCCTGGAAGTTCAGCTTCTGCCTACAAACTCCTTAGGACATCTAAACAGCTGAGAACAGAAGGACTGAACATAAAAGGATTGTACTAACATTTTTAACCATTTTTCCATTTTGGTTCGGGCCCCAAACAGGTTTACTATGACCCAAACCAGCAGGAAGTCATTTTAAGAGAGTGACGTCCCATACCCAGAGGGTGGGGAGGGTGTTTCTCCGCCCCCCCCCCTTTTGGTTATTTGAAGGACAACTGAAAACTCTGTTATTTAGGGGAAGAGATTACAAGTTGTTAAATGGTCCTGTTTAATGGGTTTTGGAAATTAGACCTCTATAGAGTATTCCTAGACCCCGCTAGAGTATTTCTTCTTTCCCTTTTCTGTATCCTTCTTTATCTCCTATGTAGGAATGCACGGACTTGAGAAAAATTGAGACATAGACATAGCACAGGAAGGACCAAGAAGAAGGGTCAGATTATTGAATATGCCCTTATACCTTTGTATATTGATACAAAATTTGTAGTATATTTGGCTAAAGTGGTATTGACCATTGTTTATTGTGCAAAAATAAGATTGTATTGGTCTAAGTCGGTATTGATATTTGTATATTGATACGAAATTAAGATTATAGTTGGCCACAATGGTATTGACCCTTGTATATGGACGCAATATTAAGATTGTATTGGGCCACATAGGCATTGATCTTTGTATATTGATACAAAATTAAGAGTATATTTAGCCACATTTGAATAGATCTTTGTATATTGATACAAAATTAAAGGTAACGCTTCCTAATGGTATCGTACCTAGAGATATTTAAAAATGAAATGTGAACCTCTGGCCTCTTGATACCAACCGTCTTAAACTGTTTAGGATAGTTAAGAAAAACAAACTCCTAGTCATGCATGCATGTCACCTTGTTAGCTACTATGACAGTCTATCACAGATATTCTCTAAGCTACTCAGTAATCAAGTTGTTAAGAGACAAGCAACATTTGCTTATCTAAATACAAGAGATAGATAGGGCATCTTCAAAAACCCCAAGAGATCTGCAGAATATGGCATTCAAAGATGTGGTCTTAAATTAAGATTTTTTTTGATATCATGACATATCAGCTCCTGACAGCACCCCCTATTCTACTCCAAGTAGAAGATAAGCATCGAAGAATCTCCAGTGTGAGATGGTTGAATTAGTGGCAAGCCTATCTCTTGGCATGTAAAAACTCCTTGCTTCAACTGCAGACAGACTGCTGTCTAAAAAGGACAAAACTTGGTAGCAGGGAAGTCGACAGCCTAGCTCTGCCAAGACAGGGTAGGTTAGTCCTTCAGATGTGGTTTCTAACCATGCTAAGTAGCAGCGCCTACGTGATTGAGAATAGATACATTTCTTTTCAGTATATGACCAAAGTGAGGAAACTTTGAAGCAAGCCAATCTCTAAGAAAAGAAACAAGATAAGCCACTCATGAAAACAGAAAATGGAAGAACTTCTGAGAACCTTCCAAAGTCCCTGTCCATAGGGTAGCTTTTTGTTGTTGTTGTTGTTGTTGTTGTTGTTGTTGTTGTTGTGTGTTTATTGCTTCAAGTTAAATCTCCATCACAGTCCCCTCCTCCCACCCCTCCCAGTTCCACCCTCCCACCTTCTCCTCCCTCTCCCACCCTTCCCACTCTTCCGATGTGGAGTGTCTGTACATATCAGTCCCTCTCAGCTCAACAGTAATATATGGGTTAAGAAGTTCCTCTTGCACTGGGGGCCAACATGGTGGCACTCCTAGGGCAAATTGTCCCCTTAATAGGTAACAAAGTCTATGTTCCTGATCCTTTTCCTGTATTGGTTGTAGGATAGTTATCCTGTACCATATGGTTAAAATCCAGTTTTAAGTGAGTAGATGCCATATGCATCTTTCTGAGTCTGGGTTAGCTCACTCAGGATGAGCTTTTCTAGTTCCATCCATTTGGCTGGAAATTGCATGATTTCCTTGTTTCTGATAGCTGAATAGTATTCCATTGTGTAATTGTACCACAATTTTTTTTATCCATTTGTCGGTTGAGGGGCATCTGGTTGTTTCCAGTTTCTAGCTATTACAAATAAGGCTGCTATGAACATAGATGAGGAAATGTCCTCATGGATTGGTGAGGAATCATTTGGGTGGATACCCAAAAGTAGTATGGCTGGGTCTTGAGGTAGAGCTATTCCAAATTTTCTAAGATATCGCCAGACTGATTTCCATAGAGGTTGTACAAGTTTTCACTCCCACCAGAAATGGAGGAGTGTTCCATAGGGTAGCTTAAATGCAGTAAAGAATTGTATCTAGGGGATGGAGACAAGATTGAGATGGGTCCACAAGTAAAGTTACTTGGGCACAAGCCTCCTGAGTTCAATCCCAGGAACCCAAAGATAGAAGGAGAAATCCAACATGTACAGGTTGTTCTCCAATCTCCACAAATGTGCTATGATACATACCAACCCCAACCATGTCATGCACATACAGTAGATAATTTAAAATGTATGTAATAAAATTTTTAAAATCCTATCTATGGATAACTATTATCTCAAAGACTTCACTGTCAAATATTTCCATGGCTTTATCCCATATCCTTAGTTTTCTCTGTCTCTCTAACCAACCTACTGTAGTCCAATGACACATTTCAATTTTACATTTCCAACACAAACTTTTTCTGTCTTTCAAATCCATATGCATAGGTATGCATTCTTCAAAAGCTACATAAGAGTGGAATCGAGCAGGGCCATGAATAAGAGCCCCGACTGAAACAACTTTGTCCAGCAATGAAGAAGATGGAACATAAGCGACTTGTTAGAAAACAAAGGCAGCTCCCAAACAAAATGTTGGCCAAAATAAGACAGTCCAACATAATACTAGATACATTATGTGGCTCTATCCTAGTCAAGCTTGAAAACAGGCAAGCTAGAGTTGGTAATTGAGAGCAGTGGCTGCTTTTAAGTCATTGTACTTTGAAGGATGCAAGCAATGGACTCTGAAGTGCTGATATTATTTCTTGATTTGGGGAACTGAATACAGGGGTGTGTTAAGTGGATGATAGCTCACTAGGCTGTATACTTTTGTGTAAATGTCTGAATGCCTGTTTCAGAGTTATGAAACATGTAAGAATACCTTCAAGAAAACATCTCAACAGTCCAGTCAACTGATAAACATTCTGTGCTGCTTGGTTTTTGTTTTTGTTTTGGAGGGGTGTTTGTTGTTGTTGTTGGTGGTGGTGGTGGTGGTTTGGTTTGGTTTTTTTGTTTTGTTTTATTTTGTCAACTTGAAACAAGCTTGGGTCATCAGACAAAAGAGAACCCCAGTTGAGACTATGGATCTATCTGATTAGTCATGTGCATATCTGTAATGATTTTCTTGATTAATAATAATACAGGTGGGCCAAGCCACTATGAGTGGGGCCAATCCTGGTCAGGTGGTCAGAGTGGTATAAGAAAGCAAGCTGAGCAAGCTAATAAGCAGCATTCCTTCAAGATCTCTGCTTCAGTTCCTATTTACAGGGTCTTGCCTTGAGCACCTGCCTAGACTTCCCTCAATGATAAAATGACTTGTGGAAGCATAAGATTAAATAAACACTTTCCCCCATGAAGTTGCTTTTGGTCATGGTGTTTATCACAGTAATAGATACCCTAATGATGACAGCAACTTGGAGAAGATCAAATACGAATTAAATGCTGAGCCAGAGAAGTGGCTTTTCAATCTTCAAACTCGCTCTGTGGAGAAGCTATGGAGTCATAAGGACCTTCAAGGAAAGACCACCAGCATAGGATGATGCTGGTGGCTCTTGACAAGTGTGTGCCCTGAGCTGCATAATTTATTCCTCAGAAGGCAAATGGGAAAAGATGCCTGAATAAATGCCTCAGAGGCCAATATGTGGAGACGGAGAAGTTCTCTTTACTGCCTTTGGGGCCATAAAAGTTCAAAGAATCATAGACATCATAGGGATCTGGGGAGGAGAATGCAGGACAGACATTTACCCCCCATCTCCAGTCCAGTTCATGTCGGCAGTCCATCCACTCCTCTCAAGGTGTCGGGGTCTGTCTGCCCGTTACTTCCATGCACTCAGTAGAACAGATCTCCATACCAGCACCACCTTGTAGGGAAGGTCATGAACAAGGCAGACCTCTCAGTAGCCCAGTATAGAGAGGCTGTTTAAACAAAAGGAATTGGGCTTTGATTGGTCTTTTTTTAATTGACAGTCTTTTCCTCTGGCCTATCACAGTCTGAGTTCTTAAAGGAAGTGCAGCTTGTGTCATGCGTGGTCCAAACATACTGATGACTGGTCCACCCTTGACAAGAACATTAAATAGCTCATATGTAGCTAAATATTCCAAACAGAGAAGACATCCCAACCACAATGCAGGCTGGACCATTAACATTTTTAATGCTTTTCCTTCTAGGAACTACAATATTTGCTGGAAACTCCAGAGAACAGCTTTATTTCTTCCAGCAAAACAGATGACTGACCCAGACATATTCCCCCATCAGCCAAGATTTTCATCAAAATGGAAGTTTTCTTATCTTACGGAAGGTAAGAAGGTCTGAAAAAGGACACCACATGCAAAGATCGGTATCAAGGATAAAACACAGCTGTGCAGCCCATAGAGAGAAAGAACCGCCTCCCTTTGGTATGCATATGTATATGTGTGTGCCTATATAAATATACATACCTAATGTGAACACACATTCTGCTAGGGGTAAGGCTGAGTTTGATAAAAAGGCTTCAGTTACTTCTGTTCTAGTATTAATGGCATACACTCTTAACTTTAAGTATTATAGCCTGGGAGTGTGAGAATATTCAAGTTGGGATCATTTTTTTTTTTTTTTAATGCTAGGACTAATGTGTTGTGTGTGATCAATTGGGACACAGTGTGCTTTTTTTTTTTTTAGATTTTTGACAGTTTCACATACTATACAGTCGATTTTACTCATTCCAAGCCCATTCCCCTCCCTTGCCCTCTCCTTCTGTCCCCAAGTCCCCTTTTCAACAAAGTCCTATTCCTCCATTTACATCTTCTTTTTGTGTGTGACCCACTGAGTTCAGTTAATTTCTTGCCTGGCACTGAGACAGTACCTAGGTGAAAAAAGTGAACACAACAGCTACTTGGGAACTGGCTGGTGTTCAAGGAAACTCTACAAACTACACCTCTCACCTCTGGCCTATTCATCCTAACCAAATTAAATCACAAAATGCTATCTACTTCTATAAAGAAGAAAGACATGGATGAGACATTAAGGAAACATGTCTGTGACAGTAATTTTCTGGTTCAATTTCATTCACGCAACTAGACACCCAGTACCAACATGGAAATTGGGATGAAGTGGTACAATTTCTGAATTGGGAAGGTGTGGAAGCTGAAGAAGTAGGTAAAGTTCCTATAGACAAACAATCATTCATGAAAGATCTATGTGTGTTGTCCTTTCTTGAATGACCATTTCTCCCTGCTATATAACACAGTACATCCAGAAGCATAAGGTGCTGGATGGAGGATTTTGATCTGAAATTTAACACAATTGGCCTTAAAGACACAGGATCTATCTCTGTTCTTAACAGTCATGCGACCTTACATAATCACCTCACCTCATGATGTTTTTTTTGTTGTTGTTTTTATAAAAAGTACATTCCTAGTTGGGTGTGGTGGTGCATGCCTTTAATCCCAGCACTCAAGAGGCAGAGGCAGGTGAATCTCTGTGAGTTCGAGGCCAGCCTGGTCTACAAAGCAAGTTCCAGGACAGCCAGGGCTACATAGAGACCCCTTGTCTCAGAAAACCAAAAAAAATGAAACATTAAAAAAGTACTTTTATGTAATTTGTATTACATTAACTATTTAGCAATAGAGAGATCGTTTTAAAATAGCAATCTTCATGCTGAAGTCAAAGCAAGTCTGTATATATAGTTATGCAAAAATTTGTCTATGATCAATGATAAGACAATTATACATAACATAACCCTTGCCTTACCAGAGAAATTGGTGGAAAGAGCCTATTGTTATATCACACAGAATGTACTAGATCTTGTCCGATCTCTGAAATTTAGCACAGTCAGACCAGGATAGTAGTTGGGACTTATTGGTAGATAGAACCCATTGTTAGAATGATACACATCCTGTTGTTTCCATATTTCCTTGCTGTTGAAGTTTGAATATGAAATGTCCTCCATAGAGCCATGCATGTTTGATAGGGTGATATTATGCATTCTACATGTTAATTAACATACTTCCAGAAGCTTGCTTGCTGTATGTTAAGTAATACTGCTACCTTGCTTGTCTCTCATTGGTTAAATAAATGCTGAGGCCTGAGATTGGGCAAAGACATAGGTAGGCGGGACTAAGGTGCTAGGACTTCTGAAGCAGAGAGGTTGATGGGTAGAAGAAGCCTCTAGAAGTAGAAGAAGAAGCCATAGGAGCAAGAAGAAGGACAATTGCCATGGGTTTGAGAAAAGAACCTCATTCCACGTGGCCTGGAACACTAGCATAGCATGAAGAAAAACAGCCCAGGGGATGTATGTATATTATATGGGGCTGTATTCAGGGATAGAATTATAAGCTATCTTAGATGGGCTAGAATTGCATAACCCAGGCTAAGGTTTGATAAAAAATCCTTCAGATCTCTGTGTGCTCATTTGTAATGGCAGGTTAAAGATTAACACTGCCAACCAATAAAATATAATGTAAATACTGGTAAATAATTTAATTAATTTTTTTACACATTTGAATACATGCTTTCCAGGTAGGGTACTGTTTGGGAAGATTATGGAACCTTTAGGAGGTAGAACCCTGTTGAAGAAAGGGGGTCACTTGGCATGGTCTTGAGGCCCCACCCCACTTCCTATTCTCTTTCCTCTTCCAGAGGTTGGGGTAGGGGGTGTGAAATGTGACCATTCTGCTTCCTGAATGCCAGCCCAGCCTCACACTCTTGGCTGCCACACCTTTCCCATCATTGTGGAATGCATCCCCTCCCAATAGTAAGCCCTCCCCCCCATATACTTTGTTTCCCTACTTTGTTTTTAATCCTGATGTCTTATCAAAACCACAGAAAAGTAACTAATGCACATAGAAAGGCAGGAGCCTAGGTATTCCAAGGACCTAGTGCATTCTGAGTGTGCACAGTGCTGGGAAGAATGCAAGCACCCAGCTGTTTCTGCTGCCTAAACATACTCAGAATTCAGAATTACAGATTTGCTGTTATTCAGAAGCTCCTGCCTTTCCAACACTTATCTAGATTAAAGAATTATATACTACTTATGTGTAGTAGGTATCATAATTGATTTATATTTATTCTTCAAATTTTTAAAATCTAACTCCATATGACATTTATCCATTAAATTTCTAAAATCTTCCTAAACAACAAGTAACAGACAATATTTCTTCTGCTGTACTCCTCCGAGCTGAAGTACAGAATCTAATTCTTGATTAGATTATGTACCAGGTTGCCTTAGACCATCATTGAAATCAAAGATAGAAGCAGCCTGCTTAGTTCTCATTGCTGTAGTACAATTAATGTAGTCCACATGGGTGCAGTGTGTGAGGGAAACTGTTTATATATATATTTTTTAAGCCAAAAGACTAAGACTTAGAAAGTAATGTTTCCTTTACTAAAAAAATTATTAGTGTAACTCATGTCCAAAGTCAGCTGTCTCACTTGTTTGAAAACAAATACAAAAATGGAAAGAATACTGTACTCTCGAGGGATATATATATATATATATATATATATATATATATATATATATGACCAAGTGAAGGGCAATTTTTTTTAATCCTAAAGAATTGAAGTCAGTGAATATTCATTCAAAAGAATAGAACAGAAACTTGGGATTAAAGTACTAATATCTGTGTCTTGAAAAAGCTCTTTATTTTAGACAACCCATTTTAGACAACAAAACTCACGAATTTTCCTCACACCTTTTGCATCTGGGGAAGTGCTACAGTATTCCAACCTTCTCTTAGAGATGGCACAGATCAAAGATCATGGACAGAGGATCAGTGTTCAGCAGAGCTCAGAAGAAAGCTTCCACTTCTCTCAAAGAGAAAGGCTCCTATAAGCCTCTCACCCCCCATCATTCTTGGGTGAGCACAGATAGATGAGTTACAAAGACAAGAACGATGCTACCAGAAGACTCTGTGCTTAGCTCCATCTTTCCTGGCTGTGCTGTAGACATTGTCTCCAGAATTTTCTTTGGGGCTTTAAGAAAGACAAAGGGAAATGTCTCCACCCTCACATAAGGAATGGGTAGCAATTGCTTCAGGCCTAGCTGAAAACTGGCACCACATTTCCCCAAATCCTCAGGTCAGGAGAATTGTCAGTCACTTATGGAGTAGGTGCTTATAGAGGGAGCTGGCAGTGAAGGAACAATTTCCCAGCATTGGAAAATGTAGAACTAGACTTGAAAGACAACAAGGTCAACAAAATACAGCATTTTTATGTTAGTAAATCGAATGTTTGTATATGTTCTGCAAGAGAGCCTCTGCTGTAGGAAAGGGCCAAGAAGGGAAACTGGAAGAAAGCAAAGAAGAAATTAGACATGAGCAATCCATTCAAATCACATACACTCATTTGTTCACAAAACACATGGAATCTTTCCTGTTGTCACAAGTGAAGGACACTTACCTTCATATTAGCCTTGCAGGCAAAACTTATCTTATGGTGTGGAGTGTGGAGCAACAAATATTGTTTAGAAGTTAAGCCCAGATGTTTTGGAAGTCTGAAGAACTTCTACATCAGATAAAACATGCAGTAAGCCCATTCTTGCATTAATGCATAGCATCTGGGTTAGATAGAGGAGGCCCTGACCATTGCTTTTGGGGTACAGTCTCCGGGTTTTCAAAATATGCTCTCTTGGGTCCATCAAGGCTGGGGGCAATAGGAATCCCACAAAGAAAAAAAAATTCAGAACACAATGGTAAACTTCTATGCTCTGATATTCCTGTTTCATTTGGCTAGATTTAACTAGAAAATATTTAGGTATCATTGTGAAACCCTTTTGTGGAACCATAGAATGGCAAACCAAGCATTTTCTCCATTCTCTTTACTAAAGGAAATAAGGCATTCAATATAGAACCTAGTTTCCCACTCAAACCTTTTAAGTCTCTTCTTGCATTATAGAAGTTCCCCCCCACTCCACAGTGGGCTCCATGTCTGTTCCCATTTACTTCAAGATGAACAGACATAGCAAGCAACTGCATTTCTGTTCATACATCTGCAGCACGTGATGTAGTTGTGAGGTAGTGTGACTAAACACCGCTTACATTTAATGGTTTATGTAATATTTTATCCACTTTTTCGTGTTGTCCCCACAACTTATCTTATTTTAATCTTGTGCCTCCACCTTCAGAAGACATGTAAACCTACCTCTCATGATAACTGAAGAGTATGAAACTCCCAGTGTTCAAAGCTTTACCTGGATCAAAACAACTGGAGTGCCAGGCTCCTTCCTTGTCCAGACATTCCCTCATACTCCTAATGAGGCTGAGAGTCTGAACAGCCTGGTGATAGATAAAATCACTGGTTTGTCCAAAAATAGGCAAGATCTATGAGATAGGCACAGTATCATAGAAATGTTCTGGCAAGTTCTCAGGTGTGTTGAGAAGGGAAGAAGTGTTGGGGAATCTTTGAAAGGCTTAATGAGATGGAGCTGAGCATGTACCATGGCTAATTTCAAACTCTCTTCCTCTGTGTTGATGGAAAGAGGAAGTCAGTTCTACTCCAAAACCCACATGCTCAGAAATCCCATCCGAACCTGGCTGCATTCTCCCCACTTTGAATGACAATAGCCGTCAGAGAAAACAGCATGTCAACCATTAGTATTCACAAAGATGTGCTCAGACATGGAGATGCTGACCACCGGGGAGCAGAGCTGTAGCTTTTTTACACCTAGGTGAAATGTAGGAAGAGCAGCTTGTCAGGGGACCATATAAAGACGGAAAGAGGGCTGCATTGCTGGAGGTTCCCGTGGTCCCCTATGCTAAGTCAAACCAAATTAAGTACACACATTGAACATCCAAGAGTCCTACTCTAGGTGTAGAAATGACTTGCTAGTTCAAGTGCTTTCCAATGGGACTTCAGAGTCTCCGTGTTCTGATCCTCTGGATCCAGAGTCAAGGTTCTCCTCACCAACTACCACCAACTACTTCAGCCTTTCTTGGGTGTTGCTTCAGTTACTTTTCTCATTACTCTGACTAAATACCTAATAAAAACTACTTAAGGAGGGAAGAATACAGGGAGAGAAGAATGGAGGATTTAGTTAGGCTCAGAGTTCAAGGCTTGGTCTGTCAGAGAGTATGGAGTAGCTGATGTCAGGAGGAGGGAAGAGACTAATGCTACTGCTCCGCTTTGTCCATTCTGTGGTACCCAGGCCCTCAGATTTCAGGGGAATATTGATGGTGGAGGGAAATTCTGACAAAAGGTTATAGTTTGCTTTCCCGAAAGAAATGTCATTTATATTGCATCATTGTGATAAAAATTCATTTTAATGAAAAAATTTAGAAAAGGCTTCATGTCATTTTTAAGATGTCTAATTTCATTTTAAAAACACTTCACTTGTTTAGTGTGATATTTTGCTACACACCGGTGCATGATTTGTCAGAGCCTTGTATCAGTCCACAGATGGTTACTTACAACATGGAATCCAGGCATTAATACCCTCTATCATTACAACTGGGATGTTAAGGGAGGGAACCAGCATAGAATGCACAAAATAACACTATTAAAGCAGTAAGCCCATGAGTCCTACAGAGACAGAAAACACATGGAATTCATTTTCACTAGAGTACTGGAAATCAACCATTTGATAATTAGCATGGGTGCTGATAGGCCAGTGAGAAATGAGATCTCTGTGTAAGTCCATCAGTTACATGGTACCCACTTCGAAAGATCAAACACAGTCCCATTCTCAAATTCCATAGTTAGGTTACATTCAGAATCATTAAGCCTGTGGTAGAGACAGATGCAGGGTTATCTTAGGACAGTATGCTCTTGATATTTTAATTTGGATGAATCACAACGTACAATACGATTAGTGATAATGTGCTCTTCCAGCAATGGGAAGAACTCAGCGATGGCTGAAGTAAGCATATCTCTGTTTTCTTTGTGTTACTTCAGCAAGCCGGATCGCCTTAGGGTCTTTGCACTGGAGCGCCTACTTCCTGGAGTAATTACATGCCACCATTCAGGAATTGGCTTGTTAATTGCCAAGTCTCAGCATAAATGTCACCTCCCAGCGAGGCCTTTTGGGACCACAAAATCTGAAGTCAGCTCCTGGGTGTTTACTCTCACCTCACTACATTGTGTTTCTCAGTGTAACACCAATCACTAATTAAGATGTTTTTCTCCTTTTTTTCATTTCTTTTTTTTTTTCAACTATTGGTTTCTACCCAGTATGACACAAAATCTGTTAAGTCAAGGACTTTGTTAGTATGATCGCCACCCTATCAATCCCTGGTGGGAAGCGTCTTCTATTGGATGCTGGGTAAACATTGGATGAACAAACTGATAGTCTATCTCAACAAATCTCTTTTTACAGATGAGGAAAAATTACCTCAATACACAACTACTTTGGAGCAATGAGGATGCAGAGTCATAGGCTAATTTTGAGACTCCAATTTGTGCTGGCTGCTCTTGCCAACTTGACACACAAATGAGAGTTATCTTAAAGGAGAGAACCTCGATTGACAAAATATCTCTGTAAGATCCAGCTGTCAGGCATTTTCTTAATTAGTGGTGGATGAGAGAGGGTGCAGGCCACGGTAGGTGGGGCCATCCCTCGCCTGGTAGTCCTGGGTTCTATAAGAAAGCAAGGTGAGCAAGTCATGAATTTCGAACTTGTAAGCACCACCCCTCCATGGCCTCTGCATCAGATCCTGCCTCCAGGTTCCTGTCCCGACTTTCTTTGGACATGAACAGCAATGGGAAAGTGTAAGCTAAAAAAACTCTTTCCTCTCCAACTTGCTTTTTGGTCATGGTGTTTCATTGCAGTGGTACAAACCCTAAATAAGACACCATTCTTTTCTATGGCTTTGAATTAATTTTATTCTGCTATTGTTTGTATGTTCTGGTCAACAGAAAAACAAAAAACAAACAAACAAAAAACGGGCATAAAAGGGCATACTTTCCACATAATTTGACCAGGAAACTTAGTCCACTGAGGTTATTATATTTTTCAAATTCTGACTGTAGACAAAGAATAAACAGACATACCTATGTTATAAACAAAGGAACCAAGATGAATAAACTTCACCTTACAAAGTTCCACATGGAGTCCCAGAGTAAAAAATAATTCCATTAGAAATCTATTCCTGAGAATGAGACATTGATTCTTTAGATGTTCCTTGTCAGCTTACTAAGCCAACACCATTTCCAAATCCTTTTTCTCTTGCATTCTCACAGTCTAGAAAAAAGTAAATATGGAGACTCCCAGCATCATATGCATCCAAAGGGATCCTAGTCAATGAAACACTGAAAAGTCTTCAGGTAGATTGAAGGGATGTATTGCTTTCCTAATCAAGGGCCAGACACTGATACTTTCTTCCTTGTATTGTTCCAATCTGTCCTGAATATATACTTGAGATCTGAAATTTTATTAATTGTGTGTATCTCTGGAATAAGTGTCAAAGCTCTCAGATACAGTGAGACACTGTCTATTCTGATAGTGTCCACTGAAATCATAGCTAGGTCATGCTTTAAATGTTTATATTTTACTAAGCTCAAAATATAAAAGAGTTGGATGAATTTCTAGATGTATGTGACCTACCAGAGTTAAATCAAGGAAGTTAATGGTTTAAATGGACCCTTGACACCTAATGAATAGGAGCAGTAATTTCAAATCTCCCAAATAAAACAAGCCCAGGACTAGATGTATTCAGAACAGAAGTCTACAAGACTTTCAAGGAACTAATACCAAGTACTCCTCAAATTATTCCACAAAGTAGAAAAAAACTCTTCCCAAATCCTTTGATGAAGTTAGTATTACTTTACACTAAAATCAGACAAATAGCCAGCTGTTGGGGTAGTGTTAAGCATTCTAGATGTTAATTGATTGGTCCTATTTGCTGTCTGTTGCTTACATTGACTCCGATTGGTTAAATAAAATGATGAGGCCTGAGATTGGGCAAAGACAGAGAAAGGTGGGACTTCCTGGGATTAGAGCAGGAAGCCTGCGCTTTAGACAGAGAAAAAAATGCATTCCAGCCAGCAGCAGGAAGAAGAAGCATTCCAGCCACGAGCAGCAGGAAGAAAGACACACGCTATGGGTTAGGAAAAAGAACCTCATTCCACATGGCCAGGAACATCGGCATGGCATGGAAAATGGCAGTCCAAGGGGACGTATGTATATATGGGGTCATATTTGGGTAATAGAATTAAGAGCTAGCTTAGATGGGCCAGGAATGCACAACTCAGGCCAAGGCTTGTTAAAATCCATGCGGTTTCTGTGTGTACTCATTTATAATGTCTGCTAATGGCGGAATAAGGATTAAAGGCTGCCGAACAAATTAACAATAATCTAAATACTGGTTAAACAATTTAATTATTTCTACAAGTGGCACCCAATGTAGTTTAATTAATTTTTTTTTTTACAAATGGCGTCCAACTAGGGCAATTAGAATCCATGCTTACAGTCTGAGAAGGCCCGGGTGAAAGCCAGTTTCCTAGCCAAAGAGCGGGGAACTGAACCCAAATGCATTTCAAAGGTACAGCTAACTTAACAAAAGCTGTTGCCTTGCAGCAAAGGCAGAGAGCTAAGGCTAAACTCTCCTTACATACTAAAAACTGACAGCCTTCTAAACAAAGTTACAGAACAGAATTAAAAATGGAGGAATTCATAATGTCTCAATACATTTCAATTCCAATTGAGTTTGTTCCTCTTAGCATGCAAATGATTTGTACCTGACAATTGTGGTTCTATGTATCTTTTTTCAAAAAGTTCAGACTAGGATAGTCTTAAAGGAAAGAATTTACAGATGTAATGCTAAATTGTCAACAGTGAAAATGAAGGAAAAAGGGAGGCCTTTCCTGATAAATAAGGCAAAATTGATGGCAGCTGGAGTTAAGAGCTCCCTGGGTACTAGGTGCCTGTCAGGAGTTTCTGGTATTGGTCCACCAATGAAACACAGTCGCAACTAGATTTCAAGGAATAATGAACAGACATTTAGTTGCAGCATGGGATGGCATGGTTAGACATGCCAAGGCTTTTGGAATGTTGTTTCTTTGCTTGATTTTTGTTTAGATGTCTTTGATTTTCTTATATCAGGAGGTAGAAAAGATATTTTTCTGGTTTGGAATTGCTAAAACATAAGAGATTTTTGAAGATTTTGGGCAGATTTTGAATTGTTACTACAGTTCAAAATTGCTCTCTTGGTTACAGAGATACTCATATCTAGTATTTAAGTGAAATATTTGAGCAGGGTGGTACTGGCACACACCCTTAATCCCTTAATCCCATCATACTAGAGGAAGCAGGCAGATCTCTGGATTCTAGACCAGCATGGTTTAAACACTGAAGGTAGGGCGAGAACCCTGCTGAGAAGACAAGACTGCTTACTAACGATAGTCTAGAATTCAAAAATGACACATTTTTCTTTGATGTTAAATTTAATAACGTCCTTATTGATTTAAGGGATAAATACACGTAATCTTAAATTTATGTAAAGAGAAAGCGGTCACAACCCAGTCTCCTTAGGTGTGGAGCTCCTGCTGGAGAACTGGTTTCAAGAGGCATTTTGCACCTAAAAGAGATATGTTAATCTCTGGGTGTGGTGGTGCACACCTTTAATCCCAGAACTTTGGAGGCAGAAGCAGGCTAATCTCTGTGAGTCCAAGGCTAGCCTGGTGTACAAAGTGAGTCCAGGACAAGGCTATACAGAGAAATCCTGTCTCTGGGGAAAATAATAAAGGGAGAAAAAATATTTTCTGTTAATCAATGTAAGGACCCAGAATTAGGTTTGGGAAGAACTTGCAAACTGGATGCCTCCCATAGCCAACAGTTAAGAAAAGCTAACATAAAATAGCATCTCCTTAAGAATGGAGCTTCCATGGGAGAATTGGAACTCAAACTAATAAAAATGGTTTAAGTAATGTTATTGTTTAATAAGGCTAATTCCATTATTTAAGTTCATACCTTGATCTCAAAACTTGACAGACAAGGAAACAACAGGTTCCTTGTCTGTCTGAGGCCAATCTAAATCTACAGAGCAAATCAAAACAGCCCAAGCTACAAAGAGAAACACTGTCTCAATAAGGATAGATAAATCCACATAGAAATTAAATCTCCAAAGAAAGGAGAAAAGGAAAGAAGAAATATATAAATGCATACTTTTGTTCCCAAAACATGGAACACAAAGACAGAGACAGATTGGTTCCTTTTGAGTTTGAGGCCAACCCAATCTACAAAAACCAGAACAACACAGAATAAACCTGTTCTAATCAATTAATAAATTTATGTCAACTGTAGAGGAGAATACTTAAACTCAATACAGTCTTATGCTGTATTTTCAATTTAAAATAGATTATATATAGCATATATATGTAATACTATTACATGCCATATTTTTATATGGCATGAATGGAGACTTACTTCTGTTCAAAGAACAGAAAATATTCCTTAATTGATTTGTGCATCCTGCACATCCAAGGCATTTTGGTAATTGAAGAACTATATGTTACTTGTGAGAATTATATATTTTTAGAACTGGACCAGAGTCCAAAGAACCAAGACAAGTATCCCAGATGATCCAGCCTCATAGACTGCCTCAATAGCTGTTTCCTCAAAAATCTGCATCCAGAAGAATTTCAAACAGCTTGCTGAGATGGCCTACCCTTAAAGACTGTTCCAGACAAGACAGCAATAAAGCCCTGAACTTTCCTACCCAAAGTCCAGACTACAAACTGCTCAGGACATTCAAATTGCTGAGCACCTGAGATTGGACAAAAAAATGTTGCAATTTACTTGCTTAACCATTTTTTTTTTCATTTTATTTGGGGCCCTAAACAGGTTTTCTGTGACCCAATTCAGCAGGAAGTAGTTTTAAGAGAGCAACGTCCCATTCCCAAAAAGTGGGGTGGATGATTCTTTGGTCATTTGATGTGTTATAAATGTTGTTTAGGGGTAATGGCTACAAATTGTCATATGGTCTTGTTAAGCAAGGTATAGAAAGTTAGACTTGAAGATTTCTTTTTCTTTTCTCTATCCTTCTTTCTCTCTATATAGGGGAAAAAGACTTGAAAAGAAAAAGAGGGGGATATATATATATATATAAAAATAATATAGAAATGATAAGATATAAGGATAGATTATTGAATCGGCTCTGAAACTCAAAACTATTGTTATTCTCAAATAAGGTTATCTTTCAGTACATTGGTATAGAATTTTGAATATTGATACAAAAATAAGGTTAAATTTTGATTCATTGGTATAGAATTTTATAACTCATATATAAGGTATTGTGCCTATACAAATCATTTAAAAGTATAGGTTTACTTCCGATCCTTTTATGGGTTGCTATTGCAATCTATTTAGGAGTCTGGATAATATAAGTTGGCCAATTGAGCTTCTGGTCATGTCAAATAGTAGTCTTAATTTATCACAAAATAGACTTAATAGGTTAAACAGATAGTAAATGGTTAAAATATATAGTTTGCTTGTTCAAAGATAGATAGATTTATAAATAAAATAGATAGATTTCTTCAAAATCCTCAGAGGCATACAGAAAATGGCATTTAAAGATGTTTTTATTATTTTAAGAATTGTTTGAATTAAGACAGTCAGCTCCTGACAGCTCCCATTTGATTTGGAAGAAGACAATGAGCATCAAAAAAAGAAATCTCCCATCAGGAGATAATTCCTCAAAAAGAAATCTCCCATCAGGAGATAATTCCTATAGGGCAAAAATGCCCCTGCTCTCTCAACAGACTATATACAGTCCAAAGATGGACCAGAGATTAAATGCAGGTAAGTCGATGTCCTGATTCTGCAGAGACAGAATGGGAAAATGCTTATTATTTCCTGCTGCACAATTTAGTCTGTGAAAAATGCTTGGCCAGAAGGCTGAAGATGATGCTCCAATGATATCAAGAGATATTTGGGACTGTCTAGGCAACAAACTGTCATATTTCTTTTTGGAAGCTGCTCTCCTATGCTTCCTACTCACTCAAATAATAACTTTATCACTTCTTATGTCTTTGATGGGGTTGAAGGCATAATAGTTATAAGATTTCAATTGAAATTGAGTTGTTTAGGATTTAAAAAGATATTTTCAAGTCTAAATAAAATCTTTAGGTTTATAAATATAGGATATGAAAGAAATTATTTAGGTTCAGAACTTTAGACACACCAAGATAGATAGATGATTTTTTTCTTCTTCAAGATTGCCTGATAGAAATAGGCTAAACATTATGTGCATAACTTTTATATATGGTTTTCTTGGTTGTTTCATATTTGTTCTTATTGTTTTTACTATATGAGTTAAAAATTTATCCTTTTTATTAAACAAAAGGAGGGAATTGTTGGGGTAGTGTTAAGCATTCTAGATGTTAATTGATTGGTCCTATTTGCTGTCTGTTGCTTACATTGACTCCGATTGGTTAAATAAAATGCCGAAATCTGAGATTGGGCAAAGACAGAGAATGGTGGGACTTCCTGGGATTAGAGCAGGAAGCCTGCGCTTTAGACAGAGAAAAAAATGCATTCCAGCCAGCAGCAGGAAGAAGAAGCATTCTAGCCACGAGCAGCAGGAAGAAAGACACACGCTATGGATTAGGAAAAAGAACCTCATTCCACATGGCCAGGAACATCGGCATGGCATGGAAAATGGCAGTCCAAGGGGACGTATGTATATATGGGGTCATATTTGGGTAATAGAATTAAGAGCTAGCTTAGATGGGCCAGGAATGCACAACTCAGGCCAAGGCTTGTTAAAATCCATGCGGTCTCTGTGTGTGCTCATTTATAATGTCTGCTTAATGGAGGAATAAGGATTAAAGGCTGCCGAACAAATTAACAATAATCTAAATACTGGTTAAACAATTTAATTAATTATTTCTACAAGTGGCACCCAATGTAGTTTAATTAATTTTTTTTTTTACAGCCAGCAAAATATGGAAGGGATTATAGACCAATCTTCCTGGTTAACATAGACACAGAAATTCTTGATAAAATACTTACAAACAAAATTCAAATCACATCCAAAAGGTATTACCATGGCTTTAACCCAGAGATGAAGAGATAGTTCAACATATATAAATGAATGAATGTAATCCTCCATATAATCAGACTCAAGAACATAAACTACATGATCATCTCATTAGATATAGAAAAGGCCTTTAACAAAATCACACATCCTTTCATGATAAAAGTCCTGGAGAGGGGCTGGAGAGATGGCTCAGCAGTTAAGAGCACTGACTGCCCTTCCAGAGGTCCTGAGTTCAATTCCCAGCAACTACATGGTGGCTCACAACCATAGGTAATGAGATCTGAGGCCCTATTCTGTCATGCAGGTATTCATGCAAATAGAGAACATATATACATAAATAAGTAAATGTGTTTAACAACAACAAAATTCCTAGAGAACTAAGGATACAGGAGAAATAGCACAATATAATAAAGACAATATACAGTAGGGCCACTCAACATCATGCTAAATAGAGAAAAATTCCAAACAAGACATGGATGTCCACTTTCTTCATTCCTGTTCAGCATAGTATTTGAAGTCTTTACTACAGCCATAAGACAAAACAAGGAGAAAATGGGGATATAAATAGGATAGGAAGAAGCCAACATATCCTTATTTGCAAATGGTATTATTATATACCTAAAAGACTCTAAAAATCCCAACAAAAATCTCCTAAATCTGATAATCTAATTCAACAATGTATCAGGATTCAAAATTAACACACAAAAATCTGTAGTTTCTTTATATACAAATGGCAAACATACTAAGAAAGAAATCAGGGCAGCAATCACATTCACAATAGCCCAAAGATTAAAAAAAGTATTATTTTGTTAGATGAATATAGTATCAAACTACCCTCTAAATTCATATCTCTCTACCCATAATTTAGTGCAGCTCTCCTATATCATCGGAGAAATGGCTTTGTGCAGTGGACGGTGGCTAACCCAAAACGTACAGCTTGTCTAAGTGATGGAAGAGCGCTAGGCCACAAAAGGGACATCTATGTCACACTGCTCTGCAAGGCTCAGGGACAACGGTGGAAGAAGAAGGGGAAAGATTGTAAGAACTGGAAGTTATGGTAGACAGAAGAATAATACTATCTTCTGAATGACACTGGAGTAGTGGGCTCATGAACTCAGTGCAGCCGCCATTGCTTTCACAAGGTCAAGCCAGGTGACACTCTAACATGGAATGGGAAGTGGCTCATGAGACCCCAACCCTAACTGAAGAGGCACTACACAGGTGATAACATCTGAGGAAAGGAGACTTAGTTTTCTTTAAGATTCAACTGTGTTCCAGTGTATGGTCCCACCACTCAAAGTATATAGATGAAAAAAAAAGAAAAAAAAAGGCTATTAAAAAAAAAAAAAAAAAAAAAAAAGGACACAAAGTTGGAGGGTAGGAAAGTGGGAAAGTGGAAGGTGGATCCGAAGGAAGATACTAAAAAATTTGAGAGTAAATATGATTGTGGTGGTTTGAATGAAAATGGCCCCATAAGAAGGATTAGGAGGTGTGGCCTTATTGGAGGAAGTGTGTCACTGGAGGTGGTTTTGAGTTTTCAAAATCCTGTGTCAGGCCCAGTCTTATGTTCTCTCTGCCTGCTACCTGTGGATCAGGATGTAAGCTCTTAGCTTCTGCTCCAGCATCATGCCTGTCTGCTTCCCACCATGCTCCCTGCCATGATTGTCACAAACTCACACTCAGAAACTGTAAGTAAAGCCCCCCCCCCCGTTCAATGCTTTCTTTAAAAAGTTGCCTTAGTCATGGTGTCTCTTCCCAGCAACAGAACCACTAAAACAAGGACCAGAATATATTATCAAAATTTGAATTACTTTTTTGATAATTTTTGAAATTATCAAAGAAGTAATACATATATTTCCTGACAACGTATTTCTGTTGTATTCCTAATGAAAAATAGCAGTGACAACTGCTTCTTTCCTGAGCCCTGAGAATGACAAGGAAACCGAGAGTTGCATGGACAGTGTGGCACTTTGACCAGTTCCCCTCAGGGATTCCTGGTTATAGGAAGAAAGAACTCAGAGAAGTTATGGAATGCTTTGTTAGAACAGTCGTTCAGGGAACATCCATTGGGTCCTAATTTACACAACCCCTTAAAAGCAGAGACATTATGCCCAGAGCCTCATGTCTGCTCAGTCTACACACATGTATAACAGTGTCCCAACTAGTACCTTTAGAGACCCCTGATATGCCCAGACCTTCACATTGACAGCTGAAGCAGGGATTGAAGTGAGCTGCTTTAAAAAATTAAAAGAGAAAACAAATTGGAACAGATAAGCCTGTGCAACGAGTGTTATTATCAAGAGGCAAGCTCGAAATCCTGTCACTCTTTCATTTGCAAAACAGTACGTTACCTGTGCAGTGGAGACAGAACGAACTCTTTATAGCATTGATGATTCATTGGCAAGTAGAATTTTTTTTTATGCAATGATGGAAATGATGGGGACATGTGTGGGAGGTGGGAGCACGTGGCGCCTTCTCTATTTCATCTTATTTTTAGAAAGAGAGCTTAAGTCACTCACGAAAGTGGGGAAATGCAGGGAACATCACTTTGTGTAGCTTTGTTTTCACTTGACGACATTCTGACAATGTTCTCAAGTAGAGACAATGGCCTTCCAAGTAGATTGCAAATGACCACTTCCAAAATATTAGAAACTGATATTTTATCTTCATGTATACATAACATACACCACAAATAAGATACATATAGATCATGTCATATAATGTAAAAATATTCTTGATGTTCCTAAACAGTGAGCTGCAAGTGGGCACTGTCCCACCGGCTGAGCCCAGTCAGATTTTTAGTATGAAAATTATTTTCTTTCTTTTGGTTTCAGCATGTTTATCTCTGTTCCAAAACAGATACAGTTTAGAGAAACTAGCTTCCCATGTCCCGCTGGGGGGTCTGTGTGATGAGAACTATTTTACCCAAACTTAACACAATTACCCTGCTGCTGGTCATGGAAGGCTGGAGTAAACAGAAACATTAAGGGGAGTTAAGATGTTGTTAACCAAGTGTTCGTCCCCATTTCTGGGGATGTGTTGAGACAAAGCACTCAACCTGAAAAAGATCAGATGTGTTCAGGCGTACTTCTGAAACCTGAAGACACTCTCATTTGATGACTTAAAAGTCTTTTTTCTTGACATCAGGTTTGGATCAACAAAACAAAAGCATAGAAAAAAAAAAAGGCTTCTAATCTCACCATGCAGTAAAGGGATGTAAACAGCATCCTATGTCTCTGAATACACTGGACACAAATGAAAGGTGAGATAGAGATACACCTTCTTAAACAGTGCCAAAATTTAAGCTTTGTGTGAAGTGACCGTAAGAGTAGCAGTATTACTATAAGTTTTCTTCAAAAATGCATTCAATAAACACTCATAAGTGGCCTGCTATGTAAAAGATATTGCAGAAGGATCTTAGGAGTCGGGAACAAAACTTATAAAAATGTGTGTTATCTATCCTTTTATGGCATGTTAATCTCCACATACATTCACTGATTCATTCAACATCCCTGGGTATCTGTTACATGCTATTCCTAAATCAATAGAGGAACCTAAAAAACACAGGCACACTAAAGCTGTGAGACTTCACTATTGCCCTGTGAACTAGTGGGGTGCTCAACACAGGGGTCCATTCACTGCTGTTCCTAGCTATCGAAGGTTTTGAAAGCATGCTTCTCCCATTCTACTTAAAATATCTATGGCAGGTGCTGCGAAGCTACCTCCATCAGTAAAATGAGTCTCATGTAAAAAGAGAACCAGAATTTCATTCCCATGTAACAAAAGCCGGGATAATAGCCGGTGCTTGCAATCCTAGTGCTGGGAAGGCAGAGACAGGTAGATCCAGCCAGACTATCCTAATCAGCAAGCGGAAGGCCAGTGGAAAAGCAGATAAACAGTATTTTTTTTTTCATGACTCCTTCTTGGCCATCCACTGACTCATCTCATGTTGTACTGGAAGAAGCTTTGTAAACTCAAAATTATGTTTCATTAAAAAGTCAAAAGAATCTATGGCTGTAGCAATCGAATCCACTCTCAATACATAGAACTGGGGCTAGAATCTTTCATGTGAAAAATAGCTCTGACAGGAGGAAGACAGAGGGGCAGAACTAGAAAGAGGTCGAATGTACAGAAGCTTGGAGGATATTGCTGGTGCCTGGCCACTGAGCTGTCTGCATGGACCTGGCCACGGTCCTTGCGGTTCATCAGCCTCCAGCCTGTGTGCAGATCATATGGGCAGTGAGCTGTGGTACAGCTAGGAAGAAACATTTCCCTTAGAATGTACCCTACCTCTCATCCTTAGGACTCTCTTCATTAGGGGGTCTCAGGCAACTGAATTTATACATGTCCAGTTACATTGTCTTCTCACTTCTTGTCTTCGATACAGATTTAAAGTTTAGGGCCATGGCTTATTTCGGTTGAATTTATGCAAGTCAGGTAAAAATTATTAACGATATAAATAAGGTAGATGTCAAATATCTCATTACAGATTGTTAAGCAATAAATCTTCTCAATTTTATTTTAATTTGTTAGTAATTGTTTTTCTATGTGGTCAAAGTGTGCTGTTTAATTTTGATTATCAACATGATTAGATTTAGAATCACCATGGAAACAAATCTCCAGGTTTATCTGTGAGAGATTAGTTGAGGAGAGGAGAATACTCTATGGGCAACACCATTCCCTAGGCTGGAATCATGAACAGCATAAAAAGAGGACAGCAAACTAAATATTAGCATTCATCTCTCTCTCCTTGCTGACTGAAGATATAATGTGACCAGTTCTTCCCTTGAGCGATTCATCTTACCTTTAAATTGTAAGCCTAAACAAAGCCTTCCTTCCCTACATTGCTCTTATGAGTTTTGTTACAATAACCAAAAATGAACTAACTCAATGGCATGTTTGATATATATTGATATTACGGAATGAGTGAGGCAAGCTAATTATATATTCCTTATCTCATCCATCCCTCCTGAAGTAAATGTATTTAGAGCAAACACATTTAGCAGTTTTGGAACACAGGATACGTCGTTAATTATAGTGAGTTTTGTAGCCGAGCCTTTAAATTATTATTTAACACTTATTTATTACTAAATTCACTTATAACAAACACCATTAATTTCTTAACTATTAATCCTATAAATTCCTACAAC
>CAJQZJ010033828.1:5170251-5210908 GCA_907164525.1 Lophiomys imhausi | reverse complement strand
TTAGGTATTCACTAAATCTAACTTATATTAATCTATCAGCCCCTTCAGAGTTTGCTGTGCAACAGGTCTTTAAAATGCCTTCCTCCTAAGTGGAATTGTTTCTTTTGAATACCATCATCCCGCCCCCACACACACACTATACTCCAGTGAACTCTGGTAACAAACATGCTGATCTCCACTTCTGCCATTTTGGCTTTCCCAAGGCTCCATGTCCTCGGGACTGTAGAATCCTTGCTTTTCTGCTCTTGTTCATCTCCTTTAGCATGATGTGGACCAGGTCCATCCACATTGCCACCAGAATATTCTGCTTTTGGTAAGGGCTGAATAGTATTCCTTTGTGTGTCTATCATCCACTGTATGTCACCAAATATTTCTTGAATACCAACTTTGAACTTAGTTTCTCAGGACACAAATATTGATTCCATTCTTTCACAGAGACACTGAGAAGATGGATTTAAAGTATTGTAGTTACTTTGTGACTTGTTATTTGTCTTTTTCAAACCTAAAACCACCTTAAAAGTAGAACCTCCACTTTATTTTCCCCCATTTTTCTAGGACAATATTTAAGGTAAAATTTACTACAGTAATGCTCATGAAAAAGTGAGACCCCCAAAGAGAGACTAGAATAACCACTTAGTTGTTTTGAGACTCATCTGTGTTGTGATAGATTGTGGGGACCCCCTTACACAGTGATCACCACATAAGGGGGTTCTCAGGGAAAAGTGAGTGTGCTGCCTCTCCCTCCCCCCAACCTCCAGGCTCCACTCTGAAGACAAACAGATGTGACAGGGGTGATGTCTAAGCATTTCCTGTTTTTAATGTTTCGTTCTCTGGCTCATATACAGAACCAAATGGGGAATTTCCACGTGGGGCTACATGGGCCAATCACATTAAAGGTAATCCTATTACATCACACAGCACAACCCTGGTAACATGATGATCATGCACTGATCACTAGTACGGAAGTCTTGCTCCCCCATACAGCTACACCCACAATCGGGCTTCAACTCCGCCTCCCAGCATCTTCCTGCTGATGCCATCTTAGATATCTCTCATAAGTTATTTTCATTTTCATAAGCCTCCATTTCCTGGGTCCCCACAATAGATGTCAAAAGTGCACTTCTTTTTACAAGTGGGAAGTTTCCAACTATCTGCATTACTATGGTTTTGTTGTTCCTTTTTTACCGGTCAGATATTGAACGTGTATTGTGTCCAGTTTGGGATTATAAAAGTAACACTATTACAAGCATTTCTAAGTCTGGAATGTCTGTTGGCTAAGTATTTAGGAGTAGGATGACTGGATCATATCGCACATGTATGTTTACATTTTGGGAAAGCTTCCAAACCATTTTCCTAAGTGGTTGTACTAGTCTACCTTCCCAAAGTGATACCAATGGCTGGAGTTCCTTCTCATCTGGATAGAAATTACAGAGAGGTAACAAGTGACTCCTTAAATAAGATGATACTTCCTAAGAGCTCAAAAGATGGGCTTCTCAATACAGAGACTTACTGCTTTAGCCCTGATGGTAAGCAGTGTACCACTCCCCATTCAAAGCCAGTGGCTCCATGTACTCAGGGCAGAGGCTCCCTACTCTGGATGTAGATCACACCCAGCATGGGGCAATTATTTCAAACTTTGTGGTGCTATTAGACCCTCCTAGAGACTGGAGCTTGTGGTCATAGTGCGTTGTCTCTCACCTTCAGCTCCTTACAGCTTCTTTTCCTCAGGATTAGCCTCTCTCACCACCTCTCATGGTCTCAAGACTTTTGTCCTCCTTTGAAGGTTTGTTCACAGTCGCATTCTTTGTGGTATTACAGCTCACATTTTGGTCGATCTTGTTTCTTTGCTGCCGCTACGACAGTGTAGCTAGAAGGCCTGATATGTGCTGCTGCTCTTGGTGCGACGAGCTGAGTTAGTTCTCTCTCTGTTAGATAGCTCTCTCCATCCAGTGTTAGAGACCACCAGAGGCAAAAGATCATCTCAGAGGAACATTTATTGGGGCTGGTAGAACTCCAAGTTAGACAAGGGAAGGGAGACCAATGTGAAAATATAAGAAAACAATATGTTTATGTAGCTAAATAAGCAAGTGACACACATGTGCTTAGTTTGTGACCACTAACATGATCCTGTATGAGCGCATGTGTAGTAGTTTCAAATTCCATAAACCACAAGGCTCATGAGTCAGTCACAAACCTCCCACTGCACAAATCTTTGACAGGTTGCTGAGTCACTGAGAAGGGCTCTTCTTTCCCCACTGGTGAGGATGTTCCCCAGTGACCAGGGTCAATTGTGGAGTTCACTAAGGTTTATCTTTGGTGAGGATGTTCCCCAGTGACCAGGGTCAATTGTGGAGTTCACTGAGGTTTATCTTGTCTAGAATGGAGCCTTCTAATGCTTGTGTTACTTTTTTTGAAGCTGTTGTAATGCGAGCAAGGCTTCCTGGAATAGAATTATGGTTTTATTGCTTGCAGTGAACCCTGAGGCTGGAATGGAATTTCCCCAGAGTGATTGTGAGGGATTTGAATCACCCAGACTGCTCTAAGGCCAAGCTCCATGTTCAAGGCCGCCAGGCATAAGAAGGGATAGCCAGATGCCCTTTAAGATCTAACTGACTCTCCAATCCCAACACATTTTCCAAATTCATTTACACACTATTAATGGTTAGTTTCCATGAAGACCTAGGAAACTAAAATTAACAGTACTTTAAAAGGTCTTACTCTCTAGCCAAATACACTTATGAAGAAATGGGTCCCTCTACCCTACCTCACCGGTAGTGGGAGAGAACTCCGATGGCCCCACGTTCTCATCAGAACTTGCTGTGGTAGCATTGTAATTTTCACCACTCTGACTGTATATTTAAGGTATCTAACTCCAGTTTTAATTCGCATAATTCCTAACAACCAAGGAAATTGTCTCTTCAGGTGCATAACAAAAAGTACACATATGACATATACTCATATTTATAGGTTATCTGTATAAATTATCTATTCAAACTCTTTGTCAATTTTTATTGAAAGCACTAATAACATTTGAGAATTTCTTATATTTTGGATTATAGGGCCTTTATCAGACATGAAATTTATGTATTTCCAAGTTTGTGGTTTCTGTCATTGCCTCTGTCTTCTTTTAAATTTTAATTTTCCTTATTTATTTATTATGTTCATGTACATGTACCCATGATGTATATGCATGAGTAGGCACACAAAGTCTGTGCAGTTGTTTCTCTCTTTCCACCTTGACATGGGTTCCAGGAATTGAACCCCAGTCAGCAGGCTAGCATGGCAAACATTTTTACCCACTGAGCATCTGGCCAGCTTTTATAAGAGTTCTTGATTTTTGTGAAGTTCAATATTTTTTTCTTAGGTTTTTATTTCTAGTCTCAGATCAAAAAAATTTTTCAGCTAGGCTGATGTAGCATGCCTTTAATCGCAGCATTTGAGAGACAGAGACAGGTTCATCTCTGTAAGTTTGCGATTGGTCTGGACTACAAAGCAAGTTCCAGGACAGTCAGGGTTACACAGACAAACCCTGCCTCAAAAAACCACAACAACAACAACAACAAACAAAACAAAAAACAACAGAAAAAGATTTTTTTATTCCACTTTTTCCCCTCGAAAAGTTATATAGATTTGTGATTTTTTTTTGTTTATTTAAGTTTGTTTGAGTCTATGGTTTGTTCTGAGTTCATTTTTTGCCTATGCTGTGAAATTTAGATTTGTTCAGTGTTTTGTGTGTGGATTTTCAATGTTCTAGTGCTTTGTAAAGATGAATCATTCTTTGCTCTGTTGCCCTTGAAATATGAGTAAAAAAATCAATTGACCAGTTACACCCCTCCATTTCTAGAAATCCAATTGATCTATCCCATCTAATAGTTTAAATGCCAATATCAAACTACCCTGATCTTTTGGCTTCATTGGTCATTACGTTCATTTTTTTTTAATGAATTTTAGAATTGTCAAATTTACTTTAAAACAAATAGTCATGTGGGAGCTTGAGAGCACAACTCTGTAGAACAGACTTATAAGGAATCGCCTTCTTGCTGATAAAGAACACAGCACACAGGCCTCTATTTACACTTTCAATAATTTCCTGATCATAAGGGAAGCCAGTCTTCCCTTCTAAGTGTGTAACAGCTATAAGTTTGTTGAGATCTCCAACAACAGTTCAGGTTGTTCTTTCATGTTTTCAGTTGATAATCAAGACTAATGTTGGATTTGCCAAACACTTTTTTTTTTTGCATCTAAAAATTTATTTATTTATTTAGTGTGTGTATGTGTAGCACATGTGCTCAGGAGATAAGAGAGGCCAGAAGAGGGAGTCAGATTCTATAGAGGAGAGTTACAGGGAACTATGACCTGCCATGTGAGTGCTGGGAACTGGATCCAGGTTCTCCACAAGGGCAGTAAGAATTCAAAACCACTGAGCTATAAATGCTTTTGCTTTTTGTTTTGTTAACAAGGGGAATTACATCGATCAATATATTGACTGTAAGCTAACTTTTCTCTCGCAGGGCAAATCCCAGTTGTTCATACTGTATTAGGTTGTTAGTGAGTCATTGGATTTAATTTATTAAACTTCCCTTATTGTAATGCTTCCCTCAGGCTTTTAGCATCAAGTTGAAATTAGTTTCACAGAACGACATAAGGGCTTCTGGCCTTCCATTCCGTTTTCTGGGTGAATTATGTAGTAATGTACTATTACTTCTGAAAATGTTTGGGCATTCACCATTGAAACTGTCTGAACTTAAATTTTAATTTCTTTGATACATAAAGGGTTATTCTGATTATTGGTTTCTTTGACATAACTTTAAAAAATGTTTTGCTTAAATCCTATAAGCAGTCAAAATGTAGACAGTATGCTTTCAGAGTCATTTTTCTGGTTTGAAGCAATATTGGCTCATTGGTCTCTATTATTGATAATAAGTCCCTTTACTGTTCTTGGCCTGATGTCTGGCTGGAGTCCACCACCTTATGAATCTTACAGGTAGCATCTCTCCTCATGGACTTTCTCTTTTCTCTGCTGTTGCATTAATTTCCACTGTGGTCATTATGATCATCTTAACTTCCTTTGTCTTTAATTTCTTTTTCTAGTTTGCTGTCCTGCAAGCAAAGATGATTCACTGAGTCTCTTCTACTGTATAAAGCCTGTTTTAGTCATATTTGACCTATTTTCATACACAACGCTTCTGTATTACAGTTTAGAATGCTTTCTATTTTCCCTTTTTTTCTTTCCTAAATCCATGGTTTATTTAGAGACATATTATTTAGTTTCCAAGTATTCAGAAATTGTATATCTATCTTTCTGTTGTGGCTTCTTAACTTAATGTCATTGTGGTAAAAGAACATACTTTATATAACTTCAATTCTTTGTGTGAAGCCTTAACATCTCCATGTATGGTCTAGTTTGGTAAATGGCCTGAAAGCAGATGACAAACCCTGAATGCTCTGAAGTTGAAGAACACAGAAGTTTCAGGTCAACTTGGTTCAGAACACTTCTTGAATCTTCTCTGTCCCTCCTCGTTTCCTGCCTTTTACCTACCAACTGCTGAAACACAAATACTGAAAACATTGATTATAGATTGACTCCATTTGTCATTTCAATTATATCAGCCTTTTCCTCCTGTGTCCATGTTCCTAATTAAGAGCATAAATCTATAGAATTTTATGGCCTCTCAAAAACTTAATTGCTTTCTCTTCAAATCACTCTTTATAAAGTCTATATTGATAGTCTTTGCTATGACCTGTCTTTCTTCAGATCACTATTCTGATAGTATGTCATTTTTAATCCTCTAATTTTTTTAATCTGTGTCTAGAAGGAGGACTTTTCTCAGGCAACGTGTAATTGAGTCTTACTATTCAAAACAATCTAAAAATATCTGCCTTTTAAATGGGGTGAGATTGTTTACATCCAATGTGATTTTTGTATTTTGGAGCTACATACGTCTACATTATTTTCTTCTTGTGCTTCAGTTACTTTTTTTCCTTCTTTTGATTTATCTGAGCATTTTCATGATTCTCCTTCTAATCCCAACTTTTGTTTCCCAAACTACAATTCTTTGCTGCTTGTATGAGTGATGTAGTACATAAACATCTTTACATTTTCAGTCCTCACTTCTCATATATGTGTGCCACTTCTCATGAAGTGTAAGAAACTCACGATTCTGTCCTTTTTTTTATTTTTTATCTATTATGAAACTCACAATTCATTGTTAGTATTGTTTCTCTAAGTTATTCAATTGCTGGTTCCCTTTTAAAGAAACTTAACTAACTTAAAACACATTTTTTAACTGTTTTCATGGTTAGCGGTTTCAGTAAGCATTACTTTTTTTTTTTTTTTTGGTGATCCAGACTACCATCAGTTCCTATATGCCTGAAGGACAAACTTTAACAACCCTTATTATGAATATCTGCGATGAATTATTTCCAGTTTCTACACAGCCGAAGAAATGTTTCTAGCTTCCTTTGGGAAAGCAATTGTGGTGAATATAGAATTCTAGGTTGTACAGTGATTTTTTTTTCTTTAACACATCAAAGATGTGCTTTACTCTCCTCTGCATATTTTGTTTCTCATGAAAATCTAATATCATCTTTATTTTTCCACACTGGTATCTTTTTTCAGATTATTTTAAAGATTTTTTTTTTTTGTTACCAGTGGCTTACAAAAATTTGATTGTGCTGTGTCATTTTTCTTTTTTTTTTCTTTATATTTTGTTAATTTGGGGTTTGTTGGGCATTAATGGAATTTATAGTTTTCATCAAATTTAGATTCAACAATTTTTTTCTGAGTAGCGGACAGATTTTTTTTTTCCACCATAATCTAAACTGATTTTGACAAAAAAAAAAAGTCCTATTCTCTGGTTGATTCCCTTTAGCATACATTGTATGACATTGACTCCCCACTCACTAAAATATATACTTTCTTCAGGTCCGTGAAAACTTTAGCATAACATCTTCTAAAACAAAACATAACAGGATTCAATTCTTATCTCATGTGTTGAGCAACCTCAGGTTTCTTGTGCTTGTTATACATTATCTCAAACCAATTACTCTACTTCATATAAAGTTAATTTAATTTTCAGTTAACTTAAGCTCCAGTAAGTGATGATTCCCCTTTGTTCACAGGAAATGTCTTGAGAATCAGGAAGTTATGCTGAGAACAAAGCTGAAGTGCCATAAAAACATGAAGTACAATGAAAAATGAGTGCAGGAGACTGCAATGGGACATGCCTGCATCTGCCCTTCATCAGAACCTCACGATCAGCAAGGTCAACGAATTAATTGCTAAAACTGAGTGACAGGTATATCTAGAGGTTTTAGCCTATCAGTGAAGATCACTGTCGTTATTTAGCTTAATGCTTTGAAAAATCTTGATGAAGCTCTATGCTAATTTGAAAGGAGTCAGAACTCAACCAACAGTTGTACATTTATGAACACTTTTCCCCATTGGCTCTATCTGCCCAGAGAAGGCAAATCGTTGGACTAGTTTAAGTGTATTCTATTCAGGGTCAGGGATCTTTACCAATGAGTCACTTCTAGGCTCCCAGGATGTTTCTGTGGAATAGGGTTTGTAAAATTAAAGTTAAAGCTACAATCTCTTTTAAATATGTGGTACAAAATTAGAAATTAGTCTACAGTTCGCTCAAATAATCAGTAAAAAGTCACTTGAAAGTTACAAGTGGGATTTAGTCATCATTCAAGTTAATTATTTTTGAGTTGATAATGCTGTGAAATAGTACATGTTCTGTAGAAGCGGTTCATTGAATTTTAAATTTGGTATTTTCCCAGGCTAGTGCAAGACTGCGAAATACTTTTTGGCAATACAAGGCAATGGCAGCAGGCTGTAGTTTCTAGGAGCCATGTGATCACAAAGGTGATCTGCCCTGGAAGTGTTGATGTCCCAGGCTCAGGCAAATCAAATGCCTTTCCAGTTTATGATCTTCACAACTGACAAAACATTTATCTGGATATAAACCTACTAGAAATTGAAAAGTGTATGAACACAGATAGATCTATATATAGCTATATTGAGATACATGATACAAATGACCATGTCTAACTATTATTACAAACAGTATGAACTTTAGTCTTGGCAGGCCAGGCATCAGTCTCAAATCTGCTGTTCACTAGAGGTGTGGCTTTCAGGAGGATGGTGATCCTCTGTGGACATCAGAGTCTCCTCTATCCAGGAAAGCCATCCAAGTGTAAGCCTTGTGTTAGTTATTTTTCTGCGTCTGTGACAAAATACCATAGCTGAAAGGAACTCAAAGAAGAGTTTGAATCTGGAATCTCGGCTTACGGTTCCAGAGGGCTGGATGTCCATAATGGCAGGGAAGTCAGGGTGGCAAGAGCTGGCAGCTTAGGTATCACATTTAGAGCACACCAAGGAAGGGAGAACAGCTGGAAAACTGGGCAAGCCTATAGACCCTCAAAGCCCACCCCCAGTGACATACTTCGTCCAACAAGGCTGCACGTCTTAAAAACTCCATAACTTCCCCCAACCAGCACCACCAACTTGGAACCAACATGAGAGCACGGGGGACAGTTCTCATACAGGCCACAGTATGCATCCTGTAACCGTTGTGCTGGGTTCAATGAAATACACTGATGTAGTATGCAATAGCTGCTCAGCTGACATCTGTTGTATTTTGAGCCACTAACTCAGGACCCCAACACACCCTGTTCCAATTCTCAGCCTCGGTCTCAACAAAGACACAAGAAGTTCTCCCTGTGAGGATGAACAGTTAGTTACCTCACCATCTGTAGCTCCTCTGCTTGATTTGCAAGGCCTCTCAGGGTATGGCCTAAGCATGCCCCACACCCCCACCCCAGACCCCCGTTCCCATTTTCCACCTGCATTTTTCTCAAGTATCTTGATGGTTGTCTTGTGCCAACATGCTCCCGATGCTCTTCACCTGCCTTGTTCTCTGTTCCTCTCCACAGCTCGCTTTTCACTTTGCAAATGAGGCTCTCACAGCCAGTGAGTGGCTGAGTCAGCACCCTTTTCTTTTCTTTTTCCTTTCCTTTCCTTTCCTTTTCTTTTTTAAAAAATATTTATTACTTCAGGTTACATCTCCATCACAGTGTCCTCTTTCTGCCCCTCCCAGTCCTGCCCTCCCACCCTCTACTTTGAGAGAACTTTCCTACTCCTTTCATGTTCTTTCCTTGTGCTTTCCAAGCTTCACTGGTCCTGGGTTTCTTTTTCACCCAACACCCTTTCCAAGCTCACATCTATTTCTTTCTCCTTGCCAACTCTTCCATCTCAACACCATTGCAGGCCCATGAGCCTTTCACAGCCTCGCCATCTTCACCTAACAAAATTCTCTTCATTCTTCAAAGTCCAGATCAGTGTCTATGGTGCATTTCTCAATTACCTGATCCAGATTAGAGCAAATCCTCCCTCACCATATTGCCTGGGTCACCTCATAACACACCATGCCCAGGTTTTACATGGAATCATTACACATGCCTGGGATCCCTGGAGAACTGTATTTGTTGCCATTCTCATTGCTCTGGTTTCTTTTGGGTCCTAGTTTAGGTGTTCAGTGCATCCTATCTGGCAGTCATGGCAACAGGGGTATGAAGTGACTGGTTACACATGCATCCACAGTCAGGAAGCAAAACACATGAGTACTGATGATCAATCCGTTTTCTCCTCTTCATTTAGCTCAAGGAAGGGTCATCTATAGCTTCAATGAGTCTTCCCATTTCTGCTAACCCAATCTAGATACTTCTTCACAGAAATACCCTGAAGTTTACACCCTCAAATCCTGTCAGGCAGATAATGGATATTATTAATAAATATTAGCCATCACAAGAATGTTTCCATTTTTAACAGTTTTTTCTTAATTTATTTTACTTTTAACTAAAATATAACTACATTATTCCTTTTTCCCCTCAAGCCCTTCTCATGCTTCACTCCCATTCCCTTTCCAATATGTGGCTTTTAAAAATTTATCATTGTCATTGGTTCATTATTATTATTATTGTAACAATATATATTATTATATATAAATATATATTGCTGAGTCCATTAAGTATTGCTTCTACATATATGTTTTTAGGGCTGACTACTTGTTATTGCACATCCTTAGGAGTTCATCCTTAGGAAAGGCTAATTCTCCCTTTCTCAGAAGCTGTTAATTGCCTATACCTTTTCATCTAGGGACGGGAACCCATGAGGATTCCCCTGTCCACATTGGTATGTGAACTGCTATTGCCATTCCTCAGGTTGTCTTTAAGCAGCCATATTGTTGAGATTTTATGGGTGAAGCTTCCCTGTCATATCTGCAAGACATAATCTTGTAACAGAGTTCTTAGTTCTCTGGCTTTTAGAATCTTTCTGCCCTCTCTTCCCCCATGTACCATGAGACATAGATGTAAAAGTTGTGTTGTAGATGTACCTGCCACAGCTGGTCATCCCATAGTCAGTTCTCTGTATTTTAACCCTGTGATTTTTAGTATATGATCTCCATCTGCTCCAAAAAACAAGCATTAGTGGTGATTAGTGGGAACTACACTTACCCATAGCTGGAAGGAGCATATTTAGAATGCAGTTAGAAATTATACTGGCTTTGGAAAGTGGCAGCAGTAGGTTCTCCTGTAAGATCAATGACCCCACCAGCTGTTGGTAGTTGGCTATATTTATATCACTAAACATGATTTCTCTCCTGTTGAGTAGAACTCAAGGCTAATTAAATGGTTTTTGGGTACCCTAAGAAATAAACACCACCATTGCATTACTAGGGATATTTTGCTGTGCTGGCCTATGTTGTGGCTCATAGATGACATAATTGGGTAGTACTATTTTCCTCCCCAGGAGTCTCTAAAGAGACAGAATTAATAGGATAAAATTGTATCTATAATTTATTAGGGTAGCTTACAGGCTGTGGTCCTGGTAATCCAACAATGGGTATCTCCTAATGGAAAGATAAAGAATCCAGTAGTTTACTGCACAAGACAAGATGTCTCTGCAGTTGAATGTGATGCAGGAGTCCCAGGGAATTCCTAAAGAGCTGCTGATCTTCTGTCTGTGTTGGAATTCTGCAGAATTAGGATCCAATATCAGTAAAGAAATGCCTCAAAACAGAACAGATGAACTTTCAAGAGTGAGGTCAAGCAAGCAACTAGCAAAGCTTTCTTATTTCATACCCTGTCATGTAGGCTTCTACCAGAAGATGTGGCCTCAAATGATTCAATCAAGAAGATCCATCACGAGTGCGTCTAACTGTGTGGGTTTTAGCTGATTCCAGATGCAATCAAGTAGAGAACCATGATTAGCCATCACCCTCCCCCTGCAGCTTACATAGTACCTTCCGTTACTATGAAAAGTATTTCTCAGGAGAGAAGACTTCAGGTGAGATGCAACTTGGTAATGGCCCATTCTTGTGCTTGTCACAGGATGACTTGAATGGGGGCAGATGCTTCGTAAGGGGCTGGTAAGTGAAGTGAGACTGAGTGACAGTTCACACAGAAAATAAGAAAGCTTTGCTAGTTGCTTGCTTTACCTCCAAGCTCAAGGCTACAAAGAAGAAATCCTCTAGAGAGAATTTGAAGGATTTAGAGACATGATGTGTATGTGCAGGTAAAGAAAAGGGAAAGGGAGGAAGGCAGTGACCCTAGGTAAGAACCAGATCAAGTTCAGGATTAAGCAGGGAGTCAGCATGCCCAGATAAGGAAAGTAGGCAGAGCAGCAGAAACAAACAAGGAAGCAAGGGCAAAGCCCTACCTAAGAAATAGGCAGTACCCAGGAACTGGGTACAAAGTCCATCGCGCCACTGTGAGTCTTAGGGAGTGTGAGTCTGAAACTGTTATGATCCAGCTACTAAATCCAAGTAAGGAGGGCTCTCCATAATCTCAGCCCATCAGATGGTACTGCTGAGGCTGTGGACATAGGCTGTCTTAAAATGGGGTCATTTATTCTCTTAGATTAATTCAAGGAATGGTGGAAAAGATTTTTAAGAATCAGAGAGACAGTACTTGTTCTATGCAAACAGCATTGAAAGAAAATATGTAGATGGGTAGAAACATACTGAACGTAGCCTGGTGGTCTGTACACATAGCCCCCAGTACAGATGATGACACTGTCATGGGCTGCAGAGTTAATTTGTGTTATTTAGAGTTTTCTTTACAGTGACCTCATTCAAAACTAAGAAAGCAGATAGTTATTTCATATAGCTAAGCAAATTATCATTCTTCTCTTGTAATGCATTGGATGTCCCCAAAAAGCACAGTCAAGATTTTTTGCTATCTTTAGTGACTGCACAGTTAATTTCTAAATCTAGACATTTTTGGATTCTTGTCATTGCTATTTTTAGCCTGTGTTAGAATCTTATGTTACCTTTAAGTTGCCATCTCATAGGACAAGGTCACATTTATGTACATAAATATATTTGTATGTGCGGGTTTAAAATATTTTATCAATTTTTTGAGAAGGTCATACAATGTATTTGATTAAATTCACTCTCTAATTTCTCTAACTCCTTCCATATCCACTACCATCTCCATACCTCCCGCAACATTTGTTAAATAACACTAAACTTCAATTTCTGTGTTTTTAGTTTGTTTGTTTGTTTGTTTGTTTGTTTTTGGAGTCTCTTTGTATGATGGTGACTGTACTGGAACTCACTCTGTAGACCAGCCTGTCTTTGAACTCACAGATCTGACTGTCTCTGCCTCCCAACTGCTGGGATTAAAGGTGTGTGCTATCATTGCCTAGCCCAATTTAACTATTTTTAAATCTCTGAATTCATTAAAAATAAGCATAAACTTTAAGACTTAAAGCAATGTATGTGTTTTATCTCATGTCTATAAGTCACGAATTTGGGAGGAACATCAGTCTATGGTTCTGGTTTGTATCCTCAAAATGTCATCCCCTACAAGCTATATATCTCCATTAGCAGTAGTCCTGAGATCATATTTGGTGGTCTCAGTGCTTTGTGTAAATGATTTCTGCATAAGGCTGGTTGAGCATCCTCACAAAATGGCAGCTGGCTTCCTTGTTGACCAATAAGAGTGAGAAGTGGAAGCTACAATATCTGTTATGACTTATATTCAGAAGTTAAAGTCCATGAGTGTCAGCTGGACTTTTTCATTGTGTCTGTAGAATATCTGACAGAAATAATGTAAGAAAAGAAGAATTATTTTGAGTCAGAGTTTGGGGGATTTCAGTTCATAGTAGACTAGTTCCACATTTCTAGGCCTGAAGAAAGGATCTCATGACCAAAGAACATGGAGAAACAGAACTATTTGAGTCATTGCAGTCAGGAAGTAGAGACAATGGATGTTTCCTTTTGATGGATCCCTCCTTTCCCAGCTCTTGTTTCACCTGGGCTCTCAGCCCATGGGTTGGTGTTGCTCACATTCAAAGTGAATCTTCTGCAACATAGTTTTCCTCTCTGGAAAACATTCTTAAACATACTAAGGTATCCTTTACCAATCTCTTTGGTACTTCTCAATACAATCAAGTTGGGGCTCACAAATGGTCACCTTAGCAAGATACTACAAAGTTTTAGTGGCTAGTTGGATCAATGCTATTTAAAGTTGGGAATAGCTATCTAGGGGCATGAATACCAGAAGAAAATATTCTTCATAAAATCTTAAAGCCACATTGTGGCTACTACAGCCTAGGAATAATGGGGATATATACTGTATTCATGTTCAATGGTTTCCATTCGTGTGCAATGTCTCCACTGAAATATGTTACTAATATGAAGATAACATGCTACTGGTTGTTCCTTGTGGGTATGATGTTCATGAAAATTTTTCCTTAAATATTTCTAGGCAATCCCAAATAAGATCCATCCACTCCCTGCACTTTGTCAATGAGATCTCCTACAATTGTTTGAGAGACCATATGGAAACATATCCCTTTACCTGCAGGACCCAGCTGTATCCCTTCTGAGTCAGCACTTCTAGGTACTTCTCCTCTGCCTAAAAACTTTCTTTGAATGTATGGACTGGACATTGAAAATGTATGCTATACCTTATAATTTTTATAATTGGGGCCTAATTATTCTTATTGTTTTGTATTGTATTTATTATTATAAGAAAAAGAGCCTTTTTTGGACTAAAAGGCAAAGCTGTTGGGGGAAAAATACACCATATATTTAAAAAATAAACCAGATAGGAGGGTGAGGGGGAAGAAGGTAGGAGGGTGGGACTGGGAGGGGAAGGAGGGAGGGGACTATGATTGTGATGTAACTTGAAGAAATAAATAAATGTTAAAAAAAAAACTTACTTGGAATGCTTACAAGAACCATTGAGCCCCCAGTTCCAACAGTCCAGCTGGAATTTGGTCAGTGTGTACAGATTGTCTGCCCTTGTTCTAGACTCTAGAGTTATAATGAGAGCAAGAGATTCTGAGGTCTGTGTTCCCAGAGTTGATCATCCAGAATTCTCTATCACTAGACTTATGGGCCATGCTGAGTATACACAAATCTCATTGAACTGATCTATCGGGGCTCCCAAGAGTCTTTGCTGGTACCATGCACTTAACATTATGAGTGCTGCCACTGCTCAGTAGCTCATAGTTGTTCTTATCCCAATAAGAACACACAGGAGTCATGAAGGCTGGGCCAGAAAACAAGTTCAAAGAGTGTCTTCATATTCCACTCAGAAGCTTCCTTTCCTCCAATATCTAAATCTTTGCTCCTGAGACAACTTGGCTCACTGGGCTCATCCTTCCCTTTGCGTATCATCTCTCAGGACAGAGTCCTCAAGAACAACACGGGGGCAGCTTTCTGAGAGGCTCACCCCCAATGCCTCTCAACATGCACAAGCAATTTCATCCTTTGTCAGCAACTAGCATGTTCCTATTCAACTCTGATCTTGGTATCCCCATGGTTTTCCATTCCCTTTAAAAAATCCACTAAAATCATCGGTAGAGATGAAACAAACAGATATAAAGCCATTCCAACTACACGGGGTAAAAAAAGAATGGTCAGTAATGCAAGAGATGTCAATAACATGTACAAACTTGATCAACATAAATACAAGTATCAACTAACTTAGCAGGATAAAATTAAAATCTAGATATGGTAGGAGGAGAAATCAACAAGAAATAACCCAAATAGCAGGACTGAGCTACAAAAATACTCAGAATTGGTGAGGCGTAAAGCAGGGACATTGTTGGTTGTTCTAAGGAACACCTAAATCCCCTATACCTATAGCTCCTGTACCATTCTCCACCATAATTACCAGTGTTCCCACCTCTACATACCACACAGCTCTCAAGAAAATCCTCTTTTGGCTGTCTTCTGTGGTCACAATCTCATCCTATTGCTAGCCCAAATAAAATTATTATGTTCTGCTAGAACTACAACTCTCTGGCATAAAATTAAAAGAAATTAGCTCTGAAAAGATATAGACAGCCTTCTGGGTGGCATTTTCTTTTACAGGTAATCACCTTGGTTATAATTTAAACTTTTATGATATATCAGCTGGTCCAGGACATCACTCTTCAGAATCCTGCATCCTCTTGACATTCATGATCAGTGGGGTCATGGGGTGGAAGTCATCAGAAAATAAATAGATCTTCTGTGTCTGTTCTCTGAGAAAATTCTGCAGCAGAAGAAGGAGAATGAATTTCTTTGTTAAAGTGCCATGATTTTAAATTATCTGCTCAACTGCTCACTGAGTAATGATACAACACTGTTAATGTTGGGCAACCTCAAGTGTCCTTCTAAAGGAAGCATCCTCCTGTATTTTGAGACAGGGTCTCTCACTTGCCTAGAACTCATCAAGTAAGCTAATCTGGGTGGCCAGAGGTCCCAGGGAACGACCTGTTGTCAACTCCCCAGTGCTGGAATGACAAGTGCACACCACTCTGTCTGGGTCTTTAACAAAACTTATGGGGATCAAACTCAGGTCTCCATGCTTGTGTGCTAAGCACTTTAGTGGCTAAAATATCTCCCTTAGTCCATTCTTTTGTATTATTATTATTATTCAGACATTTTTCAGAATAAAATACTTCCATTTAGAACCATTCTTTAGTGGTTCCATGCATTTTGGTGCATTCACCACATTTACTGTTTACTGTGCTTCCTCTAGGGTATCGCTTTACATTTTCCTCAGTACTTGGCTTTGTAGAACCTGCTGTTGCCAAGGGATTTTATGCTGCTATCATTTGCTGCTGCTGTCTGTGTGTATTTTTTTAATGAGATAATACTGAAAATCTGGCAATGCAACAAGTTAGCATATAAGTTGAGAAATTTCTTTAGAAAGCAACTTATTAAAAATATCTAGTGTTTTTTATTAAATTTTTATCAGATCACACAAGCCTTCTAATATATAGAACAATAGCTGTATTGTCATAAATAGAAAGCATTTCCTCAGTAAAATATCCCATCTCAATTTCCAACCCAAAAGCACATAAACACGGATATGAGCTTGGCAAGTGTCTTCACATGTAACTGACTCCTCCATATTAAGTTACCAACATTCCAAAAACAAGCCACCAATCACCAAATACACTTGGGATGTTTTATTAACACTAGAGCAATTTTCTTTACATATAAAGAAGCTGAAAATATTCTTTCCATATGGAAAAATTTTAAACTTAAATTTCATTTAGTTAACCTAATGCTGAAAAAAATCAATGGAACTAGCACCAAAGCATCACAAAATTTTTGAAATGTCATTAAATTGCAACTAGGTTTCAGATATATTCTTAATTCCATAAACCCCCCATCAAGAAAATGTGGCCATTACACATATACTTGGCAGACATTCAGTCAAAGTGAGTGTGTTGAAATAGTTGATAACCAAAACCCTAAATCAAGACAACTCACTTCCCTTGCTTAAGTTGAAATCTCTGGGGACATAACTTAATATCATGTTATTCTCAATATAGTAGTTCCTAAGATGAAAACCAAATGTCATCACTAGACTTATCGAGTTGATGTCATTGTACTCTGTGCCTCAAGGACCAGTTCCATCATGCAAGGCCCATCTCAACCAGATGAGATGCATTGGAGCTGCTGAGGTTCGGAGTGACATATGTTCATGATCACAATGCCTGTTAGTATGAGTCCCACTGCATTCCGTCCCCAGATACAGTAAGCTATTATCTTTTCATAGCCAGAACACGCCAAGTTCTTACAAAGTTCTTGCTCAACACATGCTGACTCTTTTCTCAGAGGCCTCTCCCCGACTTCTTTACCTTTTTATAAACCTTTCTGCTTTTCAGGACTTAGGTTATCTGTAGGGATTTCTTCCTTTCCTATGCCAGTCTCTTGAACACTCTGGTTCCCGCCATCTCTCTAATAGAGCATTGAATTCTAATGTCTACTTGTATTCAACTCTTTCCCCTTGCAATAGACTTCGAGGTTGGGCCTTCCTATTTTTTGTATCTCCACTAATAAGTGTAGCTCAAACGAAATATCTGATGGATGGGTCCAGAAGTGCTCCAGCTTCTAAACACCTGGGGACCAATGACTCAGATGAGCCTCAGGTATTAAGGCAATCCTTATTCTTCTCATGTGGCACAGATAGACATGACTATTACAACTTGTTTCCCCACCTAATACATCAGCTCTCTTCTGTATCTGGGGCTCCTGTTGTGCTGCGGTGACAGCTCCTAGTTACCATCCTGTTCCCTGTCCCATGTAGACTTTCTACTATGCTTTGTCCTCTACTGCCTGACCTTACTGAGTAAGGGGAAATTCTCTTTGGACATCAACTATTGCTGAACTTTCATTGGAAAATGAGCACTGGGCTATAGCCTACATTAAGAGCATGCCTACTCCTGGGTCAATTTCCCATGTTCCAGTTATACACGGTACCAGCTTCTTCCCTTTTCCCACCAAATGCATATGTACATAGATACATACATAAACATACAGAAATACATACATACATATATACATACACACCCATACAAATACATGCATGTATGCATATACACACACACTCATATATATGTACATATATATGAGCATAATCAACTCATGCCTACTTTACCTTTCTGTCAGTAGCTTCCTTAGTAGAGAGGAATAATGAGTTAAAATCAAAAGAAGAGAACAGGAAGCCCAAAAGTAAAAATATGAAGAATTGGTCACTGGCTGCCTTTGATTCAGGTTCAACATCTGACTACAATGTGAGATAAATTTGGCTTTGTCAAATAGATCAAGATGTAAGTGCTTCTCTTCCTCAGAGGAGTTCATTCTACAGCTGTGTCTAAGCCAATATGTCTACTACATGATGAAATACATTCTGAAAACATTCTTTGGTCCTCCCCACTACCTACCGACACTTGACTTAAAATAACTGATACTGACCTAGGATGGTTCAGTGGGTAAAGAGCCCTTGCTGCACATACATAAGGACCTGAGTTCAAATCCCATCACCCACAAAAAAGGCCAGGCATGGTCATGTGCACAAACAGGATTACCAAGGTATCCAGACTACCTCTATGTTCAGAGAAACTCTGTCTTGAGGGAAAAGGCAGAAAATGAAAGAGTGGGACATCCAGTGTCCTCCTCTGGCCTCCAAGCCCCTACATACATTTGCATATATACCACACATATTCATACTTGTCCATTGATGAAGACAACACTCACAGAACTAATTGAATATGGAGAGGTAGAGGTGGCGAGAGAACCTTCACCTCTACATTCTAGTGTTTTTGGTATGAGAACATACTCTACATTCTACCAAAGAAAAATCATAAACAGCAATCCAGATACAAACCCTTTATCTACCATGTTCTGCTTGAAAAAATATGCTAAGGCAATGGTGGCACAAAGCTTGTGGGAGTAACCAATGAATATGGTTTAACTTAAGGCCCACTCCATGAGGTGGAACCCATACACAACACTGTCTGGGTGACCTGGAGCCTGAGACTAGATAGCCTAAGACCTAGAGGAAATCTAAATACTATTTGTCTTAAATTTTTTAAAAAGTAGTTATTTCAGTTAGGGTTTCTATTGCTGTGATGAAGCATCATGACCAAAAAGCAAGTTGGGGAGGAAAGGGTTTATTTGGCTTATTCTTCAATATCACTGTTCATAATCAGAGGAAGTCAGGACAGGAACTCAAATAGGGCAGGAACCTGGAGGCAGGAGCTGAAGCAGAGGCCACAGAGGGGTGTTGCTTACTGGCTTGCTCATCTTGCTTTCTTACAACCCAGGACCACAAGCCCAGGGGTGGCACCACCCATAATGGGCTGTGCCCTCCCCATTGATTACTAATTGAGAAAATTCCTCCCATCTGGATCTCATGGAGTCATTTCCTCCACTGAGGCTCCTTCCTCTCTGATGACTCTAGTTTGTCTCAAGTTGACACACAAAACCAGCCAATACTCCTTGTCAACTTGACACATAAACACATCACTATTAAGTCCCAACCTTTCCTTTCACATTTTAAAGCATAAATAATTTTAAAAGTCCTGCAGTCTTTACAAATTCAAACACATTAAAATTTCAGTCCCTTTAAAATACTCAATCTCTTTTGAAATAAAAAATATTTTAAAATTCAAAGTCTCCTAACTGTGGGCTCCAATAAAATGCTGTCTTACTTTAAGATGGAGAAATCAGGGCACAGTCACAATCAAATCAAAGGAAAACCAAACTCCACCCTTTGAATGTTTGGGATCCGCTCGCAATTTTCTGGGGTCCCCCAAAAGGACTTAGGTCACTTCTCCAGCTCTGCCCTCTGGAACACACAGCTTTGTCTTGTAGGCTCCAGCTGGCTCTTCTCCACTGCTGCTGTTCTTGGTGTTAATCCCAGGGTAATGGCATCACCACAATGCTGGAATCTTCTGCTGCAACTGGGCTGCATTTTCACTAATAGCCTCTCTTCCTGACGCCAAGCATCAGTTTCTTTGGATGATGTCTTCAGCCTTGAGCCTTCAACTGCCATTGAGGTTGCACCTTCACCAATGAGCTCTCCTGGCCTTTCACAGTGCCAAGCCTCAGCTGCTCTCCATGACCCCTTCATGCCCTCAAAACCAGTACCACCTTGGTGACTCATACATTATTAAGTCTGGATGCCAGCATGAGGTACATACAACCTTGGCCACCTCTAGAACACATTTTCTCTGGGCTCTCAGAAAACATTTGCCAGAAGATTTTACCTCAGTGATGCCTGTCTCTTCTTAATCACCAATAATTTCTTAGCTCCAACTGACCAGTAATTGTAAAAGTTTCACTTCAGGCGTTCAGGTATCTTGTTAATCACAGCAGATTCTTCAGCCCCAGCAAACCAGAACCATAGAATCTTAAATCAAAATAGCAAATGGATAGAGTCTTTAATCTTCCTTCTGAAATGTCACAAGTCAGGCCTCCATCTTCTGTACTCCTCTCAACATTCTTATTTTCCAAATTCCTACAGAGCATCCCACTGAGCTCTTAACACTCAATGGTTCCAAAGTCTTTCCACAATCCTCCCAAAAACATGGTCAGTTCTTTACTAAGACAGTAGTGAAAGTGACTGATCATAAATCAGTGTCTTATTCAGTCATCACAATCAGAGAAGCTTCCTCTCGAAGCACTTGGGGACAGATACAGAGGCCCACAGACAGACATTATACAGTGAGAGACCTTGAAACACATAGCTCTAATTGGGATGTCTCCATCAAATCCTTCCCCTCAGAGTCCAAGGAACCTCTTGGACGAGGAGGCAGAAGGAGTAGAAGAGCCAGAGGGGATGGAGAACACAAGGAGAACATGTCCATCTATATTCCTCTATAGCTACAACTGAACAAAACTCCTATAAACTCAGAAACTAAAGCAACAAGCCCAGGGCCTGCACAGGTCCGCACCAGGACCTCTGCGTACATATTATAGTTTCCAGTTTAGTATATTTATGGGACTCCTGAGTGTGCAAATGAGTAGGTTTCTGGTTCTTGTGCCTTCTTTTGGGTTCTTTTCCGTCTATTGGTTTGCCTTGTCCAACTTCGAGGTTGATTGGGGTGTGTTTGGTTTTTTTATTATATTTTACTTAGGTATGTTCTGTTATTATTTCTTAGAGGCCTGTTCTTTTCTAATGAAAGACAGAAAGGGGAGGGAGAGGAATCTATAATCAGGATATATTGTATGAGAAAGAAATCTATTTTCTTTTTTGTTGTTGTTGTTGTTTTTTGTTTTTTTGAGACAGGATTTCTTTGTGTAGCCCTGGCTATCCTGGAACTCACTGTATAGACCAGGTTGGCCTTGAACTCACAGAGATCTGCCTGCCTCTGCCTCCCAAGTACTGGGATTAAAGGCGTGCATCACCATCCCTAGCCAGAAATCTATTTTCAATAAATGGGAAAAATAAGATGACAGAAAATAAATGCCATCAAAGGAATTTTCTAGAATGTATAATATTTAAAGACATACCACCCCTTACTCTTCTTTAGGTTACCACCAGGGATGGCCTGCTTTCATCATTCTTCCCTGTAAACCACTAGTACAACCAAAATTTTCCCTATTCAATTTGCTGAGAAAGAAACAATCTTCTCGCTATGCACACACACCCTCCTGATCCTAAAACAAGCATTTGCCTTTCTGATAATCCAGGCACCCACAGTATGAGTTAACTATTGCTAAATAGCAAACAACTCTTCTCAATGGCACACAAGCATAAGTACTTTTGTTCATCAGTGAGCTAGGAGGCTCTACTTAACATGGCTCTCATTCTCAGGCCATTAGGCCAGCCTTAGCAAACAGCAAACCCCTCTGCAGGGGAAGATAGAAATGCAAGAAGCCAAGCCAGGTTTCTCTACCCTAGTACTTTCTAGCACCTTGCTATGCAACAGAGATCAACATCTCATTGGCCAACATCTCATTGCAAGCCACAGGACTAGGGTCAAATTCAAGTAGCTGGAAATACTCTATATAATTTTTTAGAAGGACAATTATGTTTACATAAAAAAGTACAGAGAGGGGAATGAAGATTAACTCATTACTGGAGTGAATGATTCAAACATTATCAACCTGCAGATACAGATCAAATAACTATAATATTAAAATTTGCAGGTCTATCTCTCAACCACTTAGTACTCCACCAGATGGTCAGTCCTCTGTCCATATTCAAGGTTCCTTAGTTACACACCAGTCAGTGAAAAATCTTATATGTGTGTCTATGTGTCCAAGTGTGTGTGTGTTCATCTGTGTAAGTCAGAAACAATCTACTGGAGTAACAGGGTGATGAGAATGTCTTTGTCTGTGTGTCTGTGTGTGTATGCATATATATGTGTCATGTGAGTTAGCGTGCATGTGTGCAGAGGCCAGAGGTCAATGTCAGGTGTCCTCTTGAATCACACTGTCTTATTTTTTGAGGCAATGTCTCTCCCTCTCTAGTTATGCAAGGCCACTGATGGGGAAGAGGTAGTTCCTTTAGTGGTGGCCTGAGAAGTTGTAGGCCACCTGAGGGATAAGCTCTTGTTTCCTCAGAGTCTTGGCTGAATAGAAGGTAAAGTAGCTATCAGTTCATTTTCCTCTCTACTTCCTTTTATTTTATTTAGATCCCTGGGGGACAAAAAGACTGCTCATATCGATGTAATACTCAGCCCCAAGGATTGGCACAAGTGAGCAAGACTCTTGCCTAGCTCAGAACCTCTCCCAAACACTGTGAAACAGAAATGAGCTAGGGGACCTGTGAAGCTTGCTCTTACTAGGACAGTTGCAGTAAGATGGGGATGAAACTTGGGGGGTGGGGTTTAGGGATGATGCTCCTCCTATCTAGGAGGACTCTGTAGTTACTAGAGATAAGACCCAAAGTTCTACAAGTACTCAGCATGGGGAGACAGAGGCAGGAAGCCAGGGGTTGACAAATGTAGGCAAGACAAAGTTAGTGGGAATTCCACAGTCAGACTAGGCCCATGTGTTTATCAGTTTTCTAACACTGTAACAAAACACCTGACACAATCAACTTCAAGGAGGACATGGATGTTTTGGCTCATTGTTTGAGGCCACAGTTTCTTGGTACCATTGCTTTTGATCATGTAGTGAGGCAACCCCTTGTCTGGGAGCACTTGGTGGAGGAAGTTGCTCACCCCAAAAGAACTGAGAAGTAAAGAGAGAAAATAAAGAGTAAACCAGGATCCCAGAATTAATTCCAGAAAAAAATACCACTACTGAAGTCCCTGCCACCTTCTGGTAGTCCCATGGGCTTGAGAATAAATCTTTAACACCTGGCCCTTTAGGGGACAGTCAATAATCATACTAGGGTAACCCACTCCAAGAGAAAAGTAAATTAAGATGAATGAGTAGATCCATGAGATTACATGATAGATGGTATAAAAATAGATAGATGATAGCTATTAGGTGATAGACAACATAGTAGATTGATAGATGAGAGGTAAATAGATGACAAAATAGATGATAGATGATAGATGTAAGGTAGATGATAAATATATAGATGATAGACTATAGGCAGAAGACATAATAGATGATAGATAGGTGATAGATGGTAGATAGATGTTGCAGAATATTGTGAATCCCGAGTTTGTGAATTGAAAATTCTGTTTCTAATTGTGTAGTGGCTCAATGTTTAATCCAAGAGCTTTCTGTTTACTGTAAACAAGTACTTGTAGTGTGGGTCTGCCCTAGCACACACTTTTAATCTAAGAGCTTTCTATACATAGGATTAAATCAAGTTAACCCTGGGTCAAGAGGCAGGAACAAGAAACCAGCTGACAGGGATTAGACAAAAAAGGAGGGACACTGAGCTGAGGGTATTTAAGACAGCATTGAGAAGGAATTTTGGTTCCTTCAGAAGTTTTCTCCTCTAGAATTCTTTCTCCTTCAGAGAGTTCTTGTTGTTCAGAGTTCTTCCTTTGGGGCTTCTCCTTTGGAATTTTCTTCTTCTAGGTTATTTTGGACTTTTTAGCTTAAGGCTTTTTTGCTGGGACATTGGTGGAATAGGAAGATCAGCTGGGTACTTTCTGTGCCTCTCTGAGCTAGCAAGTTTTCAACCCAGCATCTGGTTCCTGAGTCTTCATTAGTAAAATCAAATGACTGGGATATTTTAGTTTTATTTAAAACAAAAGATAGATGATTGATTGATAGATAGATAGATAATACATAGGTAGATAGATGATAGGTAGATAGATAATACATAGGTAGATAGATAGATGATAGATAGATAGATAGATAGATAGATAGATAGATAGATAGATAGATAGATAGATATAGAGAGATGGTTAGATGATAGATAGTTATAGAAAGATGATAAGACAAATAGACAAGGAACAGGAACAATTGTATCCTCACTTTATACTCTCCTCTGAAGTAGCAGCTGGCAGTTCCAAGTCAGCAAAGGACATGGTCAGGTGGCTCAGCGTAGCTCTTACACTGTACATAGTGATGTCGTTACTGGTCTGTTTGGTTTGTACTTCAAGTCAAACTACAGTTCAATTTAATTTCTATCTCCTTTTATGACACTTGGGCTATTCACCTTCTTTCTTGAGCGTATCATGGATCTTTAAGCTTTCTGAATGGAGAATTCATTCAATGGCTAACTTTTTATTGCTCATGATGAGCTTTACCTCTTACTTTTTCATCCCAATCATAGATATATGAACTGATATACTAAGTGTGCAAAATGGTGAAACAGGTAGATAGATATACACCCACACACAGATATGAGAAGAGAGGGAGACTCCAAATGTGATACAACTTATTCTTCTACATAAATATTATTGAAGTCATTAGAAAGAATGTCAAATATGGCTGCGTTCACAAGCAATAGGCTGAAGTTAACATTCTAGTTTTTGGTAAATCACTATGAACAGAATAATCACCTTCGTGTGTGTGTGTGTGTGTGTGTGTGTGTGTGTGTGTGTGTGTGTGTCCCTGTTACGTGGGCACATGCATGTGATGGCACACATGTGTAGGTACAGGATAACTTTCAGGAGTAGGTTCTCACCTTCCATTTGTTTTGGGGTGTATATCTCCTGTTCTGCCTCTACGCTGTGTACTCCAGGCTAGCTTAGCTTCTGGGCAATTTTATCTCTGCCTCCCATCTCACTGTAGGAGTTCTGGGATTAGAGACTAGGCTTTTTATGTGGGTAGACTCAGGCAATCAGACTTGCACAGAAAACACTTTTACCCACTGAGCCGTCTTCCCCACCCTAATACTAACCCTGTAAAGGTGATATCCACTTCGTTGTTCTTTCATGAGAATTCATGATATGAATCCTCTACAGCAGTGGTTCTCAACCCTCCTAATCCTGTGACCCTTTAATAGAGTTCTTCATGTTGTGATGACCCACCCCTCCAACCATAAAATTACTTTTATTGCTGCTTCATAACTGTATTTTTGCTATTTTATGAATTGCAATTTAAATATCTGACACGAAAGCTATCTGACACGCAAACCCTGTCAAAGGGTCATCCAACCCCCAAAAAGGTCAAGACCCAAAGGTTGAGAACCTCCGTTCTATAACACTAAATACCCAAAGTGACAGCAATGCTGGAATTCTTTTCTCATTCTTTTTGACCAATTCTTTCCTACACTGAAGTTACTACAATGTGTATATTCAAATACATTAGCATACAAAAGCCTTCCTTCACTCTTTGTGAATGGAAGTTTCTATACCACAAACCATTACACTTGCCAACCTTCTGCTGGGTGCTTTGCTGGACACAAATCTGCTTAAAGGGTATTTGCATTTATCCTTTTCTTATTCTTATTGCATCTTTCAGCTTAACTGCGAAATCTTCTGGTTTTGCCATTTTTATCCCACAAGACACCACTGTTTCTCCTTAATCTTTTGTATTCATCTGATCTAGCTTTCCACCGTGCAGAGATTTCCCATTTGGATTTAAGCTGCTTATAGAATTCTTATTTTGCCTAATTAGTTTTAATTCTGAAAGCTGAGAAAGGACTAAATATACGACTTTCTGTCACCTTGCTGCCCTCTAGAATATTCTGTTTCAGATATAGGCATATGGAACCTAAACAAAGTGTGTGTCCAGACAGCCACATCATGATGCATGTGACATCATCTTATTAGATACAGCCACATCATGATATATGTGACATCATCTTACTGGATACAGTAAGAGCTTCCTATGCCTTAACTGCTCTTTCCCTCAAACAACCTCTGCTTGCTACTTGCAATACTTGATCTTAGAGGTAAGCTTTTCAGAATTGTAACAACTTTAAAATGCACAGGCTCAGGAGGGAGAAAAATGATTTAAGCTTTTTTAAACTTAAATTTTCCTACAGTTAAGAGAACTTGTACAACCACTATGGAAATCAGTCTGGCAATATCTTAGAAAACTTGGAATAGCTCTACCTCAAGACTCAGCCATATCACTCCTGAGCATATATCCAAAAGATTCCTCACCAAGCCACAAGGATATCTCCTCATCTATGTTCGTAGCAGCTTTATTTGTAATAGCTAGAAACTGGAAACAACCAAGATATCCTTCAACCGAAGAATGGATTAAAAAAAAACTGTGGTACATTTACACAATGGAATACTACTCAGCTATCAGAAACAAGGAAATCATGCAATTTGCAACAAAATGGATAGAATTAGAAAAACTCATCATGAGTGAGCTAACTTAGACTCAGAAAGATACACAAGGATACACATGGCATATATTCACTTATAACTGGAGTTTAGCCATATAGTACAGGATAACCATCCTACAATCAATAGACCCAAAAGAACAGGCGCATGGACTTTGTTACTTGTTAGTGGAACACTCCACCCTTGTGGAACTGCCATGTTCCCCTATGCAAGAGGAAGCTTTTAGACCTCATATGACTAATGAATTGAGTGGAGGCTGATATGTGGAGGCACCCAATACTGGAGGGGTGGGATGGGTGGGAGAGGGGGTAGATGGTGGGAGGGTGGGATCAGGAGAAGGTGGAGGGAAGGGGCTGTAATGAAGATGTAGCTTGAACTAATAAATAAATTTGTTTCACTTTTTTTTTCAGAGCAAATTTTAATAAAGACAGATTCTGGGTGGCAAAAATATTAATATGAAAATTTGCTACTACACAGTTTGTCCAAAAGCACTTTATTTAGCATTATCCAGGCTTGGGCAGGGTGTGGCTTGCATATGGAATGGCATAATGTGCTTTAGGGACAATAAATTCACCCACAGTGCCCTCAGTCCTCCAATGTGTTTTGTTTTTTGGAAAAGCAACTTGAGCAACCTGAGTACTAAATGCTGTACTTCAGTGTTTGAAGTGACACTGAACGGAATCAGCAGATCACTTTCTTTCTAGTGTGATCAAGGTTCTAGCCATTAGTATTTTGACTTATTTATATTGCCACTGAACAACATTATTTTCAGGTGGCAAACAGCTTGCTCTTTCTATTTGCCACCAGACTCTATTTTTAATAATTTTGGTAAAGCTATAGTTACAGAGAAAAAAAACCAGCAAGAAATGATAATAACAAATTAAAAGAAAACAAAATTACCATCCTTTGGTAGATTATTAAAGAATGGTACAATGAAGCTAGAAAAAAAATTTAATGTGAATAGTTTAGTCAAATAAAAATTCCAAATCTAATTTTGAGTTTTGCTCTTATTTCAAATAGATTTTTTTCCATTCAATATATTTTGATCATGTTTCTTTCCCTCTCCCAACTCCTCCCATATCTGCCTACCTGCATTGTGCTCTCTTTCTCAGAAAAAAAGCAAGAAAGCAAAGTCCACAAAAAAAAAAACCTAAAACCAAACTGACAATGAAAATAAACAAGCAAAGGCCAATAAGACAAAAACAAAATGCCAAACCAAAACAACCCCATGAAGAAATGACGGCATTTGTCGAGTTCATTTGGTGTTGGCCAACTATGGTTGGGCATGGGGCCTATCCTGGAGTGCGGTTAATATACCCATTGAGATTCCACTGGAGAAAAAAAACGATCTTCCCCTTTTAAGCAGGTATCAATTGTAGATAGCTTCTCAATTAGGAATGGCAACTCGTAACCACTTCCCCCTCTCAGTGCTGGGACCCTGTCTGGTTTGAGCTTGTATTAGAGCATAGGTCTTACATATGCTGTAACAGTCACTTGTCTGCATCAGAGCTGCTGTGTCTGGAAGACACTGTTCTGGGGTCATCGAGCACTTTTGAGTCTTACAATCCTTCCACCTCCTCATCCACAAAAATCTCCAATCCTTGAGGGAAGGACTTGGGATGAACACTTTTTTGTTTGACTTCCCTGCTTTTTGCTCTTATTTCAAATTGGTGGTATTTTCTTTCCTTTGTGCCTTTCATATTTTATTAGGCTATATTTAAATTAATTGTACCATTCTAGCTATTCTTCTCCCGGTGAAAGTATAAAATCAGGGGCTTGTTCTTCTTTTGACATTGTTGTGCTCTTCCTAAGCCCTGCTGTTTTAAGCTTTGGGCGTGAGTATATTACCCTCTGAAAGCACTAAGCAGTCCGCATGGGAATGGACAGACTTGAGCTGATGTCAGCATAATTAGAGCAGGCGCAGAGACCAAGGAAACAGGTCTTGGCATGGACTGCTTTCTGAGAAAGACGGCAGAAACCAAAGCTAATGGCCCCTTGCTTCACAGAACAGCTCTGGTTAGAGTTTTATTCAAAAGTTTCTCAATCTCCAGACCTAGGGATTTGAAGGGCAAAGAAAAGAGACAGGCATGCTATCTGCAATCAGTGAGTTCACACAGTATTTTTTGTTTTTGTTTTTGTTTTTTTTTCTCTGCCCTTCACAAGTGAGAACTGCTGCATTGCTCTTTCAATTTTGAGGACATCTGGCCCAGGGCTCAGTGTCACTTCAGATGCAAATAAGGCATCATTCTTCCCGAGGCAATGAGTAATTGAAGTAAGAGTCAAATCCAAAGTCCCATTCCTGTTTTATCCTTCCACTGAAGCACTGGGATGCCTCATCGTTCCCCAGTTCCACACATGCACCCCCCCCAACATACGCACCCACACCACACCTACACACATTCAGAACACCTAGTACCATTCCTCCAGCTTCTCCAATTCCTAGTATTTTTCCCTCAGTGACAACAATTCTCAATCTTGGCTGCATATTAGACCATTTGGGGAGATTAAAAAAAAAAACAAAAAACAAAGAACAAAAACCAACCAACCAAACAAACAAAAAAACAATTCTCAGGCCATCTTCCAAATCAATTGATTTCTAGGTTGGGAGGGTGAGATCAGATGACCTTGTTTGATCTAAAGACTGTGCCTTTAATTCAGAGAACAGGCTACACCAGCTCAGGCTCCTTTCCATTGGTACAGGGCACTTCTGTGGCTGGAGTAGGTTGGAGCTTCAGAGAAAATGAGGAACCTTTCCCTTCTTCTACCTTCACATTCTGATTTCCATCACATGCTTTGGGACATTCTTTTGGTTCTTGGAGCATTTATTATGCTTACTACCTACACTAAGGCTTTTGGTAGCAACCTGTCCCTAAACTTAACTGTTTATGAGAAGCTACGGAAATGTTAGGCTGCGTCATAGCCTCTTTGAACTTTGCAATGGTAACAATTGTGAAGCCTTCCTATTTGTAAAGTGCCTGCCCCTTTTGTTGTCTATAGGATTGCTTCTGTTGTAGGGTTGTATATGCAGAGCTAACAGAATGGGCCCAAGTTGTTTGACAGGCCAAAAGAACACTATTGGTCTTTACCTCTTTCCCTTTGCTCCCTTATTTAGAGCAGTGGTTCTCAACCTGTGGGTCATGACGGGGGGGGGGGGGGGGGTTGTTGGATGACCCTTTCACAGTGGTCACATATCAGATATGCTGCATATCAGATATTTACAATACAGTTCATAACAATAGCATAATTACAGTTATGAAATTGCAACAAAACCCCAAGCATAAAATTATTTTATGCTTGGGATCACCACACCATGAGGAATTTATTATTGCATTAAAGGGTCAGAGCATTAGGAAGGTTGAGAAACACTGATTTAGAGGAGTTGAGACAATAGAGGGTATAAATGAAAGTAAAGTGTCTTTTTCAAAAAACCTCTCAGGATATTTTGATGTCTAGCCAGGGGAGAGAACTATCAGCCTAGCTCTTAAGAATCAGAAATTATTTTAGTTTAGTAGAAACTAAACCCATATAAATGGCATCGCTATAGCCAAACCTAAGAATCTTTCCCAGCTTTTCAAACTTCCTGGTGTCTCTCTTGCATCTGAACTATCCCCTTAAAATTCTGTGCTTGATGACCCCACACTCTGCCTTGGCTCTTGGCAAACCTTCGGCACTGCCTCTCTTACCATCTCTTCCCCCCCCCCATCAAATCTCTGGGGTTGGTTTTTTAATTTTTGGCATTCATGGTTTGTGGTCATCTTTCTTTCCCTGAAATCTCCCACCAAGTACACTTATACAATATATGTGTGAGTCTTTGGATCTGCTGATGGTGACTGATGGCTTTCTCATAATTTAGATATCTATTATGCAAAATATCATCATAGCAACCCTGATCCCTTCTGTGTATGTGCTTGCTTGTTTGTTTTTTCTAATGCCCCTCCACTGAGAAGTCATGTTGGCATCCCAAATTCAGTGTATCTAAAATAAGGCTCTTAATTCCTGCATAGAACATCTCTCTATCATGACTTCCTTATAAGAATATAGTTCAGCTTGAGGGGTTATGTTTGCTTCTTTCTGTTGTCTATTTCCAAAGTCCAGCTGGACTTTTCTACAGAGTATTATTTATACATTCTTATTTCCATCTTTCAAATTCTAACCATTTCCTATCTAGACTATGGCATCATATTCTTGTTCAGTCTTTTTTGCTTCATTACAACGTACCAAAAAGCAATCAATGTACCATTGTCAGATGTTCAATATAAGATACAACTTAAGGCACATAACACTCAGCACATTCTCAAAACCTATGATCAAAGACCAAAGTCTCTGGCATCCATTGCCTTAAGGTTCAAACTCTCTTTCTGGCCATCTTTAGTTATTTCTTCACACTAGCTGGGATGCATTTCCATTGTTAAGTGGAAAGAATATCAGCTTTTAATCAGACAGATTTGGTTTCAACTTCCAATTTATTACTAGTAATTTGGTTAAGTTCCAAATCCAATCTGTGCTTCAGTTTTCACAGATAAACAAAACCCTAAAATGAATTCTCTCCATCTCCCAACTTATTAACCTGGAACAGGCAAGGCAGTTTGGGGTCTAACAACAATAACAACCCATTAAAATACAACTACATATAAAACAATCCTGATAGCGAGTATTGCCTCTGGTTTGAGTTGGGTTTTGTTTTTGTTCTTGTCCTATTGCTTTGTTTCCTTTGTAGCCATTGCATGTAGCTGTTTTCTCCTGTTTATATGCTATGCCAAATGCTGACTGTAGCCCGTGGACCAGACTTGGTTTAAACCAAATCACACCCAGACATTGTCTATGACTGCTTTCATGCCATAATAGTTATGTTGGAGACAATATGGTCTGAAAAATCTAACATTTTAGGTTACCTGGTCTCTTCCAGAAAGTTTACTATCCTTTTTGTAGACTCTCTTCTTTCATCCACTCCATATTGCCTGTCCCAAGTGTGGTATTGTAAATATGTCCACAAATTCTTCAATAAGACTGACTTCGAACTGTGGAAATGTCATGTTTCTAATGGTTCATATTGTCAATTTGGCAGCATCAGGAATTACCTTGGAAACAAAGCTCTGGTTATGCCTGTGACAGATTATCTGTATTAGATTCTTTGACGTGGGTAGACACACCTTGACTCTAGATAACATAGTTTCATGAGTTGTAAATCCTAGGTTGGATTAAAAAGGACAAAGCCAGATGAGGACAGGCAACCATTGCTCTCTCCTTCTTGATAGTGAGCACAATGTAACAATTTACCTCAAATGCCTGCTGCCATGATGGGTGTACTCTTGTACTGTGAGCCAAAATAAACCCTTCCTTTCTTCACTTGTTTTTGTCAAATGCTTCATCCAATCTACTAGAACACAAACCAGTACAGTCCCCAAGCCTCTGAGTATGGCTACACTTAGTGACTTTGTTTGCAACAAATAGTATTTGACAAAGTGACATCTGATTAAGAGCAGGTGGTGTACAGAATGCTCTATTGAATCACAATGTCTAGAGACACTTAAACAGCTTGCCAGGAGGCCCAGATAGAGAGAAGGTGAAGTCTCCTGCCAATAGCCCGCACCAACTGAGCAGCCACCTGGGAGCCACCAGGGAGCCACCTGAGAGCTGATACTTCATAGGAGCTCTGAAGATAAATATTTTTAATTATCCAATATATATGTATTAATAACTTATATTAATGCACTTATAACAAATATAGACAATTACCTAACTACTAGCAGTAAGAATGACTATAACCCCAGTTACCTAACAACAAAATCTATTAATACCTTAATACCTATAACAACTATTATCTAACAACTAATCCTAACCTTTTAGAAGGATACAGTCTCTGGAGCAGGTTCTCAGTTGTCAGGAACACCTCAGGAGTAGATCCTTTAAGGCACTTAGTCAACAGTCTTTCTTCAGGAATATCTCAGACAGAGGTCCTTTATTTAGGGTAAATAGGCTAAGGCAGCTTCACCTTAAATGAGGCTTGAGGCTTTCTTCTCTCTGGAAGGCCTCAGTTGTCTGTACGCCAACTTATTCAGTTTGTATCAGCAACTCAGCCGCTCTGCCTCAGTCTTTGAGACTGGTCACAGTTCCATTCAGGCCAGTGTTTGAACTGGTCCAACCCCTCTAGGCAAAAGCTGTGCCACAGGATTTAGTCCTTGGCCTTTTTGCTGCTTTGCTGAGGCTTTCTCTGGTTGCCAGTTTCTTTCTGCCTCAGTGAGAACTGGACATAATTTTTCAGCTCTGTTTGAGATCAGCTTTTCAATTCACCGTCATTTTCGCAATCAGATGAGATAAGCTGCCTTGGATCTTCAGCATGGGAACTCTTGGCTCCACACACTTCATCCTTAAATAGGGTCTCTCCTTGTTTCATCTGGCTTCAGCCTAATCTGGGCTCCGCCCACTTCATAAAGCTATTAGCAGCTGAAAGCAATGATAGACCATAAATCTTGTTTTTAGTCCAGATGCTCCTATGTCAAGTGCCCACGGCCAAGTTGATCTTCATGCCTCATATTAAGAGACTGTATCAGAAGCCCCTAGATATTCACTAAATCTAATTTATATTAATCTAACTCCCGTTACAGAACTCCCTGACTGTAGGTCCTGACATTTCTACTACAGATCCCACAAAGGTCACAAAACCAGAATCACCTGGCAAAGCATTCCAAATGAAACCACAAAACTCTGGGCATTAAGGATGATGTTACTTAATGTCACTAAGACCTGAGACAATATTTCATGTAATAGATATTTATGTATCAGAAAGCCACCAGTTACCATCAACAGCCCAAAATCCCATGCAATCTACATCTGTCCTCTGACCGAAAAACTTTGAATGTGATGTCTGACTTTACACCACCTCCTCAACATCTCAGGCAAGCATGGGTATACTGTTTTTTCTTCTCACTTCAATAGACTTCTCCTCCAAAAAGTCTTATCTCAGTGAGTGATACTAACAGCTTAACCGGTAGGTAATAGTTCTGGTCATCTGTGAGTATTCTTTCTCTTTCAATCTGATATCCAGCCTATCACCAACTCCAGCAGAATTTGCTGTATGTTTTGAAACCAGGCTACTGATAGAGAAGTACTTTGAGGAAGCTAATCAATGTTTCTGTTTCTTATAAGTCTGTTCAAAGGAAAACATTATTTGGTAGTAATATCTAATCCTTTCTGATGGTTTCTGACATATTCTATATTCATATTCTATATTGAGCCTAGAATTGGGTGTTTTTTAAAATTTATCTTAAGACATAGTATAAATGTTAACACCCAAAAACAGGCATAACACTTCTAATCTCAAAGCATTTCACCATTTCCTCTGATTCTTCTCTCCAGTTGGAAGAGAGAAACAGTATCAATGATTTTAACAGACAAGTAAACCGAGGAGTGTTAACATGGCAAATGACAACATGAGGCCATGAGCTACACAAGAAGTGATAGATCCTGGGAGGGAACAATATGGATAAGTATCCTTGAAGAACTGAAACACACCTTGGATCCGGATGTGCTGGCCACTGGGTTCTAGTGAATAATGGGACATGACAGAATTAACCCACAGGTGGTGGAGAAAGTACAAACTGAAATCATCTCACCACAAGAAGAAGGTCCACACTGAGGATGGGCACTAGACACCACCTGATGTACTCATCTCTTCTCACACCCGTCTTCAACTCGCAATGATGACTTTCAGGCTTTTTGAATGAGAATCCACTTCCTTTATGCCTCCCAGCTGTACATTCTAAGCACGTCTCCGTGCTAAGACCACACAGGAATGACTCTCTCATCGGCTTAGTCACGTGCCAAAAGTCTCTCTGTCCGGTTTTTCATCTCCACTGTCCACAGTCTAAGTCAAAGAGTTATCATTTCTTTCTCATATTTCTAGTACCATCTTCACCTTGTCTCTCCACATCTACGTTAGCATGTCTGTCATCTTTCCTCCACCCTGAAGCTACTGTTTCCTAAATGTCTTAAGACCTCCTCATTTACAGCTCTCACTCCCAGTACTTTTAAAATAAGGATTAAAATCTCCCTAGGTCCCACAGGGCCTATGTGTCCTGACCCAATACTCTCTTGCATGAATTTAATGCTGCCCATCTTTCTGTGTACAAATGATCACTGATTATTTGAAAACATCGTCTCTGCATCCTTCCCTCCTAGTAAGAACTCCCAGCACACTGTAGGCATGGGATAGATGGCTACAGAGTGAGTGACTGAACCTCATTGAATTCTGATTATGCTGTTTTAACGTGTGTTTCACAAACCAGCCCATGGTTACCCTGGTCCTCTGATCTTCTGACACTCATGCCATTCATTGGTTATACTTCCTTTCTTTCTTTTTGGCTATGCCTTGCATTTTTAGTATATTATTTTATTTGGATCAGATCTATTTATTATTTTTTTAATTTCCATGTCTAGCACATTGCTAAGGAGATGGTAAGCAAACAAAACATTTGTATTATTCATAATTATGATTAAGAACTTCATTCCTCTATAGTTAATGTAATGAATTTTGCTAATTCAATTATTTTTTCAAGAAGTATACAACTATTTTTTTTTCCTAGATAGAGTTTTCTGTGTATCCTTGGCTATATTGGAACGCATTCTGTAGACCAGTCTGGACTTGAACTCACAGAGATCTGCCTGCCTCTGCCTCCTGAGTACTGGGATTAAAGGTGTGCCACCATACCTGGCCAAAGTATACAATTCTTAAAGCACACTCTCCTTCAGTAATTAAATGTTATAATCAATTAACACACTATTAGGCATGCAAGGTTCCGTGGATAGTAGTTCATTATTTCTGGCCTTTTATATTCTAAGTTAATAATATATTATGTTGGGACTGGAGAGATGGCTCAGTGGTTAAGAGCACTGACTATTCTTCCAAAGGACCCAAGTTCAAATCCCAGCACCCACATGGCAGTTCACAGCTGTCTAATTGCTGGACGTGGTAGTGTATGCCTTTAATCCCAGAACTTAGGAGGCATAGGCAGGTAGATCTCTGTAAGTTCAAGGCTAGCCTGGTCTACAAAGTGAGTCCAGGACAGCCAAGGATACACAGCCCTGTCTAGAAATAAATAAATAAATATATATATGTGTGTGTGTGTGTGTGTGTGTGTGTGTGTGTGTGTGTGTATATACATATATATATATGTATATATATATATATATATAATATTAAGTTTTAAACTGTGTCAAATGTTTGACCTTTGGAAATATCAATGGTTTAAATTACACAGGTGTGATGAACATGAGCATGTAGTGAAAGCTTGGAAAGACCCTGCAGAATTCTCTAAGAATGATTCATGAGCCAAGGAAATGGCATTCATCTGAGAGTTTGCTGCCCCTGAAAATGTTTGATAAAATGCCTCTTATTCCACTTTGACCTTAAGCACTTATAAATTACTTGTTTAAGAAAACTCCTGCACCCTGATTGTGGGGATAGGAGGTGAAGATACCCCCTCCCAGCCTTGCCCCTTGCTACCTATGGCAGGTGGGAGAGGTTGCCCTGGGGTCATAAGAGCAGTAGAGTTGGCCCTGCCCCTCATCTGTTGCAGCACTCAGGAGAGCAGGCCCTGCACCTCGACTGGGCAGCAGAGTAGAGCTGGCTCTGGTTGAAGGGGTTACGGTTGAGCTGGCTCCAAGGGAAGAAGAGCAGGAGAACTGGCAGACTGACCAGCTTAGATACTTCCCATGTCCAGATCCAGGTCTGTGAATTGGCTCACCCCAACATCTACCCCAAGGATGAACTGCTAGTGTGCATGAAAGGGCCAGTTCTATAGATCCAAACCATAAGATCTCCATGTACCCCACAACAGTATATCTGAGAGAACTCCCAGTGAGGTGTCAATATTGACAAAGTAGCAGAAGCCAAAAATCCCATACCTGGCCAATAAGTCGCTGCAATGAGCATTTGCAAGAGAAGTGTGGACAAAAGGGTATACTGTGGGACACACTGTGACACACTACAGCTTCCACAATGAGATCTTTTTCTCTGTTGGAGAGGATGTTGCAAGGGTGGAAGGCAGGTACAAAGGGAGGGGAAGATGAGTGGGATTGGGATGCATGATGGGTGCAAATTCACAAAGAACCAATAAAAAGTTAAAAATAAAAAAAAGAAAACTCATGTAGCCCAAGATATGGCAACCAAAATAGTGACTTCTGCCTCATGCCCCCATTTTGCAAGATTTGACACTTTAATTTGTGGGAATGTTTCTACATATCTTTCGGATAGATTTCACTCATGTGCCTTTGCTGGTCTCCCTTGTACTTGTATGAAGAGAACCCTTGACCTTCCAGTGTTGGCTGCAGGCACAATACTGCACTCCCCAGACTCAACTGTTAAAAAATCTCTCAGATTGACAGCAGCCACACTCTGTTGTTCACTATGAAATTTCTATATGTCAGCCATCTTTTAATCTTTGCCATTTTTAAATAAAGAAAATTGATTTTATTTTAGTATCTAAGTTTGATAGTACCTTAGGTCTCGTTTGGGGAAGAGAGACAAATGAGAATCCTCCGGCGTTCTGTTCAACTCTTTGTCAACAGGTTGGCAGGCAAGTTGCAGTGTGATTTCTGCTGTAGATGTCACTCAACTTAAGCTAACTTTCATTAATCATCACCATATGTGAACTTGGTATATCCAGGAGGTCTAAGAACCAATGCTTTACCAAGGAGATAGAAATATCAGTATGGCTTTGTTCCCATTTGACATTCAGGGCCTCCTACCAGACAGTAAGACGCTATCTCATTAGTCTCTGACAGAGAGCAAGGGTCATTTCTCCAAGTTTCCAGAGATTTGTAGAAACATCAAAGTTTTTCAAATTGAAATGACAAAATATCTCACAAAAATCTAATTATTTATGTAAAATATAATAGTTACAAACCTCATGCTGCATTCAATTTTTAGTACACAGGATGTTTCTAAATTAAAAATTAAAATTATTTACCACTGAGTCATAAATGTGTGGAAAATGTCTACCATGCCTGTGATACTGTCAGTTCCTTTGCAATCACTGAGTCTTGTCTATTTCCAAAGGCTTAGCCCAAATTTCCTGCTGCTCTGGCAATTATTCTACTTCCACTTTATTGACATCTTGAACGAGTGCCACTTTCATTTGTGAGACAAAAGTGTACATTTACTGCTGCTCGAGAACAAATAAGTTTTTCAATCGTACAAAAATAAAAGTACAGTTGTAGAAATTGATGTAAATACTTTACAACTTAATTGTGATCTAGATAAACATTTTTAAGATTGGCCTAGGGGATAATCAGAAATCAAACCTCAAAAACATATGTTTCCAATGATCCTCAGTACTTCCTATTTGGCTTGTGGATGTAGCTAGTATAGCTAAATTCTCTAGGATTTACCTAATGAGAGATCCAATCAAATACATTTAAAAATAAGTTAACTATATTACTGAAACAAAATGCTTTTTGTTTAAAAAAGGGATTTTGTTTCAAGGGATTTTTTAAAAAGAATTAATTCAATCAAATTCACCCTGAGATGTGAGTGCAAAAAGGTAGAAAGCGAGGTTTCCAAAGGAAAATATCCTTCTGTGGTGATAGTGACAAAGCCAGGCACCAGGGAGTGAGGCCGTTTGGAGATCTGAAACTGCAACTTAGTTATCAATTGCATTTATTAATAAGTATAAACTATAAGATTAGGCCAGCAGCGCAGCTAGTGGGCTGGTGGGAGATCAGCAGGCCTGGCCCATCATAACTGGTGGTCTGACTTGTCCTGGGGAAAAAGCCCTGGACCAAGGGTGGCCTTCTCCAACTGCAACCTAAACTCTGTTAACTAATATGTTCATTAATAATGATAAGTTGTTATATTAGGCCAGTGCAGGGAGCACCCAGTGGCCTGGTGGGAGATCGGCAGGTGAGACTTGCCTTAGAAGCCTGTAGGCCTGGTGGGGCAGCTTGGTAGGGCAGTTTGGAGGGGCAGCTGCTGGATATTTATTAATAATGATAAACTGTTATATTAGACCATTGGAATTGCCAGCAGCCTGGAGGGACAGCTGCTGGGGTTTGGCTAGAGGCAAATGGGCCTTAATTGCTTTGACTGGCATCCTATAGGCCGCCACAGCCCTTTCCGCAATAATTAAATACACCAAGACCTTTTAATGTTTCAACGCTTAGCCCTTATCTGGGCAGGCTCTCAACTAGCTAATCTAAATTAACCTGGACCACTTAATCCCAAACAGTCACGTGGCCTGTTGTTACCTTCCAGAGCTCTCAAACACTTCTGTCTGCTTCCGTGTCTCCTGGCGGAAAAAGAGATTCCTCTGTGTAAAAGGAAGGGTAAATGTTTCCATCTTAGGAAGTCCCATGTTCCTATACTCTTTCTGCCCAGCTAATTGGCCATCAGCGGCTTTAATTAACCAATCAAGAGAATACTTCAGAAGGGGCAGTACCCAGATCTCAACATTGAAATCAGCCCTTCAGAACCAATGTGTTACATCTTCCTCCAACAGAGATCTCTTTACTTGTGTGCGTTATTAGTCTCTTGTTCTAGTTTGCTGGCTGTTGTTGTGATAAACACCGAGACCAAAAGCAGCTTGAGGATGAAAAGGGTGATCCAGCTTACAGGTTACAGTCCATCTTTGAGAGAAGGCAAGGCAGGAACAAGAGCAAAGACTACGAAGGAGCACTACTTCTAAGTGGCTTGATCTCTATGGGTTGCTCAGTTTGCTTTCTTACACAACCCATGACCACCAGCCCAGGTGTGGCACTGCCCACAGTGGGCTGTTGCCTTCTAATGAAATCTAAATCCAGAAAATGCCCCACAGGCTCACCCATAGGCCAATCAGATAGGAGCATTTTCTCAGGTGAGGTTTCCTCTTCTCAAATGTTTCCAGCTTGTGTCAAGTTCACAAGAAACTAATCATACCACCCCTTATATAACTAAGTCCTAGGGCCTGAAGCTATGAAATGATGCCCCTGAAAGCCCAGTGGCTGGATTGGTGTCTGTGAAGCTGGGACAGGCTCTCTTGAATGAATTTGGAGACTGCCTTCTGCTCTACTCCATGAAACTATCAATGGGATGTCTAAAAACTTGTGTTTCATGTAGCTTTTCCTATTTGTTACTTTCACTGTTATATAAAGCCCATAATCCCAGCAATATTATGACTTTTCTCTCTAGCATACAATGTTCAACATAATTGTTCACTCAGTGCTTCTAAACCTGTTCATTAGCTAGCCTCTAGGACTCAATAGCCAATCAGTCAAGTCAATTGGGAAGCTCCAGGTTCAGTGAGAGATCCTGTCTCAAGACAATAAAGTTGAGAGTGGCACCCAAGGGACTAAAGAGATGACTCAGTGGTTGAGAGCACTTGCTGCTCTTCCTGAGAGAGTTCAATTCCCACCCTCCACATTAGGTAGATGGTAGCTCCAGCTCAAAGGGATCCAATGTCCTCATCTGGTCTCCATAGACAGACACACAGAGACACAGACCCATCCCCATGAAAAAAATAAGTCCTTTGTATAAATAATTAATTAAATTGTTTACCAGTATTTAGATTATTGTTAATTGATTGGGAGCTGTTAATCCCTAATCCGCCATTATAAATGAGTACACAGGGACCATGTGGATTTTAACAAGCTTTGGCCTGAATTGTGCAATCTTGGCCCATCTAAGCTAGCTCTTAATTCTGTTTCTGAATAAAGCCCTGTATAATATACATATGTCCCCTGGGCTGTTTTTCTCCATGCTATATATGCCAGTGTTCCAGGTCAAGCAGAATGAGGTTCTTTTCTCTAACCCATGGCATGTGCCTGTGATTACCTTCCAGCGTTCTCAAACACATCTGTCTGCTTCCATGTCTCCTGATGGAATGAGCTAATCCTCTGTGTAAAATGCAGGGTTGCTGTTCAAATCTCAGGAAGTCCTGCCTTCCTATACTTTTTCTGCCCAGTAATTGGCCATCAGTGACTCTTATTAACCAATCAAGAGAATGCCTCAGAAGGGGCAGTAACCAGATCTCAGCATTGAAATCAGCCTATCAGACCTTCCCCAACAGTCCTTTTTTAAAGGGGAAGGGACACATAGCATTATTCTGTGACTATCACATGCATGTGCATATATGTGCATACACAGTTGCACACACACACACACACACACACACAAACACACACACACACACACACACACACACACACACACACACACACACA
>CAJQZJ010033828.1:5158750-5170241 GCA_907164525.1 Lophiomys imhausi | reverse complement strand
CACACACACACACACACACACACACACACACACACACACACACACACTCCCAGCCCAGCATTGGAAAACCAATCTAGGTATGAAAGTTTACTCATGGAATACCATCAAACTCACAAAAAAGCAACTTCTGGTGTTAGGAATTGAACACAGGGCCTCATGCATGCTAAGCACATATTCAACCACTGAGATGAACCCCTGATACTTAATTGACATTTTAACAACCATAAAAGTTTCACCCATCCTTACACTCTTTTTAAGAAGCCCACCAGGTGTAGTGGCGCATGCCTTTAATCCCAACACTCATAAGGCAGAGGCAGGTGGATCTTTGTGAGTTTCAGGTCAACCTGGTCTACAGAGTGAGTTTCTACTAACATCCATCCCGGGAATAAGGAAAATACAATTAAATAGAGGAAGTCTCTGGATAAACTAAAGCCAGGGACTGAAGAGGAATTGAGAAAACTTGTTGCTGTGAATTGTTCCTTTAGGTAGAGGCCTTGACGGAATACATTCTGATTATATATCTTTAATGAAAACATGCAAGATAAGTCCACTTTCCCATTCCTGCAGGATCTCTTCCAAACAGCCTGCTTTCTCCCTGCCTAGTTAGGACAGTATGTGCCATACAACTGCATGACAAATTGGAAATGCTGACATTTTCTTTTTAATTGAAATAAAGAAGTCATTCCTCTGGGGAACAAGAAAGTGAAGTTGATGTTTGACAGAAATTTATAAAGGAGAGAGACAGGAATACTTTTCTCCATCTTAAAGTAGTCCACCATGGAGGTGACCAGTCCTCTAGTCAGAATGTCAGATTATCTTTGAGATTACAGTAGATGGAAAGAGTACTTCTGATGAGGTTGTCATGTTTGAATGTGAATACAAAGAGAAACAAAAGGAAAATCACTTCCTTCTCGTTTGTAAAATTTTATGAATGTGGTCCTAGAGGGAAGTTCAATGTAGTTTACTGTGAACACCAAAAATGAAAAAGAATTCATGTTATCAACAAAATATCTATAAAAATAAGTTCAGAAGATAAACTTATGGGGACCAAATTCTCACATTGGTGAGGCATTTTTTGATGTTGTTTATTTGTTTTTATAACAGAACGTATAGAGGTAGATAGTACTTTTAAGAGTTGCAGTTTGAATAAAAGTAACATCAATAAAATTCAACATTTGAATATCTGTATATAGATTATAGAATATTTATAAGAATTTTAGTATTTAGGACTCCACACTGTATTCTAAAAATAACTTCATCCTTTAGCAAACAAGATTTTCCTTCCCCCAAAGACTTTGAATATAAGAAGTTATAATTTTAATTACAATATTTATCTTCATGTCAAAATTCTTTAAACTAATCTGTAGTATTTTTCACAAAAAGGAAAAAAAAGTACTGCTTTTCATCTTGAATCATCTCAAGACCTTTTTCATAGAGGGCTGGCACAAAACACCACATAGATACAATGTCTGATACTGCAGAAGTCCCAGCTTCGTACAGAGAAGCACTTCAGATAAATGATAATATGATATGGTGCTGGCTCTAATCAAGACAGAGACAATCAAGGAGCAGGCTGGTGAGTAAAACAAGGGACATCAGAAAATAGCCACAGAGTGGAAGAGTTGGTGGAGGCTTAACTTTATATTGTAGAAACTATGACAGGTTTCTGTCCCAAATACCACGTATCATTTTGATCAAATTGTTTTTGAGGGAAGCAGTTCACAAGCTGAGTAAAAGGAAGAAAAGCTTGAGCACTCTGTAAGAAGACGGGGTATGCAATAGATAAAGATTGTCATTCATTTCTTTTTGATTGAAGACTTGCCAAAACTTCCTTTCTGGTGGCCTTGTTTGCTATCTTGGACTAGCTTGGACACTTCCACTCATGAGAAGTGAACAGGAATGGGGACAAAGCTCCATATGTAGAGTGTTTATCTAGTATGTGCCAAACCCTGGGTTACATCCACTGCACCACATAATCGAGATATAATCCCAACATTTGTGAAACAGAGGCAGAAAGGTCAAGAGTTCAAGGTCATCCTCAACTACAAAGAGAATTCAAAGCCAGCTTGGGCTACATATCACCACCTCAAACAACAAACAAAAAGAATTGATCAGAAGAATACATGTTATATCTAAGGGACTAAGCTATGTGTTCTTGCACTCTAGAGCATTTGAATTAGTCTTGATATCTTGCACTCTGGAAGGGCACAAGAGAAGGCAACCCCAGAGTCACATAGTAACACACCTTCTTGGGTCAAGTAAGTAATCCACCTTGTGGCATAGACTACTGATTTCTGAAGGTTACTGTGTCTACCATAGCCCTTGCAAATACAACCTAAAGAGTTCTAAGGAAACCCATAATGCAAATTAACTTACATATTTTAAAAATTTATGACAAAAACAATGAGCATCCACAGGTAAAAACCAAAAATTCCTTCACTTCTGGTTCTAGTTGGTACTATGCTAGAATGTTGTAAAATTAATGTCTAAGTTGCCTGATGGAAAGAAATTTAACAAGTTCCTTGAGTAGCTCAAATAGAACAATGAATTGGTTATCAGTGCCTCAAATTTACCACAGTGAAAGAGAGTTTCTCTTTTGAAGTAGACGGTTTCTCCCTAGCACTCTCTAGATTACACAGAAAGCTTTTGCAACCTGCTCTGACTTTCCTAAGTCCTGAAAGTCTCTCATGCTGAAGCAGGCTTTGCTTGGCAGCTCTGCAAAAACCATCAAATATTAAAATACCATTAAAGAGCAACTGCTCAACTCATAGATTTAGCTGCAAAACTCTGGTTCACACTAATGGGACTCTAACAGCTAAATCCCCATGCAATGCACTGAAAATTTACCCCTAAGAACCCAAACATCAGACACAAAGAGATGAGGAATTCACAAATAATCACTGCAGAAAAAAAATATTATTCATGGAATTTCAATCATAAAAAACATTGTAAAAATCAGATTTTCTAAAATTCAACAGCATTTGAATTTGCATTTGCATATTTGTCATATAATAAAACTTATAGTTCTTTTGCAAGATAATTTAAATGTCATCAAAATGTATATAAAGTTATGTTTTTTAATGTGTCTAATTTATGAAGATAGTCTACTACTTGATTCTAAGTACTTTTATGTACACTGCTTCTGGAGAGACAACTTCTGATGTTGCTGATATTTGTCTAAAATAAAAGCAGAGTGCAGTGGTACACTCTTTTAAACCCAGAATTCAGAGGTAGATGCAGAGGCAGGAAGATCTCCAGTGTTTGAGGCCAGCCTGGCCTACATACCAAATTTCAGACCAAACATGGCTACATAAGGAAATCTTGCTTCAAAAACCAATAAATAGATAAACAAGGTAAAGATAAAATATAGTAATTGTTAGCATTAATAGCATGCATATATGGATATTTTAACTTTGCAAAATAATTTCTCTGAAGAAATTTTAGAAATGTAGAGGTATTGACCTGTTAAATCATAATATTTACTCATTTTAACCATCCAAGAAACAGTTTCAGATTATTGAAAAGATTTTTTAAAATTTTGTTTTTAAATCTGCAGAATATGGCATTCAAGGATGTTATCTTAAATCAAGATTTTTTTTTGATATCGAGACATATCAGCACCTGACAGCACCCCCTATTCTACTCCAAGTAGAAGATAAGCATCGAAGAACCTCCACTGTAAGATGGTTGAATTAGTGGCAAGCCTTTCTCTTGGCATGAAAAAACCCCTTGCACCAACTGCAGACAGACTGCTGTCCAAAGAGGACAAAACTTGGTAGCAGGGAAGTCGACAGCCTAACTCTGCCAAGACAGGGTAGATAAGTCCTTCATAATCCCTGCTCTACAACAAATGTCTGTCAGAGAAACAGGACCCAAAGGCTGAAGACTGATGCTGGAATGTATGGAGAGAAAATGGGAACTGTCCAGGCAGTCATTAGTATGTTCTTTCTTAGTTTTGGAAGCTGCAGGCCCTGCACTTCCTATATAAGCAAATATATTTATCCCTCTCAGGTCTCTGAGGTGGTTGAAGAATAGACAGCTAGAGTCTCATAGTTAAATTTTGAATTGTTTAGGAATCAAGAGGGTGTTATAGATCTAAGAAGATACCCTTAAAAGTGTGTTGCAAGATAGTATGAATGTTGAGTCACATAGAGACCTTTAAACTCATGGAGTTGGTTAGATAGTAGAATGTTAAAGTCAGGGGCCAAATATGTATAAACTGGACATTGGGAAGGTATACTGGGCCATTTAACTCTCATAAATGTGGCATATTTATATCTATTGTTTTGTATAATACTTACTGTTATAAGAGAAGGAACCATCTGTTGGACTGAAAGGGGAAACTTCTGGGGGGAAGAGGGTGGAAGGGCGGGATAGGAAGGGGGAATAGGGAAGGGTTTGTGACTGAGATGTAACTTGAAGAAAAAAAATAAAGTATTTAAAAAAATTTGTTTTTATCTGTTTTTAAGTGACTATTAACATCATGTGTCTTTATTATGCAGACAGAATATTACAGAAAGCTTTGTGATATAAAATTTAACTTGCCAAACTGTCACTTTATGAGCTATAAAGTGAAGACAGTGAACTTGAGAATCTCTCCTCTCTCTTCTTTTCACTTCCTCCCTCCTTTCCTCCCTGTGTATATTTCTGTGTGAGAGAGAGAGATAGAGAGATAGACACACATACACACAGAGAGAGAGAGACAGACAGAGACACACACATACACACACACAGAGAGACAGACAGACAGACACACACACACACACACACAGAGAGAGAGAGAGAGAGAGAGAGAGAGAGAGAGAGAGAGAGAGAGAGGAGAGAAGACTGGAATTTAGTGTCAAATGTCTTCTATGGATCTCCACCATAATCTTTTGAGACTGTGTTTCTAACTGAACTTGGAGCTCACTGACTTGACAAGGCTAGCTCAGGGACCTTTCTCTTGCCTTTGCTGTGCTCTCAGCTCTTGTGAGAATGTTATGTCTGCCACCCCATGATTGTCTTTTATGACAGCTAATCTGGATGAGAATGTGCCTGAATAGATTTTCCCATTTTTCCTTACTGTGATCTTGCCTCTCCTCCATCCAACATACATGCACAGTTAGAGAAAGAAAAATTTAAATCTTACATAAATCTCTAGTACAAATGCATTTACAGAATTCTGTGAAATTCCTACCAGTCAATGTTAAAATATGTGATGGAATTAAAGGTAGCCTAGAGAGAAATAACTGTCCCATGGATAAAATACATGGACAATCTTTGGTTGTTCTTGGTGAACAAGCTAACTGAAATATGCCAGCCACCTCAGACAAAGATTCTATGCCTCTACGTATATGAAAATTCTAAAATATGAAACTCATTGAAGCAGAAAGCAGAATGGAGGTCTGTGGGCTGGAGAAAGGAGGAGATGAGGAATTGGTGTGTAATAATTATAACATTGCAGTCGTGTAAGGCAAGTTCTGGAACTCTGCCATACACCATTACCCCTTTAGTTAGTGACTGAGTAGTTTATGCTAAATTTTTTGAGGAGGGAATATATAATACAATAAACAGTAGCAGAAAAAAAAAAAGAATCCTAAAGACTACTGTCTGTCATGAACATAGCTGTAAAAATTCTAAGCAAAATTTATCTGAATTTCAAATGCAACAACATATAAATGGATATTACATAACAAACACCTAAACATATATATGTTATATATAACACCTAAACAACATATAAAATTGATAGTATATAACAAATACCTAAGGTTTATTTCAGGAAGGATTGTTTCTCATCAACAAAAGTCTCCATATTTGTGATAGCTACTCAGGACTGTGGAGCTGACAAGATCTAGAATCACCATAGAAACAAGTCTGTGCACCTCTGCAATTGATTGTCTGGATCACGCTGACTGAGGTGAGAAGAACCATTAGAAATATGGGCAGCATCAACCCATGGTCTAGGATTCCAGACTGCATATTAAGGAGAGGGTTACCTGACTAAGGACTGTATCTGCCACTGCTTCCTGACCCCAGATGCAATGTGACCGGCAGTCTCAAGCTCCTGCCCCATGACTTCCTCAGCATAACAGTGCGTCTGAACTAGAAGCCAGATCAACCTTCTTCCTTAAGTTGCTTTGCCAGATGTTTTGTTTCAGCAATGGGACGTATCAGTAGTAAAAGGGGGAAAAATAAAATTAAAAACAAACAAACAAACAAACAAACAAACAAACAAACCAAAAAGAGTGTTCACAGACATCTCAGCAAGCAAGGACTAGAAACTATCAGAAATGAGGCTGGGCATGGTGGCACCACCTTTAATCCCAGCACTCGGGAGGCAGAGGCAAGCAGATCTGAGTTCGAGGACAGCCTGGTTTACAGAGTGAATGTAGGACAGCCAAGTCTCTGTCATATAGAGAAACCCTGTGTCGAAAAACAAAAACAAACAAACAAAAAATCCAAAACTTGCCAGGCGGTGGTGGCACACGCCTTTAATCCCAGCACTTGGGAGCCAGAGGCAGGCGGATCTCTGTGAGTTCGAGGCCAGCCTGGTCTACAAAGTGAGTCTAGGACAGCCAGAGCTGTTATACAGAGAAACCCTGTCTCGAAAAACCAAAAAAAAAAAAAAAAAAAAAAAATCCAAAACTTATCAGAAATGAAAGCTTGCATGACCTGGTGTTTGTGAACCAATGGAACAAAGGAACAACACTAAAACCAAAGGAAATTTAAACTTAACTGGTTGTGTGTGTGTGTGTGTGTGTGTGTGTGTGTGTGTGTGTGTGTGTATAATATAGAAAGATAAATTTAACAAGAAATGAATAAGAGCTGTACAAGGAATTAAAAATAATTGTTTTTAAAGCCACAAAAATCTGAGATACAGTTTATATTTAGGCCAAAGAATCACTCTGGTAAGATGTCAGTTCAGCCCACATTGAACTATAGATACAATACAATGCCATGAAACCTTTTGTAGAAACTGAAAAGATATTTCTAAGATTTATTACATAGTTCCTGAGATATTGACTCTAAGACAGACAAGGTTATCACAAGCTTGCCCATACATACCCATAAGAGTTGGCATAACTAGAAGAACACTCAGTTTCTGCAAAGGTGAGAGGCTATTCCATGTGGACATGGTAGGCTTTGCAGTAACAATGTAGACACAACTGGATTTCCATGTGGAAAAAATAACTTGGGGGTACACATGAAAAAATGAATTCAAAATGTGTCTGATATGAAACCTAGATAGGATTAAATGAACATTCTAAATTTATAAACGTCTAGGAAGCAAAAAGTGGGTTGTAAAAAGATATTTTGGCTATGATACCAAATGCATGATCTAAAAAGGAAGAAATATATATAATGTACTTCTTCAAAATTATAGTCTTGTACATGAAGGACACAGAGATAGAAATAAGAAGCCACAGACTGAGAGAAAGTGTGTCCAGATCATAATCATGATAAATTAATTGTATCCAGAATGTGTGCTGTACTCTTAAAACTCAAATATTAAAAACCTTAAAATGAACTAGATTTGAAAAAAAAACAACTTCCCAAAGAAAATATGTCAAAGAAAATTGCTCAGTAAGGAAATGCAATTAAAAGTACACTGGAAAATTACTATCCATATATTAGTAATGAATAAAATGAAAAAACCTTATTTAGTATTGTTCAGAGACATGACGAGTTGGACCAAGGCAATGTATAGAGGAAAGAGTTTATTTGGGCTTACTGTTGCAGAGAATACTGCAGAACCATCTCAGTCCTTTGGGATGAGAAGAAACTGACTTTGCAGGTAGCTGGATGTTAAAAGGCCCAGAAGAACTGGGCAGGGCTATAGGGTAGGAAGCAGCAAGCCTACTTGGTGTGTGGTGAAAGAAGAATTTGGTGTATTAATATTAAATTTTTATGTCACATTCCCTTGGTTTATAGCAGCTTTTTCTATAATGAAATTTATGCCATATTCTCTTGAGTTCATAATGGTAAGGTAGAGGCAGGAGTCATCAGACAACAAGGCAGGATCACACCTTGAACCACATGCACAAAATAGAGAGAGGTGCATTGGAAATGGCCCCCAGTGTGGCATTTCCTCTAGCAAAGCTGTACCACCTAAACCGCCCCAGTGGGCGCCACCAACGCAGTCAACGTATTCAAATGCCTGAGGCTGTGGGGGAACATTTCTCATTCAAACCACCACAGATCTCAATGCATTGTAGAACAAAAGCTACTTTGACTTCTAAAACTGATCTTCACACAGCTTGGATTAGACCATTTTTCCAACCCTCCTTTGAGCTCCCAATCAGTTAGACTCCTTTTTCTTCCTAATCCCCCTCAGCTCCTGCCAACTTATATGATACTTTCTACCTTTTCATAAACTGAAACCATAGGGAACCATGATTAAAATGTAAGTTTACTGTATCCTTAAGTTATCACACCAAAAGGCATCACAGCCTTCTCCAGAAGCATCACATGGACCTGCATGCAACAGCAAATTTTCTAGAAATCACATTGAAAGAGTAAAAGTAGGTAGCAGAGATTAAAGAAATATTCTAACTAACTCCTCATATAAAAAAATACAATCATTTCAACATGATGTTAATGTAATTAATACTATTAATATTAATTATTAATGAAATCTTCACAATCCTGGCTGTGTTTTCCACTTACATTATGGTTCAATCCAGATGATCAAGTGTTCAATGCTAGTGGATGCTTTATTACACAGCCCAGGGTGAGACATCTCAGGTTTCCAGGAAACTGGGCATTGGAAGCTATCAAGATCTTTGAATTAAGTCAAATCTGTGGGTGCTGTAAAAGGGAATGATGAGGATTTCTAAGAGTGGAAAGGGTTAATGACCAGCACAATAAAATCAGGTTCCTCCTTTACTTAATTTGCTTCTAAGAAATTCTACATCATGTCTTTTGACAAAGGTTGTCAGACCCGAGACAAGACCTCATCTTTGATCCTCAGCTTCATCATCTATTGCATGGGGAAACATCTGTCAATAGGATTATGGTGTTTTGAATGAGAAAAACGCCCCCACAGTCTTGGGCATTTGAGTATTTGGGTGCCATTTGATGATGCTGTTGGTGGCAGTGGGGCGCTCTAGGTGGTGCACCCTTACTGGAGGGAATATATCACTGTGGATACACACTGGGAGTAAATAGCTTGGCCTACTTTCAGTTGGCTCTCTCGGCTTCATGCTTGCATTTGAAGACACAAGTGGTCAGCTTCCTGTCCTTGCTGCCATGCCTGCCATTTGTTGCACCCTTTTCCAACATGATGGACTCTTCTCCCTCTGGAACTCTAAGTCCAGTTAAACTCTCTCCTCACTGAGTTGCCTAGGTCGTGATACTTTATAACAGCAATGTAAAAGTAACTAATACAGAGACCAAGCCTAGGTCAAGCCTAGGGCTTCCTTTAATAGTTGCTGGGGCAGTTCATGGTAGCCCTGTATGAAAGCCCTGGGATTGAGTGTGAAACAGCAGTCACAAGTCTCAAACCTGGATTAAAATCTCAGGCTTCCCAATGCTTTTCCCATAGACCAGACTCTCAGTCAGCTAGAGTTCTGCAATATTTGATAGAGAAATGAGTGTCAGGGAATCTTGGAAGATTTTCTAGAGCCTACCATGCTAACTGTTCACCATGGTCAGGTAGGTGCTTGAGTATCCATCATATTGGAAGAATCACTGCATTCTAAAACTTGATAGACAGTGCTCAGTTCCCATCGTTTATAATTCCAGCACAGATAAAATATTGCTCAAACTACACTACCAAACACATGTAAAAAATAAAAAATAAAAACAAAACATAACAACAACAAAAACCCAAAACAGAGTCAAGTCTGGAATAACATCCTGCTCTCCCAGAATCTTCCCTCTGTCTCGTATTGCCATGCTAGCCTCTTTCCTGTGTGTAATCTTGACAGACACTTCTCTGTTGGAGCTCTTTGAGTCAAGTTACTGTACAGCATCTCTCCTATTACCTTCTGAAATTGGAACCAATGGAGAAACACACAGGAGTTAGACAGATTGTGAGAGAGTATTGTTTTAGAGTAAATGCCAGAAGCTTCCCAACAGTTCACCCGTGAGTGAGAAGAGACACCAGCCCCATCACAGGAGGTGGACAGTGAAGGTCTGCTCTAAGCTGAGCTCATGAATGAACAGACCAGATTGTTGATATCCTGAGGCATCTACCAAAGTAAAGATTACCTAGAGAGCCACTGAGCACGCTCAGTAGTGTCATGCAAACTCTCCAAAGAAGTCAACCTACAAGAAAAAGACATGGGAAGAAAAATCAGTCCTTAGCAGAAAACCCTCTGCATGCATGAGGCCAGGGATATTGATTCTCCATAATCAGGATCTGCTCCTACATAAATGCATCTGTCCACATTATTATAATACCCTCATAAAGTTATGTTATATGCATTTGTCCACATTATTATCATAATACCTTCATAATGTTTACATGTATGTATATATATATACACATATATGTATATATATATATTTACTCACATGTTGTCAAGATGCCAAAGGTCTTTATAAATATCATCATATAGACCTGCAGAAAGTACATTTCACGGTGTAAGTTTCATTCATTAGTCCCAGTGCCTATCATAGAATGAATTTTCCTCCAGAATCTACCAGACAAAGAAAACAAAGAAAGGGATGATACTCCTGCCTTCACAGAAACTTTTAAAAATGAACAAAAATAAGCCAGGTGTGATGTCATACACTTTTAATCCCGGCACTCAGGAGGCAGAGGTAGATGGATTTCTGGGAGTTCAAGGCCAGCCTGGTCTACAAATTGAGTTTCAGGACAGCCAGGGTTGTTACCCCTGGTCTACAAATTGAGTTTCAGGACAGCCAGGGTTGTTACCCAGAGAAATGCTATCTTGAAAAACCAACAGCCCCACCTCCCAAAAAGATACTATGGATGGTGATAAAGTGCTATCGAGAAAAAGAAGGCAAACAGTTAAGCACAGAAGTTGCCACGATGATTAGGGAAACCTACATAGAAAAGGGGCATTAAAAGAAATATCCTGATGAGAGGTGGGAAGAACCCTGCAGACATCGTGGACAAAAAAGTCTTTCCAGCCGAGTAAAGAGCAAATGCATAGGCCCGGAGAAGGATGCCTGGCACGCGGGAGGGCAGCAGACTGGCCAGTGGGGCTGGACCAGAATGAATGAGAGAAGTTCACACATCACCTCTGTCTGTAGGGTATTACAAGTTTATTGTATATCATTTCAGCCTCTTTCTGCTTGTGTTTTAAAGTTCAGGTTCTTTTACCCATTTCACTACAGAACACTCAGTAACAGCAAACAAGCTCATGCCCACCTATCTCAGCCATGTGAGCTGGCCTGCCAGAAACGTCCTGGAGGAAAGCATTTTCTCTTCCCTCTTCATGATACCTGCCTGAATTAATCTGCTGCTCAGCAAAAGCCATTCAGAAAATAAACTCTCTCTCTCTCTCTCTCTCTCTCTCTCTCTCTCTCTCTCTCTCTC
>CAJQZJ010033828.1:5147647-5158740 GCA_907164525.1 Lophiomys imhausi | reverse complement strand
CTCTCTCTCTCTCTCTCTCTCTCTCTCTCTCTCTCTCTCTCTCTCTCTCCGTGTGTGTGCATATGAGTGTGTGAGTATGTATGTGTGCACAAATGTGTGTGTGTGTGTGTGTGTGTGTGTGTGTGTGTGTGTGTGTGTGGGTGGGGTGAAGGACATGCTGAGAATATAGCCTCCAGACTCTCCTGAAAGCCTGCTTCTGTTGGACATTTCCCGGTTGACTCTGGGTTTCCCCAGTGGAACCAATCTCAGACCACAAGGCTGTCCATGGGTATACCCACTTCATACATAGCACAGCATATGCTCACCATCTTAGTCCGGGCTGCCCTAACAAATTACGACAGAATGACTGAGTTAAACATCAAGCATTTATGTCTTTCTGTTCTGGCAACTAGAAGGACTGTTTGGTCTGGTGCCTGACTTGCAGATGGTGGCCTTCTTACTTGAATTCTCCTTCAGAAGATACAGAGTTCTTGGGGTCCTTTTGACATGGCACTAAATTGTTCATGTGAGCTCCATCCTTAGGACCTAGTTACCATGGGAGGCTCAACTTCCCAATGCATCACACAGGGCATTAGGCTTCAACATGCATATTTAGAGAGAATATGTTTCATCCGCAGCACTCACTGGTAACCCTCAGACATGTGCAACTGTGACCCTGTGTACCACTTTGTTACACAAGTACAGATACTTAACCAAAAGTTTAGATAGTTTCCAACAAATCAAGAAAACTCCTGTCCTTCAGCATTTATGTTTTGAAAGATAACACCTTTTTTTGAAGGCAGGACAGGGTTGGTTGTCATTATGTCCATAGCTCATAGCACAGACATTTCTATTGGTTAATATATCCTAGAAAAATACATAATTTGAGATAAGTCACAAAGTAGAGTCTTGTGACTGAAATAAATGTGCTCATCTCCTTTCATCTTAAAATGTCTCAAGCTGGCTGATTGGATGGGAGATTATTTAACTCAATGACTTCCTTTAAAACATATTCAAGATTTGTTTATCTCCAAGATGGCATCTTGGTCTGTGACAGCTGAAACCTTATATTGTGAAAACATTGTGGCAACATGCAGAAGGGTTTAATTTCCTGATACCACTGTGAATCTTTAAAACTACTGGGACTGGGAGCCTAAGACGGCTGACTATCTAACATGACTATTTAATAAATTGCATTGCTGCCACACCTAAGTCATCCACCTCTCAGAATGTTAGTTTATCCAAATCTTCTATGGTGTTAGCAAAGAAAAGAAAATGCATTTTGTGAATTTTCCTAAGATGCTGAAATTAATATTATCTGTTTGTGGTCTAGGAGTTCTGTTAACAGCCCTGCTGATTTTCCATTAACAGAACAGAGAGAAAGTGTGGTGGACTGCTTCCCTTGGTAGATTAGCAGATTTTTAGTTTTTATCAGCGATTGCTAACCGTTTGTTCCCAGGTGTTGGGAAACATCCGTTGGATGAAAAGCTGGGTTTGGCAACAGCATTAGTGCGCTGGAGAGGTAACTGAGTCATATACAGTATCTTCTGGGATAGTCATACATGTATTGCAGCTGTTAGCCAGCATCCAAAAATAGTTAGCTCTTTTTTTTCTTTTCTATTTGAGATGATTTTTTAGGAATTAGCAAATTTTGGGTTGCGGTGATTATCATTACTAATAGGATGACAGTGTTTTGTATCGGCAACAACTTGTCCTCATAGACCAGATGCTCCCCTTGTGAGAGGACATGGTTAGTGGAATCAGGAGATGGTACTTGTGGTACCCGATGGTAAACAAAGTTATCTGACAAGCCTAGGACTAGGCTCAGAACGGTTGATCTACAATTTTCACTTAGCCTCAGGGAACAGAATTTTGTGAGTTTTTCCGTCGATCCCTAGGCAGTCCCTCAGGGATTGAAATTGCTGAAGAAAATATTTTGAATAGAAAAATATTCATTATTATTATGAGTTTATGATGGAGTGGTGTTTTCATACCAAGTGCATACAGAAGTCAGAGGACAACTTTCTGGAGTCCTTTGTGGTGTCCCTTCCACCTCCATGTACATTCTGGGGGTCAAATTCAGGCATGTATGGGAGATGTATTCTTGGAACCTTATGAATCTCCTGGCCTTGGACTATAGGAGAGAAGTCCACTCACCCTTATACATAATACTTTTCTTAAAATTTGTTGGAAAATTTCTCTTAAACTTTTGTATCCATTTCAATTGATCATTTCTATTGACCTTCATGAACAATACATTTTTATCAGACATTTTATCAGAAACTACGAGACAATTAAAAAAATGCCTTCATTACTTTACAGGTTTCCTTGAAAGATGAGGATACATTCCAGTACACCTACATAGATAATTGTTTGTTTATTTGCTTGTTTTTAGAGAAGCTGAGGACAAAACATGAGTCTTGGGAAAAAAATGAATAAATACTAACTTAGAATGCGTCATATTCCCTAACAATGAAGTATGGCACAGGAATGCTCACCTCTGCCCATTGTGACTCTGAGCTGTGGGTGTTTCTGAACATATGGCAAATGATGTTGCCCACTGTTTGCCTCTCCCCTCCCTCTGAGATATGCAGAGGAGACTCGATCAGCATTTCTAAGGAGGGTGATATAATTATATAAACTTACTGAATTTTCATGTGTGGAAATGAATTAGATAGCTCTTTCCTAGCAATAGGAGTATCTGTAAACAGTGTTATTGAGTGTGCATTATGAATTAACTTAGCATAATTGTCATAGGAGACAAATATTTTCTAGCATTTAATTGTCATCCATCCACCAAAAGGGCAAACATGATCGAACAAATCAGATTCTAATCAATATTGAGTCTGACTGTTGGTTTATACCTAGCCTGCAGTTTTTTCCTAGAAAATTATTTAGCCTGTTTATATTGTATTACATGTTATTTGTACTGGAAATTTTATCTTCATTCCCCAAGCTTCAAATTCTACAGAATATATATATATTTTTCTATCCTGTGTTCTTTAGAACATTTTTTTTACATGGTTTAGCAGAACAATTACCTAGTAGTTCAATAAAATTGTTTCAAGTGCCTATTTTGTGTAAAGGCTTCCTAAATGCAATGTGGATGGCCACAGGGAGAGGCACAGGAGGACTCTATCTTCAGGAAGCACTGGGTCGATAAGGGTGCACCAAGGAGCGTCAGTCAGGACAAGCAGTGATGAGCAGGCCATACAGTTTTTCAATCCCTGTCTAGGAACTGCTTTCACCTCAGGAGCACTTGCTTCCTGCAGTGTATTTTACAACTGGAGATGGTCTCATGCTTTAGGATGGTAAGACATGATCTTTGTGATGTTTTTCTCTAGACACAGGATGCCAAATATCTGTGCACCTGATTCCCCTTGAGACTGACATCAGCCCTTTCCTAAATGGATTAGCCAGAGGCAGGGAGGCAGCCTGTGGTTATGAAATGGAACGATGTTAACTATTAGTTTATCTACAGTGGTGAATGGTAAGTGTGCAGCCCATTCCATCTGTTACAACTATTTCACATTCCCCTTTAGAAATATATTCAGAAATGTATTACAGGTTTAATAAAGTCCATATTTCAGATTGCATACAGAACTCTCAAAACAACATAGACTAAATGACAAAATAGCAATAGCACACCATTACTGCCTTAAATAATAACTCATAATTTATGAAGTTAGTGTGCATACATTAGACTCGGTTACAACTCTATATAGCAAAGTGATCTTTATCTTTGTAAATGAAGGGATGGTTATTGTGAGTAAGGCAGAAGGGTTTGTTTACAGCAATGGTTCCCAGCCAGGGTGATTTAGCCATAGCAAATTATACAGAGGCGGTTTTAGTTGTCACAACTTATGAGGTTGGGGAACACTACTAACATTTAGTGGCTAAGGGCCAGGGGTATAACTAAATAGCATAAATTACACAGAATGGCCTCTACTATCAAAGATCACCTATCCCTAAAATGTTCATGGTTTCAAAACGGCAACCTACAGAGTGGGAAAATATCTTTACCAACCTCACATCTGACAGAGGGCTAATATCCATAATTTATAAAGAACTCAAGAAATTAAACACCAAGAAACCAAATAATCCAATCAAAAAATGGGAAACAAAGCTAAACTGAGAATTCACAGAGGAGGAATCTCTAATAATCGAGAGACACTTGAAGAAATGCTCAGCATCCTTAGTCATCAGAAAGATGCAACTCAAGATGCCCTGAGATTCCATTTCACACCTGTCAGAATGGCTAAGATCAAAAACTCAAATGACAGCACATGCTGGTGAGGCTGTGGAGAAAGGGGAACGAACACTGCTCCATTGCTGGTGGGAGTGCAAGCTTGTACAACCACTATTGAAATCAGTCTGGTGATATCTTAGAAAACTTCGAATAGCTCTGCCTCAAGACTCACCCGTACCACTTCTCGGTATACATCCAAATGATTCCTCACCAAACCACAAGGACATCTCTTCATCTATGTTTATAGCAGCTTTATTTGTAATAGCTAGACACTGGAAACAATTTCAACTGAAGAATGGATTTTTTAAAATGTGGTACATTTACACAACGGAATACTACTCAGCCATCAGAAACAATGAAATCATGCAATTTGCTGCCAAATGGATGGATCTAGAAAAGCTCATCCTGAGTGAGCCATCTCAGACCCAGAAAGATTCATATGACATCTATTCACTTGTAATTGGACATTATCCATGTAGTACAGGATAACTATCCTACAACTAACACACCAAAAGAAACAGGAACATAATAGACCTTGTTACCTGTTAGTGGGACACTTTGACCTGATGGAGTTGCCATGTAGGCCCCCAGTGCAAGAAGAAACTCTTAACACTCATATGACTGCTGAACTGAGGGGGGCTGATATATAGGGGCACCCCACACCAGAGGAGTAGGATAGGTGGGAGAGAGGGATGAGGGTGGGAGGGTGGGACCGGGAGGGGTGGAGAGAGGGGACTGTGATGGAGATGTAACTTGAAGTAATAAATAAACAACAACAACAACAAAAAATGTTCATGGTTTCAAGGTTTCAAGCCTGCGTCTATGACCATAGTGTTGGCAAGATTTCAATCTGGCATTTTGCTCTCAATCCAGTAGTTTTTCTATGCCCCAAAGGGACAGCTTTCAACATGAATTGAATGTGGAAGTACAACCTCTTACATTTTATGTTGTGTTCATTTTACTTCTTGTTTTCCTGAGCTACAGGGAAAAGATGGAAATTATACCTTTAGTAGACAATGAAATGTTGCTATAGTATAAAATTGTTGCCAGTGGCTTTGGGAAGATTTTCAGCAAAGCCTTCCTTCCTCTGAACTTCCTCTAACTCTGTAATATCTGCAATTATAATTTTGCATAATAAAAGGGTGATAAAATTGGGCTATGCTTCCCAATTTTAAGGCTGAACCAGACAACATCTAGAACCACCCAGGAGAGAGGGGAGGCAGGAATAAATGATTAACACGTGTATGTATTCTCAATTATCGATGGTAATGGCCCATGGATATAATGTGGATTTGCCAAGGCTGCTGATAATCCAAAGCCTATTTTTATTGAGATTTGGAATACAGAACATTATTTTAAAAGGAAAGTCATTGATCTAATAATTACCTTCATTTTGAGGTAAGCTACTGGAGTAGTTATTTTTAATTCCCCACATACACATCACTATGAGGCAGGAGCGGCATCCAAGAATATCCTAGTCAGTGGGGCATGTCAGCAAAGATGAAACATGAAAGCAGGATGCGCATAGAGGAGGATGAGAAAGCTATGGCAGAGGTATAGCAGAGTCAAGGGCAACTGAGTCGAGGACATGTTTAATGGAGCCCTAGTCAGAGCTCAGATTGTGGATACTGACTCATTTCACAATCATGTGCAAGACACTTCATTTCTGTGTACCTCAGTTTCCTTAAATATAAAATGAGAGAATTTATGTGTATCTGTGTATTCTCTGTAAGGTTATCTTGAGAACTAAATGCATTTTAAAAATTCCTGGATCAAAGTATGATTGTGTTTTTCAGTTGTAAACACAATTCTAGAAAGTGCATGTGTGGTGATATATGATATAAACACATGGTATGTCATCTCATGAAGAAATAAAAAAGAAAAGAAAAAACACAATCATAAACCAGTGCATTTGGTTCATTTATATTTTATTTAAAAATTTTAATATATAGATGTATTAGAGTTATGTCTATAGATAGGGAAAAAAATCCAAACTCTCTTTTCTCACTGAGGAAAATGTAGTTACTTCTCAGCTGAGGAGTACACAGTTGCAGAAGATCACTTCCAAACAGAATATAAGGTAGAGAAAAGCAGTTTGAATCCCAGGAAAAGGGTATTGAGGAGCCTCAAAGTTCCCTAAGAGGTTATCTCTCAAACGAACTCTGGTTGTGACAAGCAGGTCACTTGAAAAGAGGCAGGCGGATCAAGGGGATCTGTGAGGTAGCAAGAAGGATGGGATCTCACTGGATCCCGATTTTCTCAGAGTGTTATGATTAGAGATTTTTTTTGTTGTGGAGGTATGATTTCATGATGTTAACAGGGATACCTTCCAGTGGTCCCACACAGGAATGTTCCTAGAGGTTTAAAATTACAAGCTTCCCAGATAGGAAAGCCTGGGCTCACTGGTCTGGTAGGGGTAATAGGATGGCAAGAAGGGGTAATAGGATGACTTTGTGTGGCTCAGATGTAGCCAAGTTTGCAAACCCATTTGGTCAAAAGCTTTCTCTACCCAGAGGTCACAGGTGTCAAATGGGCAATGTAAGGGCAGATCTGTGGCCTTTCTGAACTAGGTTTGGGATGGTGGAAGGAGGGAAGACCATTTTCTGTGGCCAGGATGGCCAAAAGTGCCTCAAATTTGGTGCTGATACAAGGTAGAATCCCTATTATAGAAATCTGAGGCTGGCCACCATCCTCACCCCAGACTCCCCTACTGCTGAGCCCATTCCCTAGTCACATTACCAGATGAAGTCAGGCAACAAGTCCTGAGGAAGGCACAAATACACCAGTCCCACATTTGCTGCCCCAGCCCTCCATGCCCAGGTCCAGAATGTCCCAGAGCAACACAGACACTTGGCCTTCTGTCCCCTCTCTCACCACTAGAAGCTTTTCTTCCCACTCCTTCAGTGACAGGGTTTCCTCAGTGTGCTCTGAAATGACCAACAACTCTGTTGGCTGGGGTCCTGCAGGCAGGCTCATCTCAACATGCATTAATGCTCAGCCCCACCTCTTGTCTCCGGAAACTCCCAGGAGGAATGCAGCAGCCAATCACAATGGGCTGCACCACTTCCCACAAGTCACCAGATAACATCTCCTGAGCCATCCAGTCGCTTTGTTTGATTCAGTACAGATTATTTCTTCCAGTTTACAAAACCCAGGTCTATATGAGGCAGCCCTGATGATGTATGGGGTAGAAGTGGGGTCAGGGATGGCTACACCACCAAACACCTGTCAATAGTGACACTAGGACAGTCCAGACGTCCCAGTGGGAGTGAATTGGGCTTAGAAGCCCTCTTTTGTGAACATCTATCACCATGAAAAGATTTGAACAGAAATATGCAAATGGAAGACATATGACTTGGAGAACTGATGAAGTTCACTTACCATTTGAAGCTCTAGAAATTGATGAATAGATGTAATGATACTGCTTTGAAGTGGTGTGTGTGTGCATGTGCGTGTGTGTCATCCAAAGTATGTTTCCAGAATTAACACCACCACCATCTCCCAGGATGCTTTCTGGTGCTTGGGGTCAAACATCCAATGGTATTCTAGCAAACACTGAACGTCCAACTATCTGATGAAAACTTCTGAGTTTTAGTGCTCATTGATTTCAATGGTATAAAGGCTTCCACCTGGCCAATTTTAAATACAACGTTTGGTAGGGATGGGGGTGCAAAATTGGTTTTCACAAGCCAGAGGAAGCTGGGTCTAACACCCTATGGTATATATGGGTCCCCTTCTCTCTCCATGTTGGTGACTGAGGCCCAGCAGTGTGAGTTTTAACAAATTGAGACATTCCTGTGATACTAACCAAAGTCTGTGAAGTTGCTTTAGGAGGCTCTAGCCTTTCAGAATCATTGTTAATAAGGCAAAAAGCACCAGAATGAAGTCCTAAACTGCTATGTCCATTGGTTTTATTAACTTGAAAATATTCATGGCAGCCATCCCATTTGTGCACATCTGCCATAAGCAGTATTGTCCTCATTGTGACTTAGCCACTCAGTCAGGACTGCCCTTGACATTTCTATCATCTTGTTTTCTTTGCCAACACTCTTGCCTCAGGTCTTGGGAGAATAGTCTCTGAAACAAAGTAGATGCTCAGAAACTATTTGCTGACTTTCTCTCATGGCTTAATTTTATCAGAGCATCAGATAGCTGGTTCCTTCTTGTTTGTATTTGCCTTTGCTTGCTTGTTTTAGCACAGGAAGGGCTAACAAAATGGGTAAAATGTGAGGGAGACTGCTATGATATTTTGGTTTGGCATTCAATTACTGAGGACTTCTTTTTTACCACTGCCACTCAATTAGTGAAATGACCTTGGTCAGGCTGTAGCATTTGATTCTTGACAGCCTCAAGTACAAATGGAGGTTTGGGCCCAGTGTCCTTCAATGTTCTTTTTGTGAACCCAGGGAGGTCTGGATATTACCTTTCTCTTCAGTCTCATGAAGGAAGAGCCTAATCCTCAGGCATTCTATACTGAAGTGATTTACGTTTTGTTATAGCCAGATTTTTTATTGCTGTAGCAACATATCTAATATAAACTGTTAAAAGGGGGAATACTTTATTTTGGCTCTAGCTTTCAAAGATGTCGTTTGTAGTCCTTGGTTCTTTTGGTGTTAGGTCTTTGGGAGAAGTCAAGTATCATGGTGCAGAAACATGTGGTAGAGGGTACTTACCTTGAGGCAGATGGGGGCAGAGAGAAAGGAAGACAAGAAGGGGCCAGATATAGCCCCCTTCAAAGGAATGTTTCCAGTGAGTCACCTCCTACTTTCCCCTACCTCCCCCAAATGCCAACATATTATGATCTATTAAGGGATTAATGCATTGATAAAGGAAGATCCCTCAAGAGTCAAGTATTTTCCCCAAACCCATCATCTGAACCTATAGGGGACACTCTCTATTCAAACCCAAGCACATTATATAGAACTCTGTCATTTTCAAAGCACATCTTACCTGATTGAAAACAGGCATGTAAGGCATCAGGACAAGAGTAATTTAAATGTTGAGAAGTTGTGGAACTTGCCTAAAGTCACCAAATGGTACAAAATGAAGTAACATGTGTATGGACCATCTCTAGTACAGGTTTGGCACTCTGAAGTAGGTAATCTTGACTGTGGGAGTGAAGCAAACTGTTTGCCTCCAAGAAAAGGATTCTCTGCTTAAAAGAAAATACTATGGAAGCTGCCAAGGGAAGGAGACACTTCACTAGTCCTATCCAGCTGCCACCCCCCTATGAACCATGGTAATAAGAAGCCTGGCAAGATATGCAAAATGATGCAATAGGGGCACTCAAATCTTGGTGGCAACCAAAAGCTGTCTAATTGGGCTCAAGGCCCACTGTACAGGAAGGAAATTATGTCTGATGTTGGAAACCTAGACAGCTTTTCAGTGGTAAGAGATCACAGGTCTTAGAAAAGAATCTGCTACTGCCACTTTGCTAGACTAGCAGTATTCCTTACTACATTCTAAATTTTAACCTTATATTTACAGGCGAATGTAGCTAGCACTCTTGTTCAAAGAAGCCTCTTTTTACAGCAAATGGAGATCATTACAGAATACCACAAATGGACTCAACGCAGCGATCAAGAATACCAAGGCTGCTATGAAATAGTCTCTTTTACCTAGAAATGGCTGCATAAACATGAATGGAATGAGGGCAATATCCATGAACATGATAATGTGGATGGGGAAATTTATATGTATCTCACCCCTCTACACAGAAGGATAATCAGCCTCTTCCAAGGGATGGACTCCCATATTAGTTGTCCATTGCAAAGTGATTAGCCCTGAAACCATGTATACACAAACAACAAAAATAGACTCTGAAACTGGTATTTATATGTATTTGTACACACACAACACAGACACACACGTAGCAATAATAATCAAAGGGGATATCAACTTGAGAGACAGGCATTGGAGTTCAAGGAAGGATATCTGTGAGCGTTGAAGGGAGGAATTCAAAGAGGGTAGGTGAAGTAATTCAAGTTCAATTAAAAATCATGTAGTTTGCAACCGAATGGATGGAACTAGAAAAGCTCATCATGAGTGAGCTAATTCAGACTCAGGAAGACACACAAGGCATATATTCACTTATAATTGGATGTTAGCCATATAGTGCAGGATAACCATCCTACAATCAATAGACCTAAAAGAACAGGAACATGGACTTGGTTACCTGATAATGGGACACTCTACCCTAGTGAAACTACCTTGTGTGCCCCCTGTGCAAGAGGAAGCTCTTAAACATCATGTGACTAATGAACTGAGGGGGGCTGATACATGGAGGTACCCCACACTGGAGGAATGGGATGGGTGGGAAAGGGGGTAGAGCGGGGAGAGTGGGACCAGGAGGGGGTGGAGGGAGGGGATGGTAATGGAGACATAACTTGAAGTAATAAATAAATGTTAAAAAACATAATTTAAAATGTTAATGGTAATATTAACAACACTGGAATTTAAAGTATGCTCCATGTCCAGTTACATCCTTCTTTAGGTGTAAAGATGAGGGAAGTGTTCAGGTTAGCTCAGGTGAGGAAGGGGAAGATTGCAAGATGTCCTCCTCTCCTGGATGGGAAGCATTGAGTCTTCTAGCTGATTGGGGAAATTTATACAGATAATCTACTCAGGATTTTATTGTCTACTTTTACAATTTCCAAGACCTTTCTTTTTATCTAAAGAAAAGTTTTATCCACTTACTCTTGATTTCTGCTTTATAGAATCAGGGCATGCACATGATTTGGCTTCTTGGTACAGACCTGGCCAGTTGATCAGAAGATATGTCTACTTTATCTCTCACCTTAGACTACTGTTGATAACTATTTCTTCTTCTTCTTCTTCTTCTTCTTCTTCTTCTTCTTCTTCTTCT
>CAJQZJ010033828.1:5107060-5136368 GCA_907164525.1 Lophiomys imhausi | reverse complement strand
GTGTGTGTGTGTGTGTGTGTGTGTGTGTGTGTGTGTGTGTGTGTGTGGTCTACACATCCTGGTCTGGGACAGTCCATGGTGATTGTAAAAGTTTTTGCACTGATAGAGAGTTGTTTAGTAGATGTTGAAAAGTATAGTGGCATCAGACATATTGTGTTAGATTGCCGGTATTCTGGGGCAGCCTCTGAGAAACACTGGACGTGGAGCCTCCAATATATAACTGAGGAAGAACTCTGGAAGTCAAGTGAGGAACGTCCATCTTTTGTTACTGTTGAAAATCAGCTTTGATTTGCTGTCTGTGGCCCAGCAGACCCTTTATAGGAAATAATATTGGGCTCACCACTGTTTTCCTGTCCTTTGTCAGCCGTAATGGTATTTCAGGATTGGTGTGCTATGTGCCCTGGAAGTGCTGGTGTGCCCTCGGAACGCTCATGTGCCCTGTGAACACTTGGCTTAGGTCTGGAGGTCTGCTTTAGCTTGCTGACTGTTCTCTCTTGCCTAATGTCCCCTATGGGGACTCCACTCTCCTTGTGGAGTGCTGGACCGGACGTATGCGGAGTTACATTGAGCTGGAGTCAGAGTGAGGCTTTTTGTGCCAGGTGCTGTACTCTATCCTGTGTATTTTCTTCCCACTTTAATCCTCTCAAGAATGCAAGTAAACGCAAGCATTACCAGGTCCAATTCATGGATGAGGAAACTGAGCTGCAGTGGTGGTAAGCCACGTGTTCTCAAAGCAGAAGTGATAAAATTAGATTTAAATTCAGGCCTGCCTAGACCCAAAGATTTATGGTCCTTCACACACAATATACACACATTCACACAGTCGCACATATAAGTCCACACAAAGGCATCAAGAGCCAGGCAGCACATAGTTTTCAAGATTGTATAGCTATGAAATACAATATTGAGACCTGGCAATAATGAAATTCTATAATGATCTTTATAGCAGAAAGCCTTTTTAAAAAACATATTTAAGGTAAATATTACAAAATGTTACAAACCTGTTATTTTTCCAGCCTCAGTATCCAGATTAAGTTACCCTTTTAAATTATGATGTATTTCCATGTGACTTAGTATATTGTTCTCATATTATCACATTACTTTTACAGAGAAACTGTAGCATATATTTAAAAAGTCCTTTTTTTTTCCAATGGGAAATCTATGTGTAGCTATGTGTGGTCCAGTGAAGATATTTTCATTTATTTTTGTGTAAATAATCAGATCTGAAATTGCAGTAACATAATGTGACCTATTAATATCTGAACAAATAAGGCCCTCTTATATTTAAAAATAAAAAGGAATGCAGTTCATTGTTAGGCCTTTGAAATGGAATTTGAGCTCTACAATCCTAGATTCAGTTTGCATCCCTGAAATAAACAGTTTGGAAGTTTTGATATGTCTATTACCAGACGTGTGCTTAAAGTGCTAATTTTCTAAATTCAGAAGGGAGTATGGGTACTCTATTTGACAGCGACTTAAGTAAATAAAATGCATTAAACAAGCATTGAGATCCAAGAACTATTGAGACTGAAATGCTTAGCATTTTTGACAGCATCAGCAAATTATCCTTCCCCTACTATTGTAATGAGGAAATCACTTAAATAACAGATGAACAGCAAAGTCACATAAACATATATAATAGAACTATGTAATGAAAGTTTATGCTGTTAATTGCTTGAATCTGTCTTAAATGGTTAGAATCATGGAGCAGTAAAGACTGTCATATAAACAGTTTTGTTTTGAGCTTAAAATTATTCCTTTTCGCTTTTATCTGCTATGATAAACAAAGTAACTCTGTAGGCCTACAGATTAAACATTGACTTCTAATGGTAAACTCTGTTTTATATTGAGAATTTGCAACCTTGTCCAGTGTGCGGAGTTGAGTCTTAGTGGCCTCAGGCCTGTGATCACTAAGGTTGAGTGTTAGAATGCTATTGAGATCTGTTCCCATAATCCAAGATAAGAGATCTCAAGTTGCCTCATAAGGAACATGGTGTGTTTTGAAATGTTCTTCAGTTTACAAGTCTTGAACCAAAATGTTCTTGGCCAAGCCTTTAGAATCTATATGTATGCTAGTTAAATCAGATTCTTGTAGAGGCAACATCAAAACAAGGGCCAGGTAGGAGAAGAAAATCCCCCCCCCCACTTAGTTTTGTATTTTATGAGCTATATTTTTATGACCAGGTGTTCTCCTAAGTTAATTAGATCATGCTAAGTATTAGAGAAGGGAAAACATATTATAGGCTTTGTTATTTTTTGAAAGGTTATTTTTGTTCCAGGTTTCTTAATTACACTGATTAAAATTTTCAAAAGTGGCCACCAATTTCTAAGGCTACACAGAAGTTATCCTCTTCTGCTATTTGTGACCCATTTAGCCTCACTGTAAGCTGGGTGTCTGACGAATGTCTTTTGGGCATGCCTGTCTTTATGCCTAAGAGAGACATAGGACGAGTGACATAGGACGAGTGACACTTCAGTCTCTCATGGAAGGTAGGCTGGCATTCTGTTACAAGTAATGTATGTAAGTGTACGAACACACCCATTTCTTTACATTAGATCCCCAGAAATGGCAAAAGCACTGACTGAGGTTGTCCCATTTACTTTCCTTTCAAAAACAAATAAAGAAAGGCCCAGTTAATCAGCATATCAAATACCCAGGTGTGTTTGAAATCAGTTCCTGTGGATGATTTTTTAGGCTTGTAAGAAAGTCTTACTTAAAGGTGCAGCCACTCAAGTTGTTCAGATGGCTGCTTTTGTACTTTTGTGTGACAATTAACATGTAATGAATGACTTTCTGGACTGCCATTGGTAGTAATTACTATATGTAGTTTATTAGCTGCAAGCCATTGTTGGATGTGCCTGTATTGATTTGTTTTGCAAACAACCCTTCACACATGTGGCAGTATTTGTACATTACTTTGTAAAGAACCTGTTTCATTTGCTGATGTTGACGTTGCCTCTGGAAACTTTGGCTTACACATTCTCATGTGGTAGGATGCCTGCTTTGGTCAGTCATCCGAGGTGAGAAAAGGCAAGCAAGCATTTTTCACTCCAAAAGTTTTATATTCTGACCCCCAGGGAACCCTAAAGAAAACCACACAGTGCATCTTTTTTTTTTTCAAAGTAGATAATTTATGGACTCATATGAGTTTTTAGAGATGCTCTGTTTTATGATAAAGTATCAAAATTTTGGGAGAAGGTTAAATGTCTCTTTCCCAAATCATACAGTAAGTTATGGCTAACAAAGGGCATAAATACACATGTCCCAACCCTCTGGTCATAGTACCTGTGCTGCTATTAATTAAGGTTTGGCCTTCTCAGTTGTTATCAACTTTATATTTTCAATGGAAAAAAACATATAATCTACCATTTCTGAAAAAATAATAAAGCTGAGAGGGTGCTGGATGGACATTATAATCAGGCTTGCTTGTCATCGCAAGGACTAATTTGTCTGAGGCAGTTGACGAATAACTGCTAAAATGTATTGTGTTATTAAAAATAACATAGTAAGACCCATGATTAAATATCAGGGCTGTAATTTAATCTCAGGGGTTCTGGTGCCTTCATAAACCATTTGGCTTTTTTTTCTGTAATGGTGACGTCAGAGCACAGCTTGATTGAATTATGACCCTGGTGGCAGGGCACCTGCCTATACTTACTTCATGGCATGTCAGCATTTCCATTACGAGCTTCCCCCCACCCCCTGACATTTTTAACTTTGAATAGTTAAACTAGTCTGATGGTTGGCATATAAACTTTCAGCCCCTTGGGAACAGACTATTTTCTTAATAAAATAGAGAAGGTGGTGACAGAGCCCCATCATGGAATACCTTCTCGAATGTTCTTCCTTGCTTTAATCTTCCATTAATTTAAACATTCCCTTTTTGGGGTACTTAGCAGAATTGCAAGACCTCCAAATGGAAGGTTTTTAATCTGAAATTTACCAAAGTAGGGCTTAACTACAAAGTCTTTAAAGGACCATTAAATTAGGAAAGGATGGAGCATCTTTGGACAATGTTGAAATGATAGCTCTGCACAATCTAGTCTTCATATTCTGTAAAAGGCTGAAGAGCAAGGCATGAAAACCATCCAAGTTGACATACTTTGTAATTGTTTCTGCAGTCACTTAAGTTGAGTAAAGTTTGATAAAGAATGAATAGGAAGGTGTATTTATTTATATGTCCCATCTAGAGATCTTAGCATAGCTTCTCCAGCTTTGTTCCTTGGGTTTTAATGTTGTCAATGGAGATGAGATGTTGTTTATATTTACCTGGCTCGCTATTGAGCCTCCTATTTTAATGCTGGCGATGGCTTATGTGATAGCTTTTTTAGTGCATGTTAGGTTCACAACCCTGCTTGGCAGTTGTAAGAACATGAAAAACTTTGTGGGAAAGATGTGTTTAAGCAGATCATGTAGCCCAAAAAGAAAACATAGAAAGTACATATAAAATCAACATACATCTTTAAGAAGACATAGTCATGTATAAGTTAAAAACATTTGACTTTTGTTTTTTTTTTAAATCAGTAAGATCTTGCTGTGTAGCCCAGCATGGCCTTGAACTGGTGACCCCCTGCCCCTGCTTCCTCAGTGCTGAGGTAGGGTCTGGTGCCTCCACACCTGGCAGAAGTTTAAATAAATGCAAATGTATTTCTTTTTTAGTTTTGTTTTTTGAAAGCTTATTTCTTACCAGAGGAACCAACTGATAAAAGTTTCATGAACACATCAATTTTGATCCTGAAAGAGGGGCATTTGTATGTAGAGGTCAAATTTGTATCAAGGTAACTGTGTAGCAGTTCAGAGAAAAGAAAGTACAGGCAGGACTCATGGAACCCATTCCAGGGGATGGTCTAGGCCTTGTCCTCTAGTAAAATCGCCTGTCCCCTGGGCACACACACATGGGATGCTCTTCAAGTGAACTTTCTTGCCTTAAATGTCAATTTTGTTATTGTCTTTTTTCTCCTAAATTTGAATTTCCTAAGGAGTATAACAAATTATGATCCATTGCCTTCCAAAAGTACAAGTTCTTAGGGGTAACATTAGGTGGGGAAATTGGAAATTTTTGTTTTTTTCTCCAAAAAATTTTAATGTAAATTAGTTTCATATTCTTCCTCTGATATTCAGAGAGGAATTTTCTTTCTTAATCCCAAATGATAGTTCCTTTGGAGAAAAATATTCATTACACTAATTTGTGAAATTCTGTTTTTTTTTTTTCAATGTTTATTTCTAAGAAGCCAAATCATATGTCTAATATTATAGAATTTTAAATCCCATCTCTTAAATTACAAAGAGCAACATGACCACTACCAGCATAATTCAGGAGGTGTTTCACCTGCTCAGAAAGAAAAACTACAAATTTAAAATATCTTACAATTGCAAAAGTTCATCATCTTTTTTTTTTTTTTTTGGTTTTTCAAGACAGGGTTTCTTTGTGTAGCCCTGACTGTCCTGGACTCACTTTGTAGACCAGGCTGGCCTCGAACTCGCAAAGATCCGCCTGCCTCTGCCTCCCAAGTGCTGGGATTAAAGGTGTGCGCCACCACCGCCCGGCTGTTCATCATCTTTTTTATTGTCATTGCCACCTTCATCACCAGGGTCGGAGCTAGCAAGAAAATGTACTAGTCCTGGTTGTCACGCGGTAATTCATGAGTACATTTCAAAAGCTGTCTCAACAATAATAACATCTCAGCCCAAAGTTACAGGACATTGGTGAAAAAAACTGTGTCGTAGTCCCATTCTTTGAAAGAGCCTATTCCAATTGTTTCACAAGCAGGAACAATATGTACATATGCATGTAGACACCAAGCCTCTCCCCAAAGGTCAGAGATGAAAGTTTTCTCTATAGTGTAGCAAGTGCTTCCAGTTACAAATGGTTGCAGATTCAAACACTGGTTGAGATTGGTTAAGGGAGAATTTGTTGATGAACAGTTAGGTGTGCTAGAGGGTTAAAAAAAAATTCTTCCAAAGAATATTCTAGGTACACTAAAAAATTCTCTTGAGATCTTATGTACTCTCTTGATCCTTTCTTCCCTTTTTCAAATAATAAGAGGTTTATATTATAAATAGTTTGCACCCCATAATGTTACTCTCATAGTAACATTTTTTCATTTAAAATTTATTTATTTTGGGTGTACTTGTGATGTGTTTGTTGGGTGTGTGAGTGGAGGTCAGAGGACAACTTTGGAGAGTTGGTTCTCTCTAGGTCTATGAGGACTCTGTGGATCAAATCCAGGTCACTCAGGTTAGGGAGTGAAACCTTTATGTACTGTGCTGATTAGTTTTTGGTCAGTTTTAAACGAGTTAAGGTCTGGGAAGGGAGAACCTTAATTGAGAAAATGTCTCTATCAGATTGGCCTGTAGTCAAGCCTGGGGACCATTTTCTTGATTAATGATGTATGTGGGAGGGCCCAGATCACTTCAGTGGCGCCATGCCTGAACCTATATGGCCCTGAGTTGAATAAGAAAGCGAATTAAAAGGTGGGTGTGATAGCGCAGGCCTTTAATATCCGCACTTGAGGCAAAGGCAGGTGGATCTCTTAATTTGAGGCCAACCTGGTCTACAGATTGAGTTTCAAGACAGCCAGGGATACATAGAGAAACCCTGTCTTGAAAACCCGCCTCCAAAACCCAATAAACCAAAACAAACAAAAAACCCAAGTTGAGCAAGCCATGGAGAACAAGCCATTAAGTGTCATTCATTCATGGCCCTTGCTTCACTTGCTGCCTTGGGTTCCTGCCTTGAGTTCCTGCCCTGACTTTCCCTCATGATGGAACTGTAGCTGTAAACTATGAACAAAAGTAAACCCTTTCCTCCCCACACTACTTTTAGTCATGTTGCTTATCATAGCAATAGAAAGCAAACTAGGACTCCTGGAAGTTTTGGCCATCAGGTACTTATAATATTTAAAATCAAGTTTACATTTTCATAAATTATCTGGTCTTACAATTTTGAAAAGACCAAACATTGTCGTGTGTGTGTGTGTGTGTGTGTACACATGTGTGTGTGTGTGTACCAGGCATGTGTGTGAGTAGTCCACGGAGGCCTTATTTTCTTCAGTTAGTGTCTGTTACTTTACCTGGGGGTAGACTAACCCTAAAGGCCAGCTAACCCTAAAGACTATTATGTCTCCCTAGCATACTGAGAGTAGCCATGCCTGACTTTTTAGGTGGATGCCTGGGATTTGAACTCAGGCCCTTGTGGATATTCACTGAGCCATATAGCCGACCCAAACACTATCAGTTTTATGTTTTAGTTCTTGTTTGAGTAATTGTCCTCTTGAGCATCTTCATCCACTAACTGATCCTACAAACCATTGAATACTTTTCTGGTCTGTGATCTAGAATTCTTCTTATACTTTAAATTATTAATTAACTTATGTATTGTGTTTGTGTGGGTGTACAAGTACCACATCACATGTGTGGAGACCAGAGGACAGCTTGAGGGAAACAGTTCTCTTCTTGAATCATGTGTGTCCAAGGGCTCGAATGCAGGTCTTCAGGTTTGGCTGCAAGCACCTTAGCCCAGCAAGCCACCTTATCAGCTATCCTATAGCTACTTTTAGCTACGAGGTTAGTTTTCTTCTGACTTCTAATTTTCCCTTGATTTTATGAAGTTTTTATTATTCATTATCTTCTTTCCTTATGTAGAACTATTTTTCTTTTACACAATATATACTCTTGTTGTGTTAAGAAAATTCTGTTCTTTATAAAAAAATAAAAAAAATTAATCAAGGACATAAATAAATAAATAAATAAGCCAGTCAAAAGCAAAAAAATAAAAAAAAATAAAAATAAAAAAAAGAAAATTCTGTTCTTTAACCCTTAAGATTCTGACAGAATTGGGTCAGGTCTTGGTTGTTGAAAGAATGTTGAACAGTTTGGGATCGCACAAGGGCAAATATATATATTTAATTTGGGCATGTTGAGGGAACATTGATGGCTTGATGGAACTCTTAGGAATGAAAAACTTCCATGTCCTTATTTGCTTTGTCACTTCATTCCTTTATTCAAGGTGTCAACTTCTGCATTTAAGTGGAGTGTGCTCCTGTTGGCACTAGAGAAAGTTCTGCCACAATTCATTAGGGGAGTGCTTTTAAATGAAGTCATGCGGACCTCTGCAAAAGTTGGGTTTCAAATATAGTTGAGTGCACATTTCCAGTTGAAATCTCAACTTTAGAATCCATGTGTGTGTGTGTGTGTGTGTGTGTATGTGTATATATGTATGTGTGTGTGTTTGTGTGTGACTGTAAAGGAAATTCTAGAATGAGTGTGGGAGTTGGACCTTAAGGTGGATTGTTATGAATGTTCCCACAAATTTAGTGCCAGAGTCTCTATGGGAAGTGATTATAATTATGTCTCACATGTCATTTTTGAGCAGAAATTTTAAAATTGCCAGTGTGAGATTGATTTACTTGAAAGACACTAAAGATGTCTTTTTATCTTCACATTTGAATTCCTGTATATTTATTTTATAATTTATACACAGTAATATAGTTTTTTTTTTATTTACTCTGTGAGTGTATGTGAGAGAGACAGAGAAAGACAGAGAGACACACACACAGAGACAGAGACACACCAACACCCCCCGACACACACACAGTACACTAGTCTTACTATGTAGCCCAGGTTAACTTAGAATTCATGATCCTTCTCTCTCAGCCTCCTGAGTGCTAGGATTTAAAACGATTCCTTAAGTTTAAATTTTGATTATTCACTGAGTGTCCACCGCGAGGTGAGCCACAGGCTGGACTGTGAAAATGAGTGTGTGAGAAGACAGGAAGGCTCCTGAGTTGCCTGAAAATGGTGGTAGACGTTAGGGGGGAATAAACACCTGACCTATAATAGCCGGTTCGACATGGGGGAGGTGAGGCATGAGAAGTGTTTTCAGTCAGGTTAGCTGACCCAGCCGAACATTTGGGAATGGTTACTTGGAAGCAAGCACTGCTAAACTGAGGTCTGATGGATGAGGGGTCTCTAAGTAGATGAAGTGGGCTGGGCTGGGCTGCGCTTCCACACACAGTGAGGTGTGGTAATCCAGTAGGAGAGCATGATTGGAGTGGATTCCAGAGGTTGGGGGTGGGGGTGCCACAGATCCTGCAATGCTGAGCACAAGGAGTATTGCTGCTGATCAGATTTGTACATGGGAACCTTCTGCTGCAGCCTGGGGCCTGAACCCACAAAGTGTAGCTGTCCCAAGACAGTTGTTAGGCTCCTGAAGACAGATGTTCAGGTTCGAGCTACATTTCTGTGTTCAGACTGTGGTTGGTGAATATGACTCAAGAATTGACTGGAGCCATTTTGTTTGAAATCTGTGCCTTCAGCTCATAGGAGAATATTCCTAGTGAGAACTTGCTTGCTTGCGTGTGTGTGTGTGTGTGTGTGTGTGTGTGTAACTTTCTCTGACATTTTACTTACTTGAGGAGTTACAAGTCAGTTCCTAGGGTGCCATTCTCTTTCCATCCTTATGACTAAGTTCTGCAGAAATGCCTGTATTGCCCGAGAAAAGGGTTGAATTGACTTTGCAATTCTGTTCTTCTAGGGTACAGAGGTAAGGGTCTTCTTTAATGGCCTTTGGTAATTACAGACCATTTAGGCTTGTTATCACTAATGTTACAACTGTTGAATTGATTCTGTTCTTCCCATGGTCTGGTGTCAGAGAACACAGCCACATGATGTTACTGAATATGTTGTTGGTGAACTTGAGGGTGGCCTGATTTATGGGGCATTCTACATGGGACTGTAGCATCATTATTTGATTGTATTTCTGTTTGTATTTCTTGAGGTACACCAAGAGGGAGAAATTATTTGTTAGCTCTTGATTAGGAATGAGACTTCCCACTTTTCCAAATCCCTACCTTCATGTTCCAAATTGCTCTGTTCTAACACCAGCTTCTTTGGCCATGCTTCTCTCTGCCTGTTCTCTCTCCACTCTCCAGTGTATCTTACTTTGGTCTTGGGTGGTCCCTCAGTCTACTGTGCCGCTCTCTCAGTGTGTTTACTATGCAAGTTAGAGAGGAGGCACCAAGGGTTCTCTTTCCTATCTCTGCATGGGCCAGCTAGTTAGCACTGGGGTGCTGCTGTGGTAATAGGCTAGCCTCAGATCTATGCCACTTAAAAATACTTGGCTCCTGATCACTAGAGTTTTTTTGGATACTTCTTCATGTGGGTTCAGGAAGGAGGGAACTCCAAGAGCAAAATTCCTTAAATCTCATGTCCACTGCTGGTGAGCCAAATGTAGTTTGACAGCCATCCGGCACTGTGTATGCTTCCTAGGGAGTTCTGTCAGCCTGTGGGCATGCTTTGGTAAGTCTTAGAGAGAAGCAAAATAAAATGTTCTGGCCTTTCTTTTGGGGAGACACACAAAGCTTCTAGAGGTATACAGCACATTTTAAACATTATTCTTTATTCATTTCATGTGTGTAGGTATTTTGACTGCATGTATGTGTATATACTATGTGTGTATATAGAATCTAGTGATCATGGAGGCCTAAGGAGAACATTAGATCCGTAGGACTGGAATTAGAGAGCTTTGTGAGCCGCCATGTGGGTGCTGGGAATCAAACCCAAGTCCTTTGGAGGAACAGACAGTGCTCTTAACTGCTGAGCCATCTTTCTAGTCTCTTTCTTTTTCTCTCTCTTTCCCCCACATAGGGCATCACTTTGTAGCTCTGGCTGGTGGTAGCTGCAAATTTGTGATCACTCCAGCCTCCTGAGTGCTGGATTACAGACTCTATGCCTGGTTATGGTTTTGCAGGGTTTTTTTTTTTTTTGAGCCTGAGTTTCACTATGTAGCCCTGGCTGGTCTGGAACTCACTATGAGATCAGGTTAGCTTTGAACACACAGAGATCCGCTTGCCTCTGCAACTCAGGTACTGGGATTAAAGGTGATGTGCATCACTTTGCCTGGTGGGTTGTTTTTCATTTTCCTAAATGAAAGTTAGAAGATTAACATAGTCAATGTCATCATGACAGCTGTTTATTTTTCATGCTGGAAATATTTCATAATTAAAAGGAAAAGTAAATATGCTAGGCATGGTAGGTGTAACCTGTAATCCCAACACTTGGATGACTAAGGTAGAGGGTTGCCCGTGAGTTCTAGGATAGCCTGAGTTATGTAGTGAGACCCTGTCTCAAAAATCAAATCCAAACAAAATACATGATATAGACTAGTCCTTTCACTCACATTCCCTCTGTCCACAGACATCTTTTGTTTTCTCCTTTGTGTCAAGACTTGGCTCTACTCCTACTCTCTCCTCAGGTGCACTCCATTTTCCATTTAGCACCAATCAAATACAGATCACACACACTTTTCCCCCTGAAAACCTGAAATGTAGCAAAATTCCAAAGTTTCTGAGAAGTGACCTGAGGCTACAAGTGGGAAGTCTCACATCTGAGGTTTTGTCACTAGGTGCATTAGAACACAGAGGTGCTGAAAACACTGTATCAGCTGACCGCTGGGCTGTAGATGTGAAATGTGAGTGAACTGTAAATGCTTGTGTTTGGACTAGGGTTCCATCCCCAAGTCCGTTCATTTTGTGTATTCGAATATTGCAACATTCAAAAAAATATAGTATTCAAAACACATCTGGTCTCAAGTATTTCTGAAGATAAGGGACACTCAGCCTGTATTATAGGACATTTTATCATATAATATTTGACAGCTGCAGATGAATATGTGTAGCATGTTGTAAGTTATGAAGCTTAGTCATGAAGGAAAGCTTCCGAACCCACCCACCCGTCATCCTACCAGTGAGAGTTGTTTCTGGATGAGCTGCTGGCTTTCTTTTCTATACTTTCCCTCTCTGTGTTGGCATTCCCTTTTGTTTTCACAGCCACAGGTAAGTATTGTAATATGCCACTCCCCCTTTCTTTTCTTTTTTGGAGTAGCTTTATGATATGGAGGTTGTTTTGGCTTGCTTGGGAGGATTGCAGACACGGAATCATACAGTGTTCTGCCCTTTGCTTTTTCTGCTTTGTACATTTTAAAGATTGGTCCAGGTTGATGCTGATGGCAGTCAGTCACTTGTGATATTGATAAACACATCCCAGTTTATTCCCTTTGAACTTCTGATTTGATATCCTGTTTTGTGGAAGGAGTGCTTGGCTTTTTGGCTTTAGTTCTCAGTAGATGCACATGCAGACTCTCTCTGTAAGTGGAAGTGGAAGGCTACAAAGTTATGTAAAAACTCAACAAGACAAGATTTTTTTTCAAGAGTTTTTTTTTAAGTAATCTACATTTTCACCTGCAGCATAAAAGATTATTATGAGCGCATGTCTTTGCCTACTTTAGATGTTAATCAAGCTTCTTAATTTGTATCTTTCTAGTAGGTATAAAACATAAAATGTATCTCATTGTGGTTTCAATTAGCAGTTTTCTTGATGATGAGGCTTTGCATGTATTTATTATCATTACTGTCTCCCTCCTCATTGTTCATGGAGTCTCCCTATCCTGCCTTTTCTACTATCACTCCCTATTGATCTGTAGGTGCTGTTAGAGTTTTGAATAATCGTTCCTTGGTCACCTATTGCAAATATTCTCATGATCCATTCCTCCCCCCCTCCCCCTTTGCAGTACCCTTTGATAAGCAGAGCCTTGTAAAATGACTTAGTTGTTATTTACTTAAGTGCTGTGTGCCCTCCTGTGAAGGTATGTGCATGGGATTGCGGTTGCCCACGGAGGCTGGAAGAGGTCAGGTTCCGTGGAACTGGGAATTGTAAGCCAGCTGTCTTGGGTGCTGGGAATCACACTTAGGTCTTCTGGAAGAGCAGCAAGTGCTGTTAACTGCTCGGCCTTCTCTCCAGCCCCTGCAAAGTCTTTAATGTTGTCATGTAAGTGGCTTTTTCTTTAGGGGTTAATACTTAGAGTCTTGGGTGGAAAGTCATCCTCTACACTAAGGTCAGACAATAAAAGAATCTCATGATTTCGTCTTTTGCAAGTAGATTTTTCCATACTACTTTTTATGTGGAGAGGGAAGCAGGGCCAGATATCCTAGATATGCATTCCCTCTCTAGTGATTGATGGAAGCCCATCCCCACTGGTCTTTCTGTGATCCTTTGGTGTGCATGAATTTCTTGCACTCTGGGTTCTTTAATCTTTAGGGGAGTTTGTCTCCATCACCTCCACATTGTAAGTTTGATGTCATGTTTTCATACTTGGTAGGTAGACTCTTTCCTCCTACTTCTGTCTCATTTGTGTATATTTTACTTTGGGTTATCTTTTGTTTTTATTTTTTAGCTTGTGCTGATCACTGTTATTTTAAAAATTGGCAGGGCAAGGTCATTGATAAGTCTGCTTGGTATTTTAAATGAAGGTGCAAAAAAAATGAAGGTGCAGAGAAACTTGAGATGATTGTGTTGAAACTTGTATTTTTTATTTTATAATTATTCCCTTTCCCCTTGTATTCTCTCATTTTGACCTTTGGTATCAGATTTTTTAAAGTTATACTTTTAGAATGATAGCTTTAAAAATCATTTTATGACATTTATTATTTCTCTGGATGGTTTAGCTTTTTAAATGTTGTATCTGTTATGGATGGACTTTTCTTTTGTATGAAATATTTAAATTGTTGCTGGCATATAGAAATTTGGTTAATTTTTGAATATTTATTTTCGTTTTCATCCATGTTACTAAATTCTCTTATTAGAAAATGATATGTGTGCTCTCTTTAGAGGTTTCCCTATAAGTTGTGATAATGTGTTGATAAAGTAATTGTACTTGATAAAATAATTGTAGTATTTCTCCTTTTAAACCTCTACATGTGCCTTTTCTCCCCCTTGTCTAAGTGCATTGTCTAGGAAAACAAGGCTGAGTGGAAATGTCAGCGGTAGACATTATTATCTTAGTCTTGAATTTTTCTGTCAATAATGCTGTTGGTAGATACATGACAAAAGAAGCCTCTTCTACATGTATTTTACTAAGAGATTTTATAATTTTTGTAATTTTATTGTTATCAGAGGTGTCACATTATTTTGACTTCTTTTGCTGTCAGTTCTGTTAATTTCTCTCAGTAGTATTTTATATGTGCTTGGAAAGAACATGCATTCTCTGGCTATTGAGAGAGGCATTTCTGTGTCCAGAAATTCAAGCTTATTAGTTTTTGTTTAAATCATCTATAATTTTGTGAAGTTTAAAAATGTGCCTGACACCTATGTCATTGAGAAACTTGGGTTGAAATACCCTGTACTGGTGAATTTGTGTTTTTTTTTTTTTTTCTCTCTACATTTTTCTGTTTTGATTTTGTACATGTTAAAATTGCATTATTACATACATTAATGCCTAGAACTACTTTATTTTTCTGTTTAGTCAAGCCCTACTACTCCCATTAGTCTCTCTTCCTTTTTTGTTTTGCTTTTTTGTATATGTGTTTTTGTTCTGATATTTAAAGTTGTTACTGAAATTTAGTTATGAGAATTTTGTAGACACTCTTAGATGTGCACTTTGCATGTCCTTTGCTTTTTCCTGAATCTCCGCCTTTCTTCATGAAATCACTTTCCTGTATGTGGAAGTGTGTCCTTTAGGAGTTTTGCTTGTTTGGGAAAGTTGGAGATCAACTGTAGTGTTTTTCTCCAAATTAATGTTCTATTCTTTCTCTCTCTCTCTCTCTCTCTCTCTCTCTCTCTCTCTCTCTCTCTCTTTCTCTCTCTCTCTCTCGTTTTGAGACAGGGTTTCTCTGAGTAACAGCCTGGCTGTCCTGGAACTCACTGTGTAGGCCAGGCTGACCTGGATGGAATTCACAGAGATGCATTTGCCTCTGCCTCCTGAGTGCTGGGAATTCACAGAGATGCATTTGCCTCTGCCTCCTGAGTGCTGGGATTAAAGGCATGCCCACTATGCTCAGGCAAATATTCTATTCTTACTCTTTAGTGATAACTCTTCAGGACACACAGTTCCATGTTGGCATTTGTTTTGTCTAATTATTCTGATGATTTCATTCTATTGGCTACTTAATTCCATATTGGCTTGTGAGACATTTGATGTTCACCTGCAGAATTGCTACCCTTCTGTGGAAATCTGCCTGCTCTTTTTTATTTTTGGGATTTTCTTAATTTTTACTTAATAGTTTTTGCTTGTTTTGTGTCAGTGGTTTTATATCTTCCTACAACCAAGGAAAATTATCGTTTTTGTTTTCAGTGAGGACTGATTAAATGTGCTAAATTTGCATTCAAATGCCTTTATTTCTTTCCTATCTTCCTTTTCATTGTGTCTGCAGCTTTATGGGAATTTCTGTACATTTATCTTCTAGTTCTCTAATTCTCTCTTCAGCTCTGTCTAACATGTCATTTAAAACATCTCCTACTGCTTATTTTTTCATTTGGAAAAGTATCAATTTTTGACTTTCTTATTCTTAATTTTATGTTTATATTTTTCCTTGTAAAATACAGTATACAATTTTATAAGTGTTTTCTAATAGTTTCAGTATAATTAAAGTAAATGAGAAAATGACCAGTGAGATGGCTCAGGAGGTTAAGCTAAGCCTGACAGCTTTAATTCTATCTCTGGTCAAAGTAGAGAGCTGACTTCCTTGTGTTGTACTTTGATTCCCCACCCTCTCTGGAAGTAGCCCTCTAAATACTGTAATCATTTAAAATATATAACCAAACAGTACAATTTTGAAGACTGAATTTCCAGTAGATACAGATGCATGGAAGCAGAGGTCAGGGCCAGCACTGTGAGAGGCCCAGGGCAAGTCTAAGGAAGAGACACAGAACATTTAATAACAATGCCATCAATAACAGCCACACTGTTCCCATCTTACATATTAACAACCAAGTCAGAGAGATTGCATTCCCATCTTTTAAACGCATTTCCCCCTTTTAACTAGCTTGGTGGTATCCATCCATTTTAGTTCCTTCTATGCATTTTGACAAATCCATCATGCAAGAACTGCCACAGAGACTACAGAATTTTTTAAAGTAATCTTTTTTATTTATAGTACTAGAGATTTATTTTCAAGGCAGAATCCTGATTTGTTCTTTAGTCTGTTTACCACATCCCACTGATCCATCATTTAATCCATGCAAACTATTACCATTGAGATTACCAAGAACTGTACCCTCTTAACTACATTTTAGAAAATACATACTGTCCCTCCCTCTCCTTTAACCGCACCACATTTTGCTAAATTCTACATACATATGCAACTTTCCTACACACCATGTTCTTCATGGGTCTTTGTTGTCTGTTCTATTTCTGTCCAAACTGTACATGTCTGAGTACTTCAGGCATCTTCCCTGGGCCTTCCCTATTCTGTTGAGTGGCAGTGTGGTGTTGTACCTCAGTCTGGAGCCAGGTGGTCTTGTTATGATCTTGTTGTTAACAGTGAGGCCTGGTTTCCATAGCACAAAGGGTTGTTAGGAGCATTCAATAAGCTAATACTTACAATCATTTGGTCCATGTCCGCACATGGTAGGCTTCATATGTCTACTTTCATTCTTATGTACTCTTCCATTCTGAGTCACCTCCAAGTGACTTCTCACATATAAATTGCTCTGGTACCCTCAGTGTTACTCAATGATAGTTTGTCAAGCCAGCTTCCTGTTATATTTGACCCCCTTCTGTGTATGCTTCCAGTAGATTTTCTGTCTATGAAGAATGGTGTTAGTCCATGCACCAAGTGGACTGAACTAGGTTCTGGACAGCTTGTCCCATTCCTTTTTGTTAATGTCTTCCACCTGCTTTTGCTAGGTGAGGTCAGTGCACTATCATTTCTCTCATGATTGCTTCTGGTTGCTTCCAGACTTTAGACTTTTTCTGCTGAACCCATGTTGTAATGTAACTAGAGTGATTTTTAAGAAAACAAATGTAACTGGGTCTGTTAACTCAAAATTTAGTGTTTTTCTTATTGCGATTAAAATAAGTCTTAGACTAATGGGACTTACAAGGACTTCCAGATTTGCATCTGTTTTTTTTCCCTCCTGGCACTGTCTACTGTCTGCCTACATTGACGTTTAGGTCTCAAACTTTTTCTAACTTTTCCTTGATCCAGAACCTTGCAGGTGCTAAGGAACATCCCTTCTTTTGGCCTTTGCTTTCTTAACTCTTCAGAACTCAACTGCAATGACATTTTCTAAAATAAATATATTATTTAAGTAGATATAAATGACAACTTCATTGGATCTAATGGATGCTAAGTTTATTTTTAAAAGTGATACAATAAACATATTAATAGACATATATTCAAAATTGAATCCTTAAATTAATGGGAGTGAGGCCACTTTAGGTTTTATGTGACTATGCTCACTTGAATTATGGGATACTAGCATTGCCACTGGAAACCAAGAGTTTTCTTTCCTTTCATGCTTATTTAGTGGATTTTCAAAATTATCATCTTCCATTTTTGTGTTTTCCGTATTATCAGATAAACTGTGAAATGAAACAAGGGATTGGAGAATATCCACTCTGCATTGTACCAAACTCCCTTACTTCATTTTCACTCACAACTCTCCAAATCTGGTTATGTTCCATTTGCTGAAGAGGAACCAAGTTACAGAGTCTCCTGCCTTGTCTAAAACTGTACTGCTGGGCAGAGTTAAACTGTGATCTCTAAGAGAAGATGTCTTTCTGTGTATTCCTGGCAACCCTTATAATTGCAATGGTGACTCTTTTTTGTGTGCCACCTCACTGAATAGTTCCCAGGGTTCTGGAGGGCGGGGTATTTCTGGCAGTGATTACAGACCCTGCTTCTTATCCACTACCTCATCATGGCGTAGAACATCCATCCCTTTGAGGTCTCCTTAACTTAAGAGATAGGAAAAGTAAAACAAGTAACTAACCAAGTTCTCTGGAAGAGTTAACAGAATATCGAGTTGATGGATATTTGTATTAGCTGGAGAAGCTGAATTTGGGACTTTTTTCATCTTAGTATTTATTTGTGTTTGTCTTTTAACAATTGGTTGATATGTCTTCGATTCTCTGAACGGTGCCACATAATGCTTTTGGTTTTGAGGGTGTTCTCTGCTATAGTGACTAATGTCTGCTGTTGTAGCATCAAAACAGCCAGACAATAATTGGGCCAATGAACATTATTGTGGGCTGATAAAACTTTATTTTCAGTGCCAGGTAGGAGCTGGACTCACCCAGGAGACTGTAGCTTGAGCACCCCCTCCCAGACTAATTGATGGTAGAAATAACAGTAACAAGACTTGGGTCTCTCTCCCAGTTGTCTCTGTTATTATTTATGTCATAGTTGAAAATTAATTTAAATCTCAGAGTGAAAGTATACATTTGAAAGGAGGACCTTCTCTTCTATGTACAATTTCTATTTTTCTTTATATTTTTGTACACTTAAAAATCACTATGTATGTGTTGCTTTTTTAAGCAGAAGAAACTATTTGAATAGTAAAACAACTAAAAGCAAAAGAAAAATAGAAAAGTGTCATACATGTGAAAGAATTGCATAAGGAATGGGTTAGATTTTTTTCTTTTACAGAAATAGGCTTGATAGTATTAGGAGTGAAGATCATTATAGTCAAAGATTGTCTCCTAGGAATTTTGTGTTGTATATGTAGCATTTTGCTAGAATGTTGTTAAGTGACTTTTATAGCATTTGTTTATATACTCACTTATTATAAGAGTTAACACATTTATTGAGCTTTCAGGAGATGTGATGGAGTTTGCACAATTCTTGAAGTTAAGAAAAGGAGGGTGGAGCCGGGCGGTGGTGGCGCACGCCTTTAATCCCAGCACTTGGGAGGCAGAGGCAGGCGGATCTTTGTGAGTTCGAGGCCAGCCTGGTCTACAAAGCGAGTCCAGGACAGCCAGAGATATTCAGAGAAACCCTGTGTCGAAAAACCAAAAAAAAAAAAAAAAAAAGAAAAGGAGGGTGAAAGATGGTTGTTGGTTTCAAGGGTCTTACATCGAAGGACTCGAATCCTTACCAAATCTTATCTACTGCCTATACATGAGGAGCCTGTGCATAAAGGGCATTGCTGGGGGTCAGGGCATTGCTGGGGGTCAGATCTTCACAGAGATCTGGCTGCTGGGCCTTGAAGGATAAGCAGGGGCATCTCTAGACAGAGGAAGACTGAAGGGCACTTGGATGTAGGGGAGAAGTCACATGTGATTCTGCGCATTTGAAATGGCAGGTTTTCCCCCATGTCTAGAACTGGCATACGGGCGCAAGTGGGGCACATAATGCTAGCGTTTGGGCAGGGCTAGGGAATGAATCATAGGCTGGGCTGTAGCTTAGTTGGCAGAGTGCTTGCCTAGGCCACAGGAAGGTTCTGAGTTCAATCCTCAGAACCACATAGAATTGGGAGTGGCAGCCGGGCGGTGGTGGCGCACGCCTTTAATTCCAGCACTTGGGAGGCAGAGGCAGGAGGATCTTTGCGAGTTCGAGGCCAGCCTGGTCTACAAAGTGAGTCCAGGACAGCCAGGGCTACACAGAGAAACCCTGTCTCGAAAAAACAAAAAAACAAAACAAAACAAAACAAAAAGAATTGGGAGTGGCTAGTGCATATGTGTCTGCAACCCCAACAACCAGGAAAATCAGGAGTTCAAGGTCATCCTCAGCTACATGGTGAGTTTGAAGCTAGCCTGGAAGGCACAAGACCCTATCTCCAAAGGAATTTGAGGGTAAAGAACCACAGAGTGGTCTGTAATTCTGATGAAGGATATGCAACTTTTCTATAGAAAAATTTAAATATCATGAAGATTGTATTTTGCATACAGTTTAGGAAAGGTTCTAGTGGTCATTTTCTAAATACCACAAACTTTATATATGTTTTGAGTGTGTGTGTGTGTGTGTGTGTGTGTGTGTGTGTGTTACATGCACGTAGACAGTCTCCACTATATTTTTCTCACTGAACCTAAAGCTTACTGTATTGGCTTGACTGACTGGCCAATGAGGTTCTGTAATCTAGGAATCTTTGTCCGCAATGCTGGGCCATGGAACTGGCCATGCCTGACCTTTTGTGATTTCTGGGCATTTGAACTCCAATCTTCTTGCTTTCACAGCATGCACCTCTGCCTTCTGAGCCATCTCCACAGCCCCCCTATGTGTTTCTCTTGTAGGAAAAAAGGAGTTTGCAGATACATGTGCGGACACATGCCTCATTGCCTTTCTTAACGATGGTAACACATTCCCAATGAGCTTAAATAAAGTTCACTGTTCTGTTTACTGAAGGGCCTGAGAGCATGTGGGAGTGTGTGCTTATGGTAGTTTATAATCTGGGTAAAATGATTAGAGAACCCTTCTCTCTTGATCCATGTTTGCAGTCACCCCAGTGCTAGAGAGATGCTTTAGCTAGTCAAAGATGAGATTTAAGTCCTAGGCCTATAAAAATGAAATTCCCACAGATGGATTGGGGTCATGGCTTAGTGTGTAAGAGAGCTTGATGTACAAGCGTGATGACTGAGTTTGGCTCCCCACAGTCCATAAAGAAGTTGAGTACAGCCACACACATCTGAAACCTCAGTGCTTGGTTGGGAGGTGGGCAGTAGAGACAGGAAAATCACTTAGTGAAAAAAACGGTGAGCTCCAGGTCTAGTAAAAGAATTTGCCTCAAGAGAATAAGGCAGAAACTGACAAAGCAGGACACATGTGTCCTTTGTGGCCTCTCAGATGCATGCATGGTACATATAAGTACACTCACACATCCTACATGCACCCCATCTCCTTGCCCTGGACTGTAGCATTGAGCTCTGGTCTAGCATTCAATAAAAGCTCAGTAAATATCAACAATGCAGACTGTCATCGGAACTGTCAAAACTTCGTAATTTTCTTCAACTTTGCTATGGAATACTCACAAGCACCTAGATTTCATTATTAGGCATGTGAATATCTCAGAGTATCTGATGTATACATCGTGTGGGCCATTTGTTTGAAATCAAGCTTTTTTGACTAAGGTAACCTCCCCAGCACGAGATATGCCCTTCTCTTGATCGGTTACACTACATTTTTAAAATATAAAACAGCAATGATGTAGATAAGTGAACTAATGAATATTATTATGTGCTCTTTTTTTTTTAAACAGCTTCTAATATTCAGTAGGGAAATTTTCCTTGTTAAGAGCCAGTGACAAGGCCAGTTGGCCTAAAATTAGATCCAGCAGCTGTGTTTTGAATTGAGGCCCCACTTGTGCACTTCGCACTCTTTCCCCTGCGGTGCCTGTCTCCTGTTTTATCTTGCTCCAGGGAGCAGCTTTTTTGGGTGACTGTCAGCATCAGTGATTTTCCTGGTACATCCAGAAAGGTGCTTTTGTGTAGCTGAACGCCATGTTTGTTTACCTATATGGAATGCCAAAACTCAAAATTGAAAAAAAATATTCATTTGCATTTTTTCTTTAAAAAAAAAAAACTGTTAGTGTGATTTTAATCTATTGTGTGTGTGTGTATGTAGATTTTATCTATCTCCTTCCAATCATGAATCATTCAATTATAAACATAACAGTATACATATATCAAAGAGAAAATATCAGTGGAAGGTACTAGATTATCATTATATTTAATTTCTAATAAAATAGTCTTTTACAAACATAGCTATGATCATTTCTGATGTTTTTAACAATGAGAAATAGATCAGTTGTGTTTCATCTGTTCATATTCCCTAGTCGATGTTAGCCATTGTGAATCTTTTAGGGCCTCCTTTGTATTTCCTCTCTACTATTTGGTTAATAAACATTTTAAAAAAGAATATGTTCATGTGCACAGTGCTATCATGATTCAGTTTAAGTATCTGTGTTTGTAAGTGCTCTTCATTTCCCCTAATTAAGTTATTTAGTCATTTACGCATTAGTAACGTGCTATATATCCCTCTTTTTCAGGAACTTATTTTAATGATACCCATGGTTCTGTTCTGCTCCATTATCTCCACAGATCAAGCTGAATAATCGCAGTTTTAGACCCGAATACTAAAAGTGATTGTATGTCATTGAGGTCAAATTAAGGTAACATTTCTGATGGCCACAGGCGGAAGTCTAACCAATAATTACTCTTTTTCTTCTGCTTTGGAGAACTCATTCAGTTTTGCTTTCATGTTGACAGTCCTGTGTTGAATGCCCAGTGTTTGGCATGTGCTAGTATTTTCTTTGAGCATGCTAATTTTTAAAGGGAAGATATATATATATATATATAGTATATTATATATATAATATACACATGTCTCATTCAGAAATCTTGCTTCAATGATTTTGCTATACCATCTTTCTTTAAAAAAATTACCTCTTCTTTATTTTTTTTTTCCTACCAGTTTGACCACTAGAGTGGATTCAAGTCTGTTTTCTTGTCTAATGAGAATAAGATTTTGTTACACGACTTACTTGTGACCTAAATAAATAGAACCTGTCCTTTCAAATGCCCCATGGAAACTCTAGACAAACACTGACAATAGTGGACAGGATCTAGCCTTTAGTGAGTTATTTTTGTTTTAATTGACTTAAATAATTTATTAGGAAAAAAAGGAGATCCTTCACGCTTGAACATATAATTTTTGAATCTCAGGATATATGACTGTAGAATTATTTTCTCTTTGAGGAAAAAAGTCAGTTATTGTGAGACCAAGTATTTCTGGAATAATTTGTTGATTATTTTTGCTGACTGCTAGGAATTTCACAATCACTTGTAAGTTTTAAAAAGATTTAAATGGGATAAAACTATAGTTTCCCAGTTGGAGCTTCTTACTTTGTTTTCTTATTTTAGCTAGATTCAGGTTTCCTACATATTCATATGGGAAAAGATGTGCAGAGATTTCAAACTGTTTCCAGTAGAGAATTTATGTTCTTGTTGGAAATATTTACACCTACATTTATATTTAATCATCATACTTTAAGTAATGATTCAGGCTAGGTGTATTAGACTGAACAATTACTCTTTTATATAAAAAGAGAGAGATGCAAACACAATTTATTTTTGTTTCTTTCTGCAATTTGCAAAAAAAAAAAAGGAGTAATCAGCAAACTTTGTGGAAGCCATCAAGAACAGTGTGACGGAGGGAGACCTGAATGTAAACATTTTCATAGTATTTTAGTTCTGAACCATGTGGATTCTCTCTCTTTTTTTAAAACAATGAAACAAACAAAAAAAAAATAAGTTGGCAGCTACAAAATTTTGCAATATATTTTAGATTAATAGGTTCAGAATTTTAAGCATAAAACATAAGAAATACATAAGTCTAGTTATAGGTATAATTCATTTTGGGGCAAGGAAAATATGTGTCTTTAAACATAAATTTGCCTACTAGATATGGGTGTAATATTAAAAGTCAGACAGATAACAAACTTGAGGGAAGGAAATTATTGGCCAGGAGTTCTTCATAGCTACTGTGACTCAGTTGATGTGTCTTTCTTTGATATGGAGGGAATGTGTTAGATATGGCAAAGGTAGAGACACTTTTGGGTGATAAATTAGAACTTCCTGACATATCTGTCTTGCATAGCCTGAGAAGATTTAAGAGGCAGGGATACACTAAGTTTAGTTTAGTCATAACATACTTCACCCACTCTGGAATTATGGTACTCTGTTGATGTGACCTAAGATACAAATAGAGCTCTCAAGTTTTCCCATCTTGTAGCTGCTGATGCATCCTGATTGAGCTGACAGTAAAGAAATGGGATGATGAGCCTCCTTAAGAACAGGAGTAGATGTGCATATTCCATATGCATCATAATGTGGGGAAAGACTACCTTTGAGATTTGTAGTGCAGTGATTCATGAACCTGTTCAGTTGGAGACTGTGTACACACACTGTGTACTTATTAGTCTGGCTGTTGTTCATTGATATTTTAGTTCTTATTCATTAATATAATGTTACAGTCTTTTTGCACAGTGGGTTAGTCTTATATATTGATATAGTTTTTTCAGTATAACTGTGTGGTTATTAAAGTCATCATCAGAGCTTATAAAGGTCATTACCCTTGAAGACAAGATATAAACAAAACAAAACAAAAACCCAAAACGGGGTATGGAAGGTGCTATTGTGTAAAAAACACTCAATCCTTTTTAAGTCAAAGAGATTAGACAATTTTGAACATGAAAAAAATCATTCTGAAAGATAAAGGTATATAAACTCATTTAACTATTAATGATAGAGATTAATCTGCAAAGAATTAAAAGCAGCTTTGTTAATGGCAAGAGACAATTGCAGTTAATAAGGACATTACTTCTCATTTGGGGTTAGGTTGGCCTCTCATTTATTAATGTCTATTTAAACTACAAACAGAACAAACTCCATTTTTACCAGACTTCTTGTCACAAGACCCAGTCTCTAAAGAGAAATATCAGTGACGGAAAACCAGAAAGACTAAATAGATGTATTTGGTCTCACAGGCAGTCCATTAATTTGCTCAAATTAAATATTATCTTTAAATATTGAAAGGTTAAATGTACACTGATAATGGATTTAGACAGCTATTAAGCTCTAATTGCTTTCTAATGCAGTTACTAAAAGACATTTGATAGAACATATTGAGAATGGAGGATTAGGGACTTTTCTCTACCTCGGCTTTAACTGAGTTTTATAGCTTTAATTCTGGCAGTTGTAGGTATTGAATAACCACACTTTTTTTCTTATGAGAAAAAATGCACATATAAACCATTCAGCAGTCTGGTTGTTGAGTGCATTATAAAGCATTGACTTTTTTGTGGTCATAGAATTTTCAAATTGATAGTACTGGTGTGAATTTAAGACCAACTCTCCAACCCTGAATATTTTTCTACTAGATAAAAGTCAAATGTCAGAAAATGTTATCAGCTGATGATATGTATGCTGGATTACTATGGCTGTGTGTGTATGTGCGTGCGTGCATGTGTAGAGTTAATTTGAAACCTTCTCAGTCTGTTGGAGAGTCTCATCTAACTTAGGGAAAGGGATGACTTTCAGGGGATGGCTAGTCAGGGTTCCTTTCTGTATTCATCTTGTTTGAATTTACAGATGAGATTTTTGGGTTTCTACAGGTTGGGTTGTGAAAGTTTAGTTGTATGCATTTCACAGCTTACTGTTATCTTAAGAATTTAAGTTAACTGATTTTGTCAATAATCTGCCTCTAAAGTTCAGTGGAAGGGCAAGAAATATGTGGAAAGGAAATCTAAAGGAGAGTTAACCTTTTGAGAACATATTTTCCTTATGAAATATTTAAACATAAGAATTTTGAGCCTGCATTGGAGAAGACAAAACCCTGCAGATTTATAAAACTGCAAAGTATTTTTTTTTTTTTTTTGCGCTGAATAAAGGGAGGGAAGGAAGGACCTGCTATTGATCACTGCCACTTATCAAATGTTTGTATTAATTAATAGGTAGCCTCTGCTATTTGTTGGTTAAACTGTTTTGCCTTAACCTTTTTGTTTAGTGTCTTTTATTTTTAATTTTACTGTGAAAGTATAGAATTCACTTTGGTTTCTCAGTCCTTGATGGAGACATAGGTGTATGTAATCTTTAAAATTAATTAATTTTTAAGTTTGTTGTTATATCTAGGAAATACTAAAATTGTAGGTAATGACATGTCCCCCACTCTCTGGGTAGTATGTGCCCACTGGACAAGGGTGTCTTGTACACTTCCTCCTTAGAGTGATATGATAATATCCATGCTTTTTGTTGAACTCCAGGCTTTCACAAGGTTAAATTTTAATTTTTTTAAGCCCTTAAAAATACTTTGATTATTTGAATTTTGCATGTGTAGAGCCATGTTCACAGAGCTCTTCTAACTGCCTTGCCAAATTAAAGGACTGTACATAGACACAGATACGTGGTATAACATCATAGATATTCTGAGGATTTCCCTACTGTAGTATTTCAGAGAACTAAACTACTGCTCAGGTTGTCTGTGACTGGAGGTGCCCCGTAGGAAGTTGGGGTTCTGTGTCCATGTGTCACTAAGAGAGAGTGGTGCTGTACCCCTGAAAGTCATTTTGCTTCTACATGTGGAGGCTTTGCCTTTTCTCAGCCTTACTCTACTAAACTTAAAAACTGTATTTCTAAATTTCTCTCAGACCAACAAATGTAGAATGGATTGGGCTTGATTCTATTTCTAAAGGGAGATTATGCTTTCATGATTTCAGTAGACTTTACTGTCCTTTTGATTTTCTTTTACCCATTAAAGCAGTTTTATAACTCTTATAAAAATACCTAACCATGGGGCTACAGAGTCAGAAGAGGATTTATTGTTCTTATAGAGGACCTGAGTTCAATTCCCAGCACCCATCGGATGGCTAGGAGCCTTCTGTAATCCCAGTTCTCTGGGATCTGAATCTTCTGATCTCTGTGGACTCCTGCACACACATGCCAATAAAATATATTTAAAAATACTTAAGCCACTTTACGTATGTCTTTTATATTTGTACAACTTTATATTCCTTGTATAGTTATAATTTTTATTGATCTGATTTCAAAAGTTTGTTTAATAGAGGATATGATTCTTGGTTAAAATTGATGCTTCTTTTTTTTCTGCTTCGGCCTGCCATCCCTTTCGTCTCCCTTTCTCTTAAGGTACCTTGAGAATAAAATGGTTTGAACTAGACGTATGCCACCATAGAACACTATGAAGTTCACTTTAAAACTTGCATGCTCCAGACAGTTCATTCTTGCTCGCTTAAATATCCTCAGACCATCCACTGAATTTACCACACCCTGAATATTAGGGTACCATCCTACTTGTCCTGATCTTTACTGATCCAAAGTGCATGTAGTAGGGTACAGAGGTACATAAAGTTTTACCACCCAGGCTGCAGTCAGTGTATGTAAACATGGGGGCTTGAGGACTCCGCTGAATATTGCCACCCAAAGCTTGAAATATATTTACCTCTGCCACAGAGAATGCCAATGTAGTTGAAGGTCAGGATAAGACAATATTTGAGGGGCTAGAGAGATGGCTCAGTGGTTAAGAGCACTGGCTGCCCTTCTAAAGGACCAGAGTTCAAATCTCAGCACCCACATGGCAGTTCACAGCAGTCAGTAATTGCCTGGGGTGGTGGCGCACGCCTTTAATTCCCAGCACTTGGGAGGCAGAGGCAGGTGGATCTCTGTGAGTTCACGGCCAGCCTGGCCTACAGAGTGAGTTCCAGGATAGGCAGGGCATCACAGAGAAACCCTGTCTTGAAAAACCAAAAGAAAAAAAAAAGGCAGTATTTGATGTATCCTGTGTCATTGTGAATTCTAAGCCTTTCCTGTGTACCTTGCGGGCCAGCAGAGTATCACAGATCTGTCTGCAGAAGGTACATCATTGTGTCTTGCATTGTTACTGAGTACCCTGAGAGTCTTGATCTTAAGGGTTTATTGGGAGCAGACACTGTTGCCTGAATGAAGTCCAGCAAGCAGAGTTTATTAAGTGACGTCACATGTAATGTTTTCTCAATTATCCAAATGTGGTGCTCGGTGGCAGGAACAGCCCTTTGCTGCTGCCTATGCACCACTAGTGTAAAAACGAACCATGCCTTTTCTCTCTCAAGCCTCCTTTGAGATACTAAACGGTGGAAAGGTACTGGAAGCAAGATCTGACACAAGCACAAACCCAGCCGCCAGTGCGCAGAGGTGGTGAGCACTCTGGAAGTCCTGTGCTCCGCTCTAGGTGTGCAGTGGTTGTTTCTCTTGCTATGCACTCATTTCTGATTTAAATATCTAATGATTCTCATCAAACAACATTTCAACTTTCTATGAGATCCTCTAAATGATCCCTTAGATCCCATTATGAGAAACAATGGGGGAAACGAGCTCTAATGGGCGGCAGCAGCTCCGTCTCCGGGTTCTGCAGCTGTCTTGTAGCCGTCGTAGAACACATCAGTTGAACAGCAGCCGTCCGCCTAGTGGCCTTGCCCATTACGTGATGTATAAACGCATCACTGTTACAGGATCTTTCATTTCTGCATGGTGTTCGGCTTTGGCATGGGCCTCACCTTTTCCCTTCTTCTAGATGGGAGAATCGACAAACAAATGTCCTCCCAATCCGTAAACCACGCCCCCACCCTGCTTCACGGAGGCATTGCTGATATGATTTGTGTCTGTGTGTATTTGCATGTGCTTATATGTGTGTCCATCCCTTGTGCGAGTGGGTGCATGTGCACATATGTGCACCCATGTGGAGAACAGAGGACAACCTTGAGTACCATTCCTCAGGTGCTGTTCACCTTGGTTTCTGAGACATAAAGAACTTTAAATGACTGTCAGGATAAAGTCATCATCTGTGACTTCCTCAGAATGACTGAACACTGTGATTGTCACTTGATGCTCATCGTTGGCCTGGGAATCCCGGGAATCTGCCTGGTTCTTCCCTAGATCTAGGCTTCCATTGTCTCTGCCTCTACCAAAGCACAGATATCTGGACTTCGTTTTCCATGGTGATTTTCTCTTTATATCTGACTATATAGTTTCTGTCATGTTGTCTTTCTTTAGGGTATTTTTTTTTTTCAGGATGATGTCATTCAAGCACATTTTAGTTTTTAGGTAGGACATACATTGATGAGTATACTGCCAGAGGGGGTGGGCTGTGCAGTCATAAGAATACCACCTACAGCCCAGAAGTATATCTTAAATAAATTGAGGAAATTAAGTTGACAAGTGTGAGGTGTAGGGTTCATCTATGTGCTGGAAAGTCAGTGAAAGACATCCCAAATGTATAGTTGAGATAGAGCTAGGGAGAGCCAGGCAGAGGGAACACTGAAAATTTCTCAGTGGAAACTGTACTGCAGGGGTGGGAGGGGTGGGGGTGGCATTGATGGAGACATGGCTGGAAACTGACATGTAGAGTCAAACTGTAGGTATGTGACCTCAGGAAAGTTAAGCTGTCTCTCTGAGTCTGTTTATTGGTTTATAAAATGAAAAATGTAATGGTATTTACTTATGAGATTGGCAAGGAGTAAATGAGCTAGTCCATATAAAGTACTGGCTGAAAGATCCCATGTAGAAGACCTTAAAAATAATAGCTCTATTTGAGTAAGACACATCACAGGATGAGGGGACGATTTACCAGACATTTGAAGGATACAACACTTAGATAAGGTGTTCTTGGTATTCACATTTGGTCACATTGAAGAAAATGGATATTTCATTGAGAGCCAGCAGCCCTAACCATTCAACAGGTTTTGGGGGATATGCATAATTACTCCATAGCAGATATTTTTAGCAGTTCAGCATAACGAATACCCAATACTATTTACTTTTATCTGAATCAATGAAAAGAGAAACATAAAGATTTAAGAGGAGGGGGACATTCTTCTCTTCACAGCTGGTCATGCGCCCAGTGTAGTTGGCAGTAGAATGAATTGTTTGGAATGTGTCCCTAAAATCCTGTAATTTAATTTTCATTATTTATGTAACACAGTCAGTATATGTGGTGCTTTAACACACACACACACACACACACACACACACACACACACACACACACA